>JBBBDQ010001297.1:777500-825000 GCA_037127315.1 Ascarosepion bandense | reverse complement strand
AGATGTGGGTGGAGTGTGAACCGGGCGATAGTTTAGTCTATCTACTCCAATTGAAAAAAAAAAATAAAATAATAAAGGAAAAGAGTGAAAAGATTGGAAAAGAGAAAACCGGAAACCGCATCCTAAACAGGAAACAAGGGATGAGCCTCTTCACCTGTTCAATAGATGTGGGTGGAGTGTGAACCGGGCGATAGTTTAGTCTATCTACTCCAATTGAAAAAAAAAAATAAAATAATAAAGGAAAAGAGTGAAAAGATTGGAAAAGAGAAAACCGGAAACCGCATCCTAAACAGGAAACAAGGGATGAGCCTCTTCACCTGTTCAATAGATGTGGGTGGAGTGTGAACCGGGCGATAGTTTAGTCTATCTACTCCAATTGAAAAAAAAAAATAAAATAATAAAGGAAAAGAGTGAAAAGATTGGAAAAGAGAAAACCGGAAACCGCATCCTAAACAGGAAACAAGGGATGAGCCTCTTCACCTGTTCAATAGATGTGGGTGGAGTGTGAACCGGGCGATAGTTTAGTCTATCTACTCCAATTGAAAAAAAAAAATAAAATAATAAAGGAAAAGAGTGAAAAGATTGGAAAAGAGAAAACCGGAAACCGCATCCTAAACAGGAAACAAGGGATGAGCCTCTTCACCTGTTCAATAGATGTGGGTGGAGTGTGAACCGGGCGATAGTTTAGTCTATCTACTCCAATTGAAAAAAAAAAATAAAATAATAAAGGAAAAGAGTGAAAAGATTGGAAAAGAGAAAACCGGAAACCGCATCCTAAACAGGAAACAAGGGATGAGCCTCTTCACCTGTTCAATAGATGTGGGTGGAGTGTGAACCGGGCGATAGTTTAATCTATCTACTCCAATTAGTTTAATCTATCTACTCGGGAACCCCTTCCTAAACTAGAAACAAGGCGATCAACTCTACTCCTGTCCAAAAGAAGGGGGTGGAGTGTGAGACCTGGCGATAGAAGGTACTATCTACTCCAATTAAAAAAAATAAATATGTGACTGAAGTTAATGAAGTTTTAACTTAGTATAAGTCAAACCTAAATTTCATAATTAAGAACAATTTACACAAAAATTAGGCAGAAAAGATAAGAACCGAAAAAGAATAAAATAAAATAAAAAATACAAGTAAAAATAAGTAAATAAATAATTCAAAAAATAATAAAAAATAAGATCACACTGGCTAAACTCACCAAGTTGCAGGCTTGCTGACAGAAAAAAGTTAAGAAAATTTCAAAAATTATCTTCATTCTGTTTCTTCTATACAGTTCTGGAGAGTTCTGGAGAGATTAAGTTACCTTAAGCAAGCAGTAACAGACAGTAGTGTGATGGAGGGGGGAATCACCTCCAAGCCATGTGTCCAGTTAGCAAGGGAATGACAGAGAACAATAAAAAAAAAAAAACAAAAAAAAAAATGGCCGGTCTTAGAATTCCTACATATAACCAAAACCCTAATATACCAAACCTAAATTTCATAATTAAGAACAATTTACACAAAAATTAGGCAGAAAAGATAAGAACCGAAAAAGAATAAAATAAAATAAAAAATACAAGTAAAAATAAGTAAATAAATAATTCAAAAAATAATAAAAAATAAGATCACACTGGCTAAACTCACCAAGTTGCAGGCTTGCTGACAGAAAAAAGTTAAGAAAATTTCAAAAATTATCTTCATTCTGTTTCTTCTATACAGTTCTGGAGAGTTCTGGAGAGATTAAGTTACCTTAAGCAAGCAGTAACAGACAGTAGTGTGATGGAGGGGGGAATCACCTCCAAGCCATGTGTCCAGTTAGCAAGGGAATGACAGAGAACAATAAAAAAAAAAAAAACAAAAAAAAAACATGGCCGGTCTTAGAATTCCTACATATAACCAAAACCCTAATATACCAAACCTAAATTTCATAATTAAGAACAATTTACACAAAAATTAGGCAGAAAAGATAAGAACCGAAAAAGAATAAAATAAAATAAAAAATACAAGTAAAAATAAGTAAATAAATAATTCAAAAAATAATAAAAAATAAGATCACACTGGCTAAACTCACCAAGTTGCAGGCTTGCTGACAGAAAAAAGTTAAGAAAATTTCAAAAATTATCTTCATTCTGTTTCTTCTATACAGTTCTGGAGAGTTCTGGAGAGATTAAGTTACCTTAAGCAAGCAGTAACAGACAGTAGTGTGATGGAGGGGGGGAATCACCTCCAAGCCATGTGTCCAGTTAGCAAGGGAATGACAGAGAACAATAAAAAAAAAAAAAAAACAAAAAAAAAACATGGCCGGTCTTAGAATTCCTACATATAACCAAAACCCTAATATACCAAACCTAAATTTCATAATTAAGAACAATTTACACAAAAATTAGGCAGAAAAGATAAGAACCGAAAAAGAATAAAATAAAATAAAAAATACAAGTAAAAATAAGTAAATAAATAATTCAAAAAATAATAAAAAATAAGATCACACTGGCTAAACTCACCAAGTTGCAGGCTTGCTGACAGAAAAAAGTTAAGAAAATTTCAAAAATTATCTTCATTCTGTTTCTTCTATACAGTTCTGGAGAGTTCTGGAGAGATTAAGTTACCTTAAGCAAGCAGTAACAGACAGTAGTGTGATGGAGGGGGGGAATCACCTCCAAGCCATGTGTCCAGTTAGCAAGGGAATGACAGAGAACAATAAAAAAAAAAAAACAAAAAAAAAATGGCCGGTCTTAGAATTCCTACATATAACCAAAACCCTAATATACCAAACCTAAATTTCATAATTAAGAACAATTTACACAAAAATTAGGCAGAAAAGATAAGAACCGAAAAAGAATAAAATAAAATAAAAAATACAAGTAAAAATAAGTAAATAAATAATTCAAAAAATAATAAAAAATAAGATCACACTGGCTAAACTCACCAAGTTGCAGGCTTGCTGACAGAAAAAAGTTAAGAAAATTTCAAAAATTATCTTCATTCTGTTTCTTCTATACAGTTCTGGAGAGTTCTGGAGAGATTAAGTTACCTTAAGCAAGCAGTAACAGACAGTAGTGTGATGGAGGGGGGAATCACCTCCAAGCCATGTGTCCAGTTAGCAAGGGAATGACAGAGAACAATAAAAACAAAAAACAAAAAAAAAACATGGCCGGTCTTAGAATTCCTACATATAACCAAAGTTGGTTATACATGTGTTAGTGTCATCTAGTGGTCATGTGTTTGATCCTTGGAACCAAATTCCACCATGAAAGAACAATAATTGATTTCACAGGATATTTCGCGATAATGCACATCTATGGACACCTCATGATGACCAGAGGGTTGTATTATAACGCGTATATGAAACAAAATGAGATAAAATCTAGACAATAATTATATGACCGAATTATATTATTTAAATATTAATATCATTTATTTCTGAGATGAATAATTTTCAATAATCTATATAAATTATTGTCTAGATTCAAAGCTATTGAAATGTAATAGTTTAATGAAGAAATAAAATACTAGTAATTCCAAGACTAAATGATATTAATATTTAAATAATATAATTCGGTTAATTAGATTCTAGGTTCAAAGCTATTGAAATGTAATAGTTTAATAAAGTGTAAAGAAAAAACCACTAGTAATTCCAAGACTTCTTTAGTTATTTCAGCAGTATCGCTAGAAAATTTTGGCTATGTAATCTGCTTTTTCTCCTGAGGCTAATGTACAGATGCTTAGAGGTGGGGCAATGTTGATGACACATGTCTTCATATATCTGATAAGAAAATATCCGCTTCCTAGACAAAGATTTCCAAGAAATAGGATGCAATATAAACATTTCTAAAACAGAACATTGTATTTGGAATTGAAATGAAAGCAGTGATGGCGCCGACCCTGAATTTATCATTAAAAAATCAGCAATTGGAATTAATGAATAATGAGCCCTTCAAATAACTCGGTGTATGGATTAGTTGTAACGAATTTGTAACGAATTTGTAACGAAGTTGTATACATGCATGTGCGTTGTGGTGCAGTGGATATCGGCTCGGAACGAGAAATCGGGGAGCCGAGTTCGAATTCCAGTTGAATTCAATGCATTCACTTAATCCGTCTCTTCCCTCCACTTATGGGTTAAATAATAGGACAGATTGGGTTCTATAGCCTTGGTCGGCAACCAGTCTACCGCAGAAAGCAATGGCAACCGACTGCGGGATAATCTTCTGCCCAGTCAGTCTTGTCTCTTTCGAGACATGATCGCCCAAGCGTGTATCACGTATGGCACTTAACTGACTGACAGAATATAATAGCTGGAAACATAATTAAAACTTCTACTGGGCATAAAGTGAGGGATCAGTTTTCTATTGTTATAAAGTAATAAACTGATCCCCCACTAATTATACTTAATACAATAATCTATCTTTTCTCCCTCTAATATGATTCAAATAACAGGACAGATTGTCTACCGCAGAAAGCAATGGCCTACCGCGGGATAATCTTCTGCCCAGTCAGTCATGTCTCTTTCGAGACATGATTGCCCAAAGCGTGTATCACGTATGGCACTTAACTGATTGAATGAACATAATAGTTGGAAAAAATTAAAGCTTCTACTGGGCATAATGTGGGGGATCGGTTATCTATTGTTATGAAGTAATAAACTGATCCCCCACTAATTACTACTTAATCATATAATACATCTCTTCTCCCTCTAGCTATTAGTCAAATAATAGGACAGATTGGGTTCTATAGCCTTGGTCGGCAGCTAGTCTACCGTAGAAAGCAATAGCAACCTACTGCGGGATAATCTTTTGCCCAGTCAGTCATGTCTCTTTTGAGACATGATCGCCCAAAGCGTGTATCACGTATGGCACTTAACTGACTGATACATGCATATACTTATATTTTTTCTTTTTTATAATTATATCTCCCTAAGCAAGGCATTTGATTGCCACTATTTTGCAGGCGGTTACATATCTCTCCTCCGTATGGCGTTCACCCTGGTTGGGTTGAGCCGGCTTCCTCCCAAACGATGGAAAAAGATTCATTGTGATTTGTTTAAGGGCAGTGTCCCAAGTCCTACTCTGTATAGACCTCAGGCATTTTAATTATCCCGCAACAGGTTGCCAATACCCACGGTAGATTGGTTGCCAGCCAAGGCTATAGAACCAAATCTGTCCTGTTATTTAACCCATAACTGGGGGGAAGATACGGATTAATATATTTCCCAAGGGTATTAGCGCGTAAGTGAATGCAGGGCATTCAAGTGGAATTCGAACTCGGCTCCCCGATTTTTCTTTTCTAGCCGATATCCACTGCCCCACAGTGCACTACTATGTAAGTTCGTTCCAACATCGTAAATTGATACAAAACAAAAACTCGTGTGATGTAGCGTCGTCAGATCGAATCTTTCATATGAAAGTCATGAATGATATAATGAATGATTACCTATCCAACTTTCAACCGAAATAAGTGGAGAGAACTAGCTGCGAAACGTCCCTACAACCGCACCCAATCATGAGACTCATGTTGGTGGTTACGAGGTAATAGAAAATGATGACAAGCGGTGTTGTCATAAGAAACAGCTTCTAATATATATAAAAAAAAAACTACGATACATGAGAAAAATGCTTGGAGATTTCAACACACATAGAGTACATTGGCTGCTAGAGAAGTAAGGTGAAACAGCGAATAAGCTACTTTCCGAATTTGAATGGCTGGATGGAAGAAATAAAATAACGCGTTCCTGGATGGTGAAACTAAGAACTAAAAAGACAAAGACGGTCGGTAAAAGAATAAATTTTACTTGCATCAAGTAAAAAAAAAAAACAAAAAAAAAAAAACAACGAGAAGTTGTGGAGAGTAATGATTATTGACTAGTAAATTGTCAGTTAATGCCCTTAACAGATATACTGACCCGGAGACCCAACCGAGACAGGTTGTCTGCTAGTATATAAAGTAAACTTTATTATAATGTAAACTTTATCAGCAAAGAAAGTAAACTTTACCTATTTGTATGTCAAATAAGAGTGCAGAATATTGAAAGATCTTCAAATCAGAAGCACGAACGGCGAACGGAGAACGGTGAACGGCGATGGTCGCAATTTGCAACTTATCAAATGCTCGGTTGTTTTGACTGCCTTCATCTGTTTTTTATGATTAGCTGTTGTATCTTCAGATGTTCCGTGTTGGTGGCACCGCCATTTAAAAATCGAAATTTGAACCTTTCCGAAACTTACAAGGAGAAAGACATTGATTTGAGGGGAAAAGATGGTTTTACGTCGGATTTCTTTTATTATGAACATTTATTGACTTTTCTGTTTTCTGCCAATTTTCACTTCCTATTTTGTTCCCTTCCATCGTCTGCCTTTCTTTCTTTCTTTCTTTTTTTCTTTCTTTCTTTCTTTCTTTCTTTTCCATCCTCTTTTTACTTCTTTCTTTTCCTTTCAGGTATTTTTTTATTCATAATTTCCTTCCTTCCTTCTTTCCTTCCTTCTTTCTTTCTTTCTTTCTTTCTTTTCCATCCTCTTTTTACTTCTTTCTTTTCCTTTCAGGTACTTTTTTTAATTTCATAATTTCCTTCCTTCTTTCCTTCCGTCCTATCTTCTTTCTTTCTTTCTTTCTTTCTTTCTTTCTTTTCTTTTCCATCCTCTTTTTACTTCTTTCTTTTCCTTTCAGGTACTTTTTTTAATTTCATAATTTCTTTCCTTCTTTCCTTCCGTCCTATCTTCTTTCTTTCTTTCTTTCTTTCAATTCTTTCCTTTTTTTCATCCTCTTTTACTTCTTTCTTTTCCTTTCAGGTCCTGTTTTTTATTTTTATTTCATAATTTCCTTCCTTCCTTCCTTCTTTCTTTCTTTCTTTCTTTCTTTCTTTCTTTAAATTATTTTCCTTCTTTTCCATCCTCTTTTTACTTCTTTCTTTTTTTTTTCACGTCTTTTTTTATTTTTATTTCATAATTTCTCGTTTTTTTCTTCTTTCTTTCTTTGGGTTCTGTATTTTTATATTTCTTATTCATTTTCCTTGTTTTTCTTTACTTTCTTCTATTCTTTTTTAGTTTTTTCTTTTTCTTTACTTTATTTCTTTACTGCACTTTCCTTCCTACTATTTTCTCGCTATTCTTTGTTTATTGTACTTTTTTCATTCATTCATTCATTCATTCATTCATTCATTCTTTCTTATTTATTTATTTTTTCTTTCTTTCTTTCTTTCTTTCTTTACCTTTTCTTTGTTTTCTGTATTCTCATTCATTATTTCATTGTTTACTTTCATTACTTGCTATACTTTTTTTTCTTATTCAGTGTTTCTTTGTTGACCCGACTTTCTTCTTCATTATTTCTTTCTTCATTCTTTCTTCGGTTACTTTACTATTCTTTCTTCTTCGTTTTTTCTCTCCTTCCTCTACTTCCTTTCTTCATTTTTATCTGCTTATTCTACTTTCTTCTTTGTTCTTTCTTTGCTTACTGTACATTTTTCTCATTCATTTTTTCTTTGCTTACTCTATTACTCTTTCTTCTTCATTCATTTTTTGTTTACTCTACATTCTTTCTTCTTCAGTTTTTCACTATTTACTTTACTTTCTTCTTTTTTTTGGTTATTTTAAATTATTTCTTCAATCTTTTTTTGCTTTCTTTCTTTTCTTTCTTTTCATTTTTTCTTATTTTCTTTTCTCTTCGTTCATTCTTTGCTTACTCTACTATTCTTCTTATATTTTCTTTCTTCTTCCTTCTTTTTTGTTAATCTACTTCCTTAATTCTTCAATCTTTCTTTTTTTCTTATTCAATCTTTCTTTGTTTACTCTACTTTTTTCATTTTAGTTCTTTCACTTTTCCCTTCTTCTTTGTTCTTTCTTTGCTTATTCACCTATTTTTCTTTCTTCATTCTTTCTGTTGCTTTCTTCTTCATTCTTTTTTGTTAATATGCTTTTTCTTTCTTCTCTTTTCTTTTTTCTTTGTTTTTCTTTGCTTACGCTACTTTCTTTCTTCTTCATTCTTTCTTTCTTTACTCTACTTTTTTCATCTTAGTTCATCTTTCACTTTTTTCTTCGTTCTTTTTTTGCTTATTCTCCTATTTTTCTTTCTTCATTTTTTCTTTCTTCTTCGTTTTTTCTTTTTCATTTTTTCTTCGTTCTTTCTTTGCTTGCTTTACTTTCTAGTTGATTCTTTTTTGTACACTACTTTCTTTCCTTCTTTCTTTCACTTTTTCTTTCCTTCGTTCTTTCACCTTTTCTTTCCTTCGTTCTTTCATTTTTTCTTTCTTCTTAAGGAAAAATATACAGAAAGATAGCAAAAAGAAAGAAAATGGCAGAATGAATTCATAATGACAGATAATGGCAGAAAGAAGGAAGTATCGAATGAAATTCTTTCTTTCGGTATTTCCTTCTTTCTGCCAGTATCTTTCTTTGATTTTTTTTTTTCATTTTTTTTTTTCTCTGTTTATCATAATTTTCTTTTTCTATGGTTTTTCTTTCCTTGTTTTCTATTATTTTTTTTTTGTTATTCTCTTTGTTGTTTTTTTTTCTTTTCTATCTTTTTTCACTATTTTTATTTTTCTATTCATTTCTTATTTTCATTTTTGATTTTTCATTTCTCTCTTTTTTCTTTTTATACATTTTTCTTGGTTTTCAGTATGACCTTTCCTTCTTTTTTGTTTATTTTACTTTTCTTTTCTTTTCTTTTCTTTTCTTTCTTTCCTTTTTACCTTTATTATTTGTACTTTTATTTACTACTTCAATACTTTTCTTTCTTTTTTCCTCACATTTTTATTTTCTTTTTCGTTCATTTGTTTATACTTTTCTTTCTTTTAATCTAAAATATATTTTCATTCAATTTTGTTTTCTGTAATTTTTTAATTTTTAAAAATGTTTCCTCAGTCTCTTTATTTTCTTTCCATATTTTCTTTGTTATCTCTCATTTTTTCTTTTTTTTTTTTCGTTATCTATCACTTTTTTTCGTCATTTTCTACACATTTGTTTGATTATTTTTATTTTTGTTTTCTATAATTTTGTTTCGTTCTTCTATGTTTTTTATTGCTCCTAATTTTCATTCCTGGGTTTTCCTTCTTTTTTATTATATAAATCTTTTCTTCGCTTTCTTTTTTTTCTTCTTTTTTTTTAGACATTTTTATGTTATATTCATTTTCTTTTTTCTTCACGTTTTTTCTTTCTTTTCTTTTTTAGCTTATTAATTTCTAAAGGTTTCTTCTTCGTTTCTTTTTATACATCTTGCTTTTTCTTTTCTTTTTGTCTCTTTCTTTCTTTCTTTTCTCTTTCTTTCTGTTTTCTTTCTTTCTTTCTTTTCTTTCTTTCTTCCTTCCCGCAGGTGCCCGCTGTCAATCACAGCGCACCATGCATAAGTGTTCTTGAAGACACTCTTTGCATGGCTACCATCATTCATTACGTCTGTTTTTCAAGGCTACGATTTTGTACCCATTTCGGTCGAACAATTTTCGCGCCGAACCTGCCGAGAACCCGCGGGTATCGAAGCGCGAGGGGGAGACAGCGGCAAAGTAGAAGACTGCGAGAGAACGGAATCTGGAACTGATGAAGACATATGGATCGGGAGGTGAGGGGAGCAGACAGAAAGAAGATGGGTCAAGCACTTTATCGAATCGAAATGGGTCATTGTCTTAACACCAAATCGGAACGTAAGGATTTCCCGTCCAAAATCATCCTGACCTTACTTTTCGTACAGGAAGAGGCAAGGAAGCTGGCTTTTTCTCTTATAATCCGTATTTTTAGCCCTCTCTTCCACATTCACAGAGACGATGATCAAGTGGTCAGCACTTAGACATCGTTATCCAGTTGGCTAGCTTCATGGCCGTTGCTTGGCCATAATATCCGCTGCTGGTGCTAAGGACGGCCACTCAGCTGAAGAAAGAAACAAAAGAGAGATAAGAATCAAAATTAATAATCATAAAAGAAAACTCTGATTAATAATAATAATAATAATAATAATAATAATAATAATAATTATTATTATTATTATTATTATTATTATTATTATTATTATGTTGTCATTTTTCATCATAATTCGATTTCTGCTATGGTCGCACTACCTACCAACTCTGCAGGAAGACCTAAGGCAGATCGTGGTGTGTTGTTATGGCTCCATTTCATGTTTTTTTCTTTGTTGTTGTTATTTTTTTTTTATCTCCCCTAACATCACTAGTGTTACATAGACAAAGTTCACCTTAATGCGTTTGCGGTACTTAACAAGACAATTCTTTGTATATCTCTTAAGCTGGATTTTTTTAGGGATTCTTTCAATGTGCTGTTTTGTTCCATTTTTTTATCATTCCAAGTGCACCTACTATCACTGGCACGATTCTTGTTTTCAATTTCCACATTTTTTCTATTTCAATTTCCAGGTCTTTATATTTTGACAGTTTTTCGAATTCCGTGCTTACTATGTTACAATCCGCTGGACAAGTCATATCAATTCAGAGGCAAGCTTTTTCTTTTTGGTTTTTAACAATAATGTCCGGCCTATTTGCTTCAATTTTTCTGTCTGTGTAGATGGTGTAATCCCATAGAATGGTGACATCTATTTCTGTAACCGGTGCTGGGTGATGTTCATACCAGTGTTTGTTTGCATATTTTCCATGGTGTTTGCACATTGTCCAATGTAAATATTACCCCACTCTACCGTGACGATTTTTTTATTCATTTGGGTCAACTACAGAACATCCTGAGCTTAGATGGTTTATTGTTTCTTGGTATTTATCACAGAACCTGGATTTTGGATCCACATTATTATGTATAATATTTGCCGGAAAGTTCCTAGTGAAAAGACTTTGGTCTTGTGCTGCAAGAATAAAGCCTTCAGTTTCAGACTTTAATCCAGATGCACGTATCCATCAATGAGTATTAACTTTATCAACATAAGATTTATTAGCGCGTTCTGGATATTGGCCATGCAGAGGTTTGTCTTACCAGCGTTGTTTCATCTGTTCAAGAGTTTTATCCTTGGCTTTCTTTTTCATATCTTTTGCCGCAATAGTTGGTTCTTGGCTTCCGTTTTGCTTTTCTATAGAATCTACTAAATGTAAATCTTGCTTGTATTTACTACCTTTTTTAATTATTGAATATTTTTTCTTTCTGTTTTCATGCTGTTTGACTAATTGTATCATCCAGTCCTTTGTTGTTTCTATGTATGTTAGTAAGCCAACAGTTGTTGTCTTATATGACAATTTTAGCTGAATAAGACCTCTTCCACCTTCTTTATGGGGTATGTATAGAGGGTCTACATCAGCCTAATTATTACGTCGTTTTTCATCATATTTCGATTTCTACTTTGGTCTCACTACCAACCAAGTCTGCGGGGAGACCTAAGGCAGGTCGTGGCGTGTTGTTATGACTCCATTTCATATTTTTCTATCTTCCCTATCATCCCTAGCATTACATAGATAAAGTTTTCCTTAGTGTGTGGGCTGTACTTAATAAGACAATTTTTTGTACATCTCTTAAGCTGGGGTTTCCAGGGATTCTTTTAATGTGTTGTTTTGTTCCATTTTTTATCATTCCAAGTGCACCTACTATCACTGGCACAACTCTTGTTTTCAATTTCCACATTTTTTCTATTTCAATTTCCAGGTCTTTATATTTTGACAGTTTTTCAAATTCCTTGATTGCTATGTTACAATCCGCTGGACAAGCCATATCAATTAATAGACAAGTTTTCTCCTTCTGGTTTTTAACAATAATGTCTGGCCTGTTTGATTATTATTATTATTATTATTATTATTATGATTATTATTATTATTATTATTATTATTATCTCTTCTTTACGTTTTTTTAACCGGAGTTCTTGCATTATTACATACGACCTTATAACAGATAGCAATTTTCGCTGAATATTTTCAGTGCCAAGCAATGCAAACTTCTGAAGTTATGGGATACTCGGAGATCTTGAATTATGACATACGACCTTAAAACAGATAGCAATTTTCGCTGAATATTTTCAGTGCCAAGCAATGCAGACTTCTGAAGCTATGGGATACTAGGCTTTACTTCGATATTCTTAATGTAGATCTATAGTTTCGTTTTCACAGACTCAAAAATGGCGAACCAAATCGGTCCTATAACGGCTGGTAATCTTTAGAAACCTATTCTTCTTATTTTCTTTTTAATGTGAAAATGAAAACAAATTACTAAGAAATGGCTAGTAAATTTTAATGCTTCTAAAACGAAGCTACTGTCAATTAACCATCATCGACAATCTCACCTACCTCCCATTAGCATGGACCAGGCTTGCCTCCCAGAGAGTAAAACACTACGCCTCCTTGGTCTCACACTTTCAGCGGACCTCAAATGGAATGACTATATCGAATCCATTGCTAAATCCGCTGCTATGAAAGTCGGTTCTCTGTGTAGGGCCCGGAAGTTTTTTCCGTCTAAATCTATCCTGCACATTTACAAATCTACCATCCGCCCGTGCATTGAATACTGCTGCCATATCTGGTCGGGTGCCCCTGCTGTTCTCCTCGGGCTTCTCGATAAGGTTCAGAGGAGGGTCTGTAATGTGATAGATACCGACTTGGCAGACCGCCTGCAGTCTCTCTCCCACCGGCGAGACGTGGCTTCCCTGTGTCTCTTCTATAAATACTTTCACGGCTTCTGCTCCGATGAACTTAGATCACTGGTGCCCCCTAAATACGAATTTGCACGAGATACTAGATTAGCAACTAGATCCCACCCTTTTACAGTGAAACCGATAAAATGCAGCCGTAACTTCTACTCCAACAGTTTCTTTCCTCGCACTTCCCGACTGTGGAATTCTCTTCCAAACGATTGCTTCCCCGACGGCTACAATCTCCAGGAGTTTAAATGTAAGGTCAATACACACCTCCTAACACACTAACCTGCTCCCATTCTATCAAGCACTCTTCCCATCTGCCCGACCCTCATCCTCGCTATCCTTACTCATCTGTCACCTTTCTCCTGACATTCCCTATGTCTATCCACTCCTTCTCTTTACCTTCCCCTATGTAGCCCCATGCGCAATAGTGGCAGTGGAATGCCTTGCTTGGGGTGAGATGATTAAAAAAAAAAAATATAAACATTCATTTATTAAGATACTAGCAGTATAACCCGGCGTTGCTCGGGTGTAATGAAAGCTTTAAAACTAATCCATGTTCCTGGAGCTCAGACTCTTTGGACGTTAGCAGGAAAGCCTAAAAAGCAATAGTTGTTTCCAGTTAAACCGAAACCGTAGAATGAAAGAAAAATGAATGGACGTAAGTCAAATTTTGATTTCCTGGTATCGATATGAAATTTTCTGCACTATTGTAAGAACTGCATCCTTGAAACTTCTGAATATCGTTTCTTATGTCTTTGTGTATCAAATTTGATTAAAATCGGACCACTCCTTCTATAATCCGATTTTTTCGATTATCGATTTTCGATATTTATTGGGGATACCGCGACACAAAACCTTGCTAAGAACACTCGCAGACGCTTATAGCACAACTGTGTAAGCTTTCAAGAAAATCGGTTCAGCCGTTTCGGTGTTTATAGGTAACGGACACACACACACACACACACACACACACACACACACACAGACAACGTTCCATTTATAAATAAGTTTAGATTTAGATTTCCAGACTAAAATTCTGTTCTCATCGTATTTCTGTTCAGAAGTCAGATGTTTTTTTTTTTATATTCTAATGTCATCAGTTGTGTTACGGTTTCTCAGCCTGACCGGCTGCAGTCACTTTCTCACCGGCGCGACGTGGCTTCCCTGTGTCTCTTCTATAAATACTTTCACGGCTTCTGCTCCGATGAACTTAGATCACTAGTGCCCCCTAGGTACAAATTTGCACGAGATACTAGATTAGCAACTAGATCCCATCCTTTTACAGTGAAACCGATAAAATGCAACCGCAATTTCTACTCCAACAGTTTCTTCTCTCGCACTTCCCGATTGTGAAATTCCCTTTCGTATGATTGCTTCCCCGACGGCTACAATCTCCAGGAGTTTAAATGCACGGTCAATAGACACCTTCTAACACACTAACCATCTTTCAAACACTCTTCCCATCTACCCAACCCCCAGCCTCGGTATCCTTACCCATCTATCACGCTCCTTCTGACATCTCCTATATCTGACCACCCCTTCTCTTCACCTTCCCCTATGTAACCCCATGCGCAATAGTGGCAGTGGAATGCCTTGCTTGGGGTGAAATGATTAAAAAAAAAGAGAAAATCCTATTTCAGCCTACGCAGAACTTGCAGCAATGGTATTGATTATACTTTTAGCTATTATATATCGGCTATTCATATATAAGATCATTTTCAGATTATCCAACTTTTAGTTTGCTAAGCAGTTAAAACGACAAATTTTCCCCAACGTCATCTTTTTAATTTTATTATTATTATTATTATTTTCTTCGGCACAGTTTTCATTTTCAACCGGAGATCTTGCATTACCGGTGTTCTCCATCAAGTTGTACGACCTCAAACAGACTGAATCTTTCGCAGAATATTTGCAGTGGTAAGCAATGCGGACTTCTGAAGCTATAGGACACTATACTTTGCTTCGATTTTCTTAATACAGGTGTTTAGGTTCGGTGTCATAGGCCCAAACACCAAAATGATACCTGGGACAATAGCGGTCTGAGCGTTTCACTTTCTGGCAACTGTGAACCGGAAGTTAGTGTACTTTTAAAGATTTCCAATTTCTTTGGCCACGATGTTATGGTCATCAAAATCAGCCACATCGATGAGGTGGCATTTTTCTTTTCTTCTCTCTCTCTCTCTCTCTCTCTCTCTCTCTCTCTCTCTCTTTGTCTGCCTATCTATCACTTTCTGTTCATATTTCACTCTATCCGTCTATCTATTTATCCTTGTTCATATATCTCTCTAGCCATCAATCTATCTTTCTGTTAATCTCTTTCTCTCTTTCTCTCTCTGTTTATTGCTTTCTGTTCATTATCTATCTATCTATCTATCTATCTATCTATCTATCTATCTATCTATCTTTTTCTGTTTGGTCCATAATTATTAGGCCACCCCAGTATTTAAAAAAATGATGCATTTCATACTATTTTTTCATATTTATTGCCAAGTGAATAATTGCAAATGAAAATAGAATGGTTCTTTTATTAATATTGCACAATAACATGAGCATCAAATGAATTTATAAATATTTCATAATTACCTATATTGCAGTTTCATCAATGAAAGAATGAAGAAAATTTAGTGTGATTCGGACGAGTTCATTTTTGCTTCCTCCCTTGTAAAATTTTGCTAAGTAATAATAACAAAAGACGCATTCTATTTTCATTTGGCAATAAATACAAAAAAAATATGAAATTTTACAAGGCAGCCAGGAAGCCTTTGCTTTGGCCAGCCAATAAGAAGAGACTAGCATGGGGAAGAGAGCACAAAAACTGGACACCAGATCAGTTCATTTGATGCACGTGTTATTGTGCAGTATTAACAAAAGAACCATTCTGTTTTCAAAGCGGACCTCAAGTGGAATGACTATATCGAATTCATTACTAAATCCGCTGCTAAGAAGGTCGGTTCACGGTGCAGGGCCAGAAAGTTTTCCCCATTTGAGTCCATCCTGCCCATATATAAATCTACCATCCGCCCGTGTATTGAATACTGCTGCCACATCTGGTTGGGTGCCCCTGCTGTTCACCTCGGGGTTCTTGACAAAATCCAATGGAGAATCTGTCATGTGATCGATACCGACTTGGCAGCTCGGCTATAATCTCTGTCTCACCGGCGTGACGTGGCTTCCCTGTGCCTCTTCTATAAATACTTTCACAGCTTCTGCTCCAATGAACTTGGTGCCCTCTAGGTATGAATTTACACGAGCTACTAGATTAGCAGCTAAGTCCCACCCTTTCACAGTGAAACCGATAAAATGTAACCGCAATTTCTACTCTAATAGCTTCTTTTCACGCACTTCCCACCTATGGAATTCTCTTCCATATACTTGCTTCCTCGACAGCTACAATCTCCAGGAATTTAAATGTAAGGTCAGTAGACATCTCCTATCACACTAACTCGCATCCATTCTCTCAAGCTCTTTTTTCATCTAATCCACCCCCATCCTCGGTATTCGCATCCGTCTATTACCCTCCTCCTGACATTTCCTATAACTAACCTCTCTTTCTCATAATTTTCCCCTATGTAACCCCCTACGAACAGTGGCAGTAGAATGCCTTGCTTGGGGTGAGATGATTAAAAAAAAAAAAAAAGAATTATCCACTTGGCAATAAAAAATAAAACTAGTATGAAATACATCATTTCTTTAAAAAAAACTGGGGTGGCCTAATAATTATGACCGTTAGTGTATATGGTATTTTGTCTGATCCACTTTCATATTATTTTTTTAAAATCCATCATTACCGTCTCATTTTAACCCTCTAGGGCCATTCGTATCATATTTGATACAGTATGAAAAAAGCCTTGAAAGAAATATTTTCCTGAAAAATTTTTTAAGAGAAATATTTTATAAATTTCAAATGAAAGCAGTACTGACTGCTCAGTCAATGAATACCAAATGTTTCCTTATAGGGAAATACCAAATGTTTCCTTATAGAGAAATACTGTATCAAATATGATACGAATGGCCCTAGAGGGTTAATTGGAAGCTGTAATGTGTTTACCGTATTTTTCTACCCATAAGACGCATTTTTCCCTGTGAAATTTCCAAAACCACCCTGCGTCCTATAAGTCGAAAGTCGGTAATGGGAGTTAACTCCTCTTCTAATTCATTACATTCAAAATAGTTACCATACCTTTGGTACATGTCGCTTTGTAGTCAATTCATCACGGTTAAAATCAATTTCTCCTCCTGAAATATGCTATTCTGTCCCACAAAATTGGGGATAGTTTGGACGAATATACAAGAAAATCATTTTTTACGTTTTTTTCCTTTAAAATGTCTAATATATCGGAACGTATTAGCATCCCGGAAATACGGAAGCTAGACTTACAATGTGAATATTTTCTTTCAGATAAATCATTGCGACGTAATCGCAGCAAGTAGACAAATATATAAATATTACAGTTGCTAATAACATTCGGATGTGCGTTGTGACACAGCGGCTATCGGCTCGGAACGAGAAATCGGGGAGCCGAGTTCGAATTCCAGTTGAATTCCTTGCATTCACTTACGCGCAAATACCCTTGGGAAAGGCATTAATCCGTCTCTTCCCTCCAGCTATGGATTAAACAACAGGACAGATTGTATTTTGTAGCCTTGGTTGGCAACCAGTCTAGCACAGAAAGTAATGGCAATCTATTGCGGGATTATCTTCTGTCCAGTCAGTCATGTCTCTTTCGAGACATGATCGCCCAAGCGTGTATCACGTATGACACTTAACTGACTGACTGAATTACAGTTCACGACTATCGTTCGTTTTCGTTAAATCTCTGGGATTAAGAGAAAAGTAGATTAGCTCGGGGGCTAAAAAAAAAATGGCTACTTCCGTCTACAGTTGTATAAAAGTGCATCCAGTTCCTTGGAACTTGCGAGTTTAATCCCTGGGTCAGGAAGTGCACAAATATTAATTCGGCATCGTAAGAAAGAATTGTTCTGAAAGGTCACTGACCTTAGCAAATGATGAACATACCCTGCGGATTACGAAAATTTTATATGCAAATATTGTCTCAGCCTACATAAGACACATACAGACATTTAATACTTTCCTAAAAACGTCTCCGTACATGGCTTTAAATGCGTGTCTATGTATACAGGTATGGATTTAATAATGTCATACTTGAAAGAGAGATTTTTTTCACGTTGAACGCACACTAAGCAATGAAATATCGTCGTGTGCTAGCCGCACGATATTCAACCGTACTGCCATTGGATGGCGATTTCTAAGAGGACTGAGAAGTGGTGTGTCGCGTTAGTCTGGCGCGCGGGGGGTCACTTCATCTGAAGATCTCCATGTGTAATGAAGACGCATCGCAAAATGTCGAAGTGTTCAAGTTTGACCTAAAAGGGCCTTCAATTCAATGCGCAGTCATCATCAGCTGGATACGCTTTAGTTGCACTTCATTGACCGGCAAATGGCGCCGGTCTTCAGACTTGACTTGTCGTTACGAATTTGCTTGACTCTTTTTTATTTTCTTACTTTCTTTTTTTTTTCTTTCTCTTCCTAGGGAAATGTACCCTTTCTCCGCTTCCCGCCTCTTTCTTTCTTTAATATTATAATACTGTTTATTTTACTATAATTTTCTTTTATTATTTTGGGGCTTAAACACATTAGTCTATGTGTTTTCTTTCTTTCTTTCTTTCTTTCTTTCTTTCTTTCTTTCTTTCTTTACTCTTCCTTGGGAAATGTACTTTTTCTCCGCTTCCCGCCTCTTTCATTCTTTAATATTATAATACTGTTTATTTTACTATAATTTATTTTGGGGCTTAAACACACAAGTCTATGTGTTTTCTTTCTTTCTTTCTTTCTTTCTTTCTTTCTTTCTTTCTTTACTCTTCCTTGGGAAATGTACTTTTTCTCCGCTTCCCGCCTCTTTCATTCTTTAATATTATAATACTGTTTATTTTACTATAATTTATTTTGGGGCTTAAACACACAAGTCTATGTGTTTTCTTTCTTTCTTTCTTTCTTTCTTTCTTTCTTTCTTTTTTCTTTCTTTCTTTCTTTCTTTCTTTCTTTCTTTCTTTCTTTCACCCGTTCTCGTTTTCTCTCTTTATTCACTTCATTCGAGTAATTTTTTTCGTCATTATTTATATATTTTCCTCGTTTCCGTTTTTCTTTGTTTTTTCTTCTTCTCTTTCTTTCTCTTTTTCTTCTTTATTTGCTTTTGTTTACATCTCATACAATTCTTTTGCTTCTGACGTTCAATTTTTCTTTTAATTTTTTTCATAATTTAATTTTTCTCTTATTTTATGCGTCTTTATTTTTGTTTTTTTTCTCATTTCTCGCTTTCCATCAGTTTTCTTTTTAAAATGTCAATGTTTTGCTTTTTTCATTCTCTCCTACTGCAATTTACCTTATTTCAATGAAGCTATACTTCTTCTTTTCTTATTTATTTGGTCATTCTTTTGTTTCTGTTTCGTTATCGTTTATTCTGTCTCTTTGTTGTTTTCTTTCATTTGTCTTTTAATCTTTGCTTATTTTTCGTTTTACTTTCTTTCATTCATTCTTTCTTTCTTTCATTCATTTATTCATTCATTCATTCTTTCTTTCTTTCTTTTTTCTTTCTTTCTTTCTTTCTTTTTCTTTCTTTCATTCATTCTTTCTTTCTTTTTTCTTTCTTTCATTCATTCATTCTTTCTTTCTTTTTTCTTTCATTCATTCTTTCTTTCTTTCTTTTAATTCTTTCATTTTTTCTTTCTTTCATTCTTTCTTTCTTTTTTCTCCCTATCACTTTTCTTTTCGTTCCTTCATTATTATTCGCATTGTTTCTCCTTCCTTTTTTGTTTGCAATTCATTTTGAAAATGACCTTCTGTCCAATGCATTTCTAATCTGTTTTTTTATTATTTTTCTTTCTTTCAAGTTTCTTTATTCCGTTTATGTTATTTCTTTTTATCTATCTCTGTTCAACACCCTCTCCTTCTTTCTCTCTTGCTCTCTCCCCTTATCTTTCTTTCTCCCACTCACGTTCTCTCTCTCTCTATATATATATTTATATATACATATATATATATATATATAGTGTATTGTAAGAAGGTTATGGAACACGTAGGTTTTAAACCCACTGTTCATGCATTTACTTATATAAAGAGTGCTCGATACAATCGGTTAGTTAAGTGCCATACGTAATACACGCTTGGGCGATCATGTCTCGAAAGAGACATGACTGACTGGGCAGAAAATTATCCCGCATTTGCCATTGCTTTCTGCGGTAGACTGGTTGCCGACCAAGGCTATAGAACCCAATCTGTCCTGCTATTTAACCCATAACTGGAAGGAAGAGATGGATTAATACCTTCCCAACGCTCGATACAATGTAGAGCTTTATATTGTAATGGTTGTTACAATGGCTTATAAAAGCATAGTATCACTACACAAAAATTTTCGCGTTTCGGAGCTGCGTTTGTCCCTGATCTGGTGATAAGATTAAATGAAAAATAGCTTATAGATTCATTTAAACTTATCACCAGATGAGAGGCAAACATAGCTCCGAAACGCGAAAATGTAGTGATACTATGCTTTTATAAGCCATTGTAACAACCACTACACTATATATATATATATATATATATATATATATATATATATATATATATATATCCAAGTGAAGAGTACCAACTGTTTTATAGTTCCGAGTTCGACGATATTTACTTTTTTTTTTTATAAAAGTGCTCAATGCAATAAATATTGTAGAGCATGATATAATTATATAATTAAATTTGTTTTTAATTAAAATTACATCGCGACACGGAAATTTCAATGTTTCGAGATTTCTATCTCGTCATCAGGCAATGTTAGATCATTTTCATTTGATTTTCATTTCTTTGCCTGATGACGAGGTAAAGATTTCTTAAACAGAAATTTCCGTGTGGCAATGTAATTTTAATTAAAAAACATATTTAATTCTATATATATATATGTCATATTAAATAAATTGCAAACATTGTGTCTGTTTATTTTTAATAAAATCGGTTCATACTTACGGATAATTTTTCGCGTATTATAATTGAAAGATGTCAGAAATGAGCTGTAACGTTGACAGATGTTATTATCATTCATTTCTCAAGGTACCCAAGTACTTTCAATCTCTTTCCGAAATCATCTTCAGCATGAACGGAATTTATTAAAATTGAGCAAACACAATGTTTGCAATTTATTTAATCTGATATGTCTAAAAGAAACTTTGCTGCCTAAATACACGCGCGCGCGCGCACACACACACACACACACACACCTGTATATATATATATATATATATATATATATATATAGGGTTGGAACAATCCTATTTATTTTTCCAATATATATATATATATATATATAAAATAAATTTCGATATTCAAAACTGTTGAATGATCAAAACTGTTGAATGATCATTTCAACATGAAATCCCTAAGAGAGATTTCACATCTCATCGGCAACTACCACGTGGTATTTGCCGATGAGATGTGAAATCTCTTAGGGATTTCATGTTGAAATGATCATTCAACAGTTTTGATCATTCAACAGTTTTGAACATCGAAATTTATTTTATTTTATAATTGGCTCTGTAATTTTAATTACATTGATCTCTCCACCTGTATCATTTTTTAATATTAAAATATTAATATTAATTAGATTAGGATAGGGTCTTCGGGATTTACCTTCCTGCTTTTCCTTTTGGATTAACGTTATTAATATATATATATATATATATATATATATATATATACGAATGATAAAAAAGTAGTTTTAAGGCAGTGCTTCCCAAATGGTGCGGCTTGCCTCATCGATTCAGCGCACCTCATCAGTGCGATGGGAGAAGATAGCTGGTCTGTTAGAGTAATTGAGAAATAATCGAAGATTTAGAAACACTTTCAAAAAATTAATAAACCAAAAATAAATATGATTACAAAATTTAAAATATTATTATGGATTACATGTAATTGTGCGTATGGGTCCCAGTATAAATAGCTATAAATATTTATTGACTAATTTTATGATTTGTGATATCTTTGCATTACATCAAGTATTAAGAATATAATAACCAGGGTCCGCAAATTGGAAGAGAGAGTTATCAGTGAGAGTGTTCTGACTTCGAATCACGGTCATCTCTTTTTAACTCTCTTTTTAAAACCTTCTTTGCCGTAGGATTGCTTGCACTTTTTCACCGGAACTTCCCTTCCCCTGAGGCTAATATAAAGGGGATTTCTCGTCAAAAACTAGCTCATACCTTTTATTAAATTTACTTTAATTTCATATGTTATATTATTTATATATTATATTTAACAATCATTGTCTTTGTATTTTAAAATGTACTTTTTATTGTATAAATTTTGATGGGGCGCAGTCAAATTTATATTCAGAGAATACGGTCCCGAGAAAAAAGTTTGGGTACCACTGTTTTCAGGTATGCTATTTTTATGGGGAAAAAGTGCTCACCATCAGTGATAGAGCGTGTATTGATACTAAGTTTATTTCAGCTAAACTTTAAAGAATAAACTACTGAAACTACTAATTCATTTCCTCTTTTCCTTTACAATTTTATTCATTTTTCTATCTACTGAAGGAACGCACACATCCGCGTCTTCTTGCAGTTATTATTGCTACTATATGAAAGTTAAAACTATTATCTGTTCACTAAACAATTCCTGCTCATCAATTGTCTGTATTTTGAGTTCAGTCGATCGTCTGCAGTCACCAGTGTGTTCTGCAACTCCATAGAACAGCTTCTAATTTTAGAGAATATTGTTGACTTTATATTCAGCTACTGACACGTCCTCTAGCGATTTTCATAAATGGAATTTCAAGGACGATAACACAGCCCAATAATTCGTCTACTTTCTGTCATCTTTCGTCACATAATAGTGAAGAGATATTTTGTCAAGGTATCTGACGATGGAGCAGAGTTCACAGATGTCGATTCGTTACATTTTTAATACTATTCATCCATTTATTTAATATTTTAATATTTATTTTAATATTTAATACTAACATTTATTTTAATATTTAATACTATTTAATACTATTCATACATTTTTAATACTATTCATCGAAAAGAATACAAGATAGTTTGACCAAAATTCAACTCATGTTTCTCATACTGGGAACCTTTACGCCAATTCACACCGACCATTATTCGTATCGACCAAATGCAAACTTGCTTTTTAAAAAAAAAGAATTTCATTTCTGAAATAATAATTTCCATGGAAACAGTCACTGTTTTTTCCATTTTTGTTTTCGCATTCTTCTTAAGTTACAGAACTTTTTTTTTTCAAAGATCATGCCCTTCTAACGACGATTCTATACTAAATTGTATTTGTTTTATTTTAAAACTAGCAGTATAGCCCGGCGTTGCTCGGGTGTAATGAAAACTTTAAAACTAATCCATGGTCCTGGAGCTCAGACTCAGCCGAAAGAATATTTGTGTGAAGTTTGGTGAGAATCGGATAAAAATTGTGGTTTTGTATAAAGGACATACAGACAGATAAACAGACACACACACAAACATCTTGCCTTTTAGTATATATATATATATATATATATATTATCAATTTTCTGCACTATTGTAAGAACTGCAACCTTGAAACTTCTGAATATCGTTTCTTATGTCTTTGTCTATGAGTGTATCAAATTTGATTAAAATCGGACCGCTCCTTCTATAACCTGATTTTTTCGATTTTCGATATTTATTGGAGGTACCTCGACACAAAACGTACTTAATAATACTCGCAGAAGCTTATAGTACAACTAAATTTTCAAGAATATCGGTTCAGCCGTTTCGGAGTCTATAGGTAACGGACATACACGCACACAGCCACATACACACACACAGACAAAGTTCCATTTATAAATAAGTTTAGATGCTAACAGACAAGAACGAAAAAAAAAAAACGTCTATGTATAACAAATTTTAAAGTAGTACTTGCATTTTTGAGGATATTTATCTCAAAAGCTTATTTCATCTAAAGTAAATGACTCCACCATATAATTAATGTTATCATTATATGTTAGGCTAGATCAATAGTATTTTAGTTTTTATACAGACCTTTACTGCAAAACCTATTTCATGCACATTCATCTAAAGATGATTACTGCCTCCACTGTATTATTATTATTATTATTATTACAGTTTACTCACATGCTCGATCCATGATATTCCCAGCATCCTTCTGTAGAACCACATTTCAGTTGCTTCAAGTTTTTCCTTCATCTTTGATGATATTGCCCAGCATTCACTATCATATTGAAGAACTGACATCACATAGCAATTCAGTACTCTCTTCTTTGTTTCTAGCAAAAGTTTCCCGTCTCTTAATTTATTCAGCTTCTGGAATGCGTCCTTCGCCGTGCCAATTCGCCCTCAAACCTCTGCGTCGCACTTTCCGTCTTCCGTTAGAAGATTTTCCAAGTACTTAAATCTTTGTACTTGCTTGATTTTAGCATCCTCAACCTGTAATTGTCAAAAATTGGGCCCTCCGTTTTCTGATGAGCATAAATTCGGTTTTCTTGTAATTTATTTGTAGTCCTTTCTTTTGACTTTCTTCATCTACCGTTTTTAGGAAATCTTGTAGTTTTCATTCCGTGTCGGCTATCAGCACTGTATCATCTGCGTATCTTATGTTGTTCAGATTGTGACCACTAATGACTAACCCTGGCATAACTTATTGGAGTAGATAGACTAAACTATCGCCCGGTTCACACTCCACGTCTACTGAACAGGTGAAGAGGCTTATCCCTTGTTCCCTGGTTAGGATGTGGTTTCCGGCTTTCTCTTTTCCAATCTTTTTACTTTTTTATTTTTTTCAGTTGGAGTAGATAGACTAAACTATCGCCCGGTTCACACTCCACCCACGTCTATTGAACAGGTGAAGAGGCTTATCCCTTGTTCCCTGGTTAGGATGTGGTTTCCGGCTTTCTCTTTCCAATCTATTTACTGTTACGTAGTCTCCTGCACATCAGTGGAGTTACCACCTAGCTCGGGGTGATATGATTAAAAAAAAACTTCCAGGGTTCTCAGAATAGTGTCGCTGTACAAGTTGAATAAATCCAATGAAAAGACACATCCTTGTTTTACGCCCCTTTCTATCTTTGTCAGTCAGTCAGTTAAGTGCCATACGTGATACACGCTTGGGCGATCATGTCTCGAAAGAGACATGACTGACTGGGCAGAAGATTATCCCGCAGTTGGTTGCCATTGCTTTCTGCGGTAGACTGGTTGCCGACCAAGGCTATCGAACTCAATCTGTCCTGTTATTTAAGCCATAACTGGAAGGAATAGACGGATTAATACCTTTCCCAAGGGTATTTGCGCGTAAGTAAATGCAATGAATTCAGCTGGAATTCGAACTCGGCTCCTCGATTTCTCGTTCCAAGCCGATATTCAATGCACCACAACGCACATATCTTTTGTGTAATTATCACTAAAATGAAGTTGATCTTTTCCTTAAAAGGGATCCTTAATGAATGTCTTTATTGCAGCCAACTTTAGACAGCGATTATCTCCCCCCACCCCGCTTCCTCAACTGGGGCCCTGTCTTTGTATATCTGCTGAATTCGTTACCTGTCCGTGTGCAGATTACTTTTATGTCTTTCCCAAATATGTCGAGACGACTGAGCATCTCTATCAATTCCTTGTGGCGTATTTTGTCGAACGCCTTTGCAGAATCGATAAAACATAGATACAAGTCCTTTTTTATTTGTATAGCCCTTTCGGAGAGTATCCTAATCATAGATCGCGTTTCTTGTTCCAGTGTCTTTGACGAAACCGCACTGTTCTTGTTCTATCTCTGGTCGTATTCTACTTTTCGCTCTATTCATCAGTATTCGGACGATCAGTTTTGTAATGGCTCTCATCAAACTGATTGTTCTGTTTCTGTACCTCATATATAATGGGCTATTCTGTCTTGATCACGAAGGAATACGAAAAAGACATAGAGTACTGTGCAAAAGTATTAGGACAAGAACTATTTTATATTTTATGAGGTATATTGACAGAAAATAAACAGTTTAATTAACGTAATCTTATTTGATTTACCCAACAAATGCTTTAACAAGAAAAAATTTAATATTTAGTATAATAGACTTTTGCTTTGATCACGGCCTTCATTCTGTCAGGCATTGACATCACAAGCTTCTTCAATGTATCTAATGGTATCTCCTGCCAAGCAGCTTGTATTTGTTCCCAAAGTGTGTCTTGCGAAGTAACATTAGATTTATCAATTCGAGTGTTGGGAATAAGAAAAAAGTCAGTCATATCCAAGGATAATAGAATAATGTGTAGTTTCAAAATAACTTGTTTAATAGAAAATATGAAAAAAATTAAAAATATAAAAAATTAAATATAATTTCTTTTTAATACATTTCTTTTACACCTGGTTTTAAATAATCAATATTTGTTAGCAACTTATTTGGTTTTTCACCCTGTATTTGAATTTCAGTGATGTTTTTAGGAAAATCACCCCTGTCCTAATACTTTTGCACAATACCGGTAGTGTGCAAACGTGTTAGGACAGGGGTGATTTTAAACTTTATTTTGATGTCTCATAAAAGATAAAATAGTTCTTGTCTTAATACTTTTGCACAGTAATGTATATCAGAGATGTTGTTTGGTTTCAGTGAGAAAAAGCAAGTAAGAAAGTAAAAATATAGTGAGACAGAAGACATAGGAGGTGATAATGCTCTCATGTGTTCAGCGTCTGCTTCAGTGAAATAGAAATACCTCGCGAATTTCAAGTCTTTTCATTTGTACCTTCTTACTTTTTTCAGTAACGTCCTACATTCAGACATATGATATGATATAACGCTATATATTGTTAAAGTCGTTAAGCTCAAATATTTAACGATACGATTGGGGAATTTTTACGAATATTTTATAGATTTATTCATTAAATATTATGATACACCAAACATTGAAAACATGAAAACCATGCATTCTTGTTGGGACGCCCACGCCTATTCGGCTATAATGGACTATTCCATTACTATGTAAAGTAATGGTGGCATTTACGAAGGAGACTGTGCCAAGTCAGTCGTAGACTTCCGGTGACGACCCGGAAGTACCCATTGCTCATACTACGTCTTACGACGGTTGGGACGATTAACCTTTATTCTTGTATTGGATACTAATAACCTTTGTAAATACTATTTTCACGGAATACAACAATTAACCTATTCCTGTTGTTGAGTTATTTATTCTTACTCACGACAGAACAATTCTTTATCGGTACCAGTAGTGATGATGATGATGATGATGATGATGATGATGATGATGATTATTATTATTATTAGAGCAACACGCCAACAAATGACTTTACAAAGTCAATATCTTCTTCTTCTTTTATGTGTCATGTCCTTTCAGGACGTAGGCGATCATGGTCTTCCACATCTTCCTGTCCCTGGTGGCTCTTAGCACGCTTTCTCCTGTTACACCACTCAAACCCCGCTCTGCAATCCACTAGCTCAAGCCAATAAATCTAGAAGATAAATGGATAGAATGAGGGATCAATTTATATATTGATTATAATATATATTTGATCCCCCACTTTATATCCACATAATAATTTCTCATAAACAGTTGGCATATATATTCTTCTATGGGCCATGTTCTTTCAGGACGTAGACGATCATGGCTTTCCACATCTCCCTGTCCCTGGTGGCTCTTAGCACGCTTTCTTCTCTTGCACCATGCAACCCTCGTTCTGTCATCCACCTGATCAGGTCCCTCAAATATGTTATCCGATGCTCTTCTCTGTCTCTTTTTCTCTCTATCTGGACTGTTAGTAACAGGTTCTCCAAGCCCTCCTTCCTCATTGCATGTCCCAGGAACTTTAGTTGTCTCTTCCTGATGCTCAGTATTAATTTCCTTTTTGTATACCCGTCAAGAAACCCAATCTGATAAGGGTATACCAAGCACATGACCACAGCCAAATGTGCACGATATGGTTAGATGTTTTAATAACATTAGGGTATAATCTTGCAGGTGGGGTCCAGTTAAAAAAGATCTTCGTCTGATATTCCAGTTCAGTCGGACAATCTCCGGTTGAGGGCATTTTTTAATCATTTCACCACTAAGCAAGGCTATAATGCCACTAAGATACAAAAGACCCCTGGGAGTCAAAGAGAATTAAAAAGACGAAGAAGGAACTGGAAAACCCAAGCTTAAACAGGAAACAAGGAATAAACCTTTTCTAAGACGGAGAAAGACTTTCAACCAGACGATAAACGTCCATTTCTACTTCTATTACCGTAGAAATACATCTAAACTTATTTATTAACCGATTTTCTTGAAAATTTACACAGTTGTACTATAAGCGTCTGCGAGTGTTCTTAGCTAGGTTTTGTGTCGAGGTACCCCCGATGAATATCGATAATCGAAAAAATCGGGTTATGGAAGGAGTGGTCCGATTTTAATCAAATTTGATACACTCATAGACAAAGACATAAGACATTCAGAAGTTTCAAGGTTGCAGTTCTTACAATAGTGCAGAAAATCGATGATGTATATATATATATATATATATAAAGGCAAGGTGTTTGTGTGTGTGTGTGTGTGTGTGTGTGTCTGTTTATCTGCCTGTATGTCTGTATTTTTTTTCAGCCCTTTTATTTTAGCTTTTGCTTCGGTTTTGGCTCTAAGTAGGTATAATAGTATTTCTTAGTCTCAGCCATGATAACATTTACTTAGAGGACTTATTTAGCCTTCAAAATTCAGTTTACGACGAAAAAAACTTATTTGATATTGATAACAGGAAATCAAAATTTGACTTACATCCATTCATTTTTCTTTCAGTCTACGGTTTCGCTTTAACTGGAAACAACTAATGCTTTTTAGTCTTTCGTGCCAACGTCCAAAGAGTCTGAGCTCCAGGACCATGGATTAGTTTAAAAGCTTTCATTACGCCCGAGCAACGCCGGGCTATACTGCTAGTTGAAAACAAGGAAAAAAGAAGTTGACTCTGGCTGAGATACAACATGGCAGAATGAAGACAGGAGAGCGAATCTACCTGATTATAATAATCCAAACAACAAATTGGAGGATACTATTTTATATAGCTGCTCGAATAATGACAAGAATTCATCTAAGAGATTCAGAGAAAGGTAGAAAAACAGATAAGGGTTCAAATCTCCAAGAATTTAAATGTAAAGTCAATAGTCATCTCCTATCTAATTAACCTGCATCTTCTCTCTCATATTTCTTTTCTCTATCCACTCCACTCTCATCAGTATTCTCATCCTTCTCTTACCCACTTCCTGACACCCCCTATGACCTGTCACTCTTTCTCATAAGTTTCCTCCTATGTAACCGCCTGCAAAACAGTGGCAATAAAATGATTTGATTGGGGTGGTATGATTATAAAAAAAAAGATAGATAGATAGATAGATAGATAGATAGATAGATAGACCGACAGCTACAATCTTCAAAAATTTAAATGTAAATAGTGATCTCCTATCTCACTGACCTGCATCCTCTCCCTCCCTCTCTCTATCTCTCTCTCTCTCTCTCTCTCTCATGCTTCTTTCTCCGTCCGCTCCACTCTCATCAGTATTCTCATCCTTCTGTTACTCACTTCTTGACACTCCCTATAACCTGTCACTCTTTTTCATAACTTTCCTTTTATGTAACCCCCTGCAAAACAGTAGCAGTAAAGTGCCTTGCTTGGGGCGATATGATTATTAAAGGAAAAAAAATTATCAAGACTACAAAGATATAAGAATTCGAGGGTGAATAATTCCCAAGATTGTTAACATATAACATGTTAATACTTCGTTTTAATTCTACTCCTGCAGCTTCTTCTCTCGCACTTCCTGCCTGTGGAACTCGCTCCCATATTCTTGCTTTCCTGACGGCTACAACCTCCAGAAGTTTAAATGCAATGTCAATACTCATCTATTAACCACTGGACTCTAGCTCTCTTCCCACCCCCGTATATCCTTCCCTTTCTCTCCACCTATGTATCTGTCATCGCACCTGCATTCTCAGCTTTCTATTGCTCCTTTCTAACTAGTTTGTACTACTCACTCTTTTCTAATTAATCTTTTTACAGTTATGTAGCCCGAGTTCATCAGTAGCATTTCTGCCTTGCTCGGGGAGAAATGATTAAAAAAAAAAGAAGATATATTCTTCGGCCTCCCGCAGGTCTCTACAATATTCTGCGAACAATAACAAAAATTATTTAGTGATGGCTGTCAATCACGCTAAAATTCGTAACAATACCTAAATTCATGCATGTGCACTTAGGAATCCAATTCCGCAAATATCCATGCGTATATCGTTGACTGTAAATACGGAATCCCATATATAGACGTTTTCTTCACACACCGGTCGTTAAACGCTTTTTGATTGGATGATTGATTGTCAAGAAGTTTGGTCGTTCTTATTCGGGATAAGTTTTTTTTCTCTTCTGTTTACTCCCTTGTCGACATGTCTCTCTTCTTGAAATCGACCCTTTTTCCTGTGCTCAACTCCTCTTGGACACCGCGTTTCCTCTGAACAAGTAAGGCCATCTTTCAAATTGTCAGCGACAAGCGTCCTTCAACAGGAAGTTAGCAGACGCCGGCGTTCTATGGCCAATTCTTTCCTTCCGGTCCAGATCTTCTCCCGATGAACGTCGGCCAAGAAAGCAGGAAAATGAGATTGGAGAGTTCTCGCTATTTCTCGTTCTGAAGGACTATTTGTTTTGTTTTTTTTAATGCAGCGAGCGTCTTTTAGCTTTTTAATTTCTTCTGAAATGTATCAGAAACTCTTTCTTTCTTTATCAAATATACACGCACACACACACACGTTTTCTTTATCTCTCATTTTTTTCTTTTTCTTACTTTTTCGGAAATTGTCTCTCTCTTTCACTTTCGTTTCTCATTCTCTTTTATTTTTCTCTTTCTCACACTCTCTTTCTGTTTTTCACATTTTCTCTTTCATTTTTTATCCCTCTATATACGTCTTTATCAAGCTACAAGAATAAGACAAATATTGTCGGACGAACTCATATAATCTTGTCTGCAAGGCAACACAGCGTACTATGGCGCCGCGGTAGGCACCAACTTATTTATCAAGCTGTCCACAGTAACTGGTTAAATAATGAAGATAAGATTTAGTGAATATATGAGTATATATAAGTAAAATTATGTTCCAGCACCAGGATTTACCGCGTTGCTAATATTTAATCATTAGAGTTAATGAAGTACATGACGTATTCTTGTAATAAATCCTCAGTGCAATTTCCTGAACACTTCACGCAATATGGGGAATTTAAAAAGGAAATAATAATCTAAACTTATTTATAAATTGAACTTTGTCTGTGTGTGAGTGTGTATGTGTCTGTGTGTGTCTGTTACTTATAGACTCCGAAACGGCTGAACCGATTCTTGATAATTTACACAGTTGTACTATAAGCGTCTGCGAGTGTTCTTAGCTAGGTTTTGTGCCAAGGTACCCCCTATAAATATCGAAAATCGATAATCGAAAAAATCGGGTTATCGAAAATCGATAATCGAAAAAATCGGGTTATAGAAGGATTGGTCCGATTTTAATCAAATTTGATACACACAGACAAAGACATAAGAAACGATATTCAGAAGTTTCAAGGTTGCAGTTCTTACAGTATTGAGTGTCTTTTTTAAAAAGTCGTTAATATTTATTCTGGTATCTTTTCTTTACAATTCTTAGTTTGATTCGAAAATTGTTAATGTATTTTTCATTATTTTATCGAATTAAAGGCCAATCCTCTTGCCATTACCAGAAAGGCTTGAATGCTAATCATTTTGCCTTTTTTAAAAATGAATCTCACACAAATTCTAATTGAATACTTCAGAATGAGTTTCCATATATATATATATATATATATATATACACTACCGGCCATGTTTATTAGGCCCCCCCAGTTCTTTAAAAGAAATGTTGTATACTATTTTTAGTATTTATTGCCAAGTGGCTAATTCGATATGAAAATGATTCTTTTGTTGTTATTACTTTGCAAAACTTTACGAGGCAGCCATGAAGTCTTTGCTTCAGCCAGCCAATAAGAATAAGAGACTAGCATAGGGAAGAGAGCACAAAAAAATGGACACTTTTTCATTTATAATTATCCATTTAGCAATAAATACTAAAAAATAGTATGAAATACATCATTTCTTTTAAAATAAAAACAGGGTTGCCTAATAATTATGGCCGGTAGTATATATATATATATATATATATATATATATATATATATATATATATATATATATATTGTGTGTATTTTGGCAGCATTTTTTCATTAATGCAGGTTTCATTGAATAATATAGACAAGTTTTTTCTATTAATTTTGTGTATAGGATCCTTTCATACCGTCTGATATACTTGATGGTGATGTCGTTGAAAGACAACAAAAAATCACAGTAATTGTATATATATATATATATATATATATGTGTGTGTGTGTGTGTGTGTGTGTGTGTGTGTGTGTGTGTGTGTGTGTGTGTGTGAATGTTTATTCTATCTTACCCAACACAGAGAACCGAGGCCGGTGGTGTCTTTCTGTCGAACTTCAAGCATCTCGATTGATACTTGTGCCGCTGAAATGAAGCCACGTTTTCATTGGTCGACAGACATATTAATCGTTGATGTCGCTAACAAGCTCTCTAGAACGCTGATCATAAACGGATGACCGGGACTTGTTTTCACCTGAGAAGAGACACGAGTGTATCGACCGTTAGAGACAAGCGATATGAAAATGATGACGGACTGCGAAACGGACGGGCGACAATGAGAACGCTAGAATTAAACAAATCATAAAGAAATATCGACAAGCAATTGACCTCGTGCACTTGTGTGCTTATTTACGGACAAATCAATTATTGTGTTGTTATGTACTAAAACTAGTTTACTCTGGCACAAGGATACAATAATGAGAGACCTCTGAGGAATCGATTCTCTACACTAGAGCAAAATATCGCGAGACGTGTTTACTAAATATTGTATACTACTGTGAACACAGATATATACAGGGTGTATCAAAAATACTTTTACAAACTTTGGGGGAAGGTTTCTCTGACCAAAATAAGGAAAAAGTTTCATATAAACATATATCCACAAATCCTTCGTTTTTGGGTTACAGTACTGTGCAAAAGTATTAGGACAAGAACTATTTTATCTTTTATGAGGCATATTGACAGAAAATAAAGTATTTAATTAAAGTAATTTTATTTGATTTACCCAAGAAAAACAAGAAAAAATACTTGTTACAAAATAAATTTAATATTTAGTATAATAGCCTTTTGCTTTCATCACAACCTTCATTCTGTCAGGCACTGACATCACAAGCTTCTTCAGTGTATCTAATGGTATCTCCTGCCAAGCAGCTTGTATTTGTTCCCAAAGTGTGTCTTGCGAAGTAACATTAGATTTATCAATTAGAGATGGGAGAATGAGAAAAAAAGTCAGTCATATCCAAGGATAATAATAATGAGTGGTTTCAAAATAACTTGTTTAATAAAAAACAGGAAAAATTAAATATAATTTCTTTATAATACATTTCTTTTACACCTAGTTTTAAATATTCAATATTTATTAGCAATTTACTTGACTTTTCACCCTGTATTTGAATTTCAGTGATGTTTTTAGGAAAATCACCCCTGTCCTAATACTTTTGCACAATACCGGTAGTGTGCAAAAGTGTTAGGACAGGGGTGATTTTAAACTTTATTTTGATGACCCATAAAAGATAAAATAATTCTTGTCCTAATACTTTTGCACAGTACTGTATGTTTATAGCAAATTTATGGTAGATGACGCTCTGTTGCCATATAGACTAGTTTACATTTGTCAATCGTGTATATTTGTTGCTAGTCTGATTTTAACAATTAACGTGTGTAATACTGGGTTAACTTAGAAGTGACCTGTCTAAAAATAGAAGGATATTCCTATCGTGAGCAGGGAGATATGATTTTTACATACTGCAGTGTGAATGGACGCGAGGCTGCACGGCTGTATCAGGTTGCATTTCCAGATCGAAGTCAGCCGAGTGATCCAATCGTTGTTGCTGCTTATCATTGCGTTGCTGACAAAGAATCCGTAGCACAACAATGGTAATAAATATGTTTGGATTGAATCTTGGTTTCTACATTTAACAGCGTATACCGTAAACTTTAAACTTAACTCAAAAACGAAGGATTTACGTGTATATGACTATATGAATTTTTCTCCTTGTTTTTTGGTATGTGGAATCTACCAAAAAGCTTGTAAAAGCATTTTGATACACCCTATATTTTTTCATGCTCGAAGGTTTGGATTAGTTTTTTATGTCTTAATGTAAGATAATAATTTTTTTAATGTCTCATTGTAAGATAGGATGTGCGTTTTATTACGATGGATATCGACTCAGAACGACAAATCGGGGAGACGAGTTTGAATTCCCCTTTGAATTCCTTGTATTCATTTATGCACAAATACCCTTAGAAAAGGCATAATCCATCTCTTTCCTCCAGTTATGGGTTAAATAATAGAACAGATTGGGTTCTATAGCCTTGGCTGGCAACCAGTCTACCGCAGAAAACAATGGCAACCTACTGTGGGATAATCTTCTGCCCAGTCAGTCATGTCTCTTTTGAGACATGATCGCCCAAGCGTGTATCAGGTATGGCACTTAACTGAATATAAGATATTCAGTAGTAAGTACATCAATATATATGTTGTTGTCATTTTAGACAGCGTATCGATACAAATATTTTACCGTCATTTTAGACGGCACGGGCCCACTCCTATTTAACGCATAAATAGTCGAGCGCAGAAAACAATGGTTTGATTGGCGGGGGAGATGTGTTCCCATTCCACTAACTGAGCTAGAGGGCATCTGGCATCAGATAATTTTATATTCTATACACAGTTGCTGGAAAATTCTTGTCTCGTCTCACTTTCCCAAATCTGTCAGTCTGGCCAAACATCAGCATTTTGTGGGGACGGACTTCTTGTTTGGGATGAGAACTTTTCATCAGCCCCTTATTTCACTAGTATTTTCCACTTCACCAGATTATATAATGTTTTGGTGCTATCCAACCCAAATATTGTACTCGCAACTAGATAATTATATTCGATTAACCAGTCTACAAAATATAATTTAGTGAATAAGAGCCGAGAAAATGTAAATATTTTAATGAAGAAAGGAACATTGTTGTGGATTCTTGTTTAGAAAACCACACAATATAATAATAACAAACAAAGATATAAGAGGAAAAATGTAAGTACATTGAAATAAAGGTATACAACCTGTACATGGTTAGTAGATTCAGGAATACTTGTTAGTAGGAGTCAAATATATACAAGAAGTAAGTCCGGGTAATAGTCTATATTCTTGCTGACCAACGCGCGGCGGTTCAACTACTCTTATAAACACAAACAACAACAACTACTCAACTAACAACTCTATATTTAGTTGTCCCTCCCAGTAAGGGCAACATGTGACACATGGTCAGTTATGACTGGGATTTCCGGGCTATATGGCCTAGCCAAAAAATGTCTGTCTATTTTTGCCCAGTCGTGCTTCTACCCTTCGGCGGAGCCACGACTGGGTTATTGCTCTTTGTTCGGAAGCAGAGAGCGCCCTCCACCCGAAGGTGGGGAGCTGACAGTGTCATAGTTACAGAGGCAAATGCCAACAGACAACTCAACTAACAACTCACCGACCGTTCTCTGTAGGCAGGATTATTTGTATACTCTGGAAGAGTCCACAAAGAGTGTAAAAAGGGGCGATACCCCAACAACATTGTCCCCATTTATTATTTAGATCATTTGAAAATGAGGAAAGAATTGATCAACAAAATGGATAAGAAAACTAATTCATTCAGGATTCTGAAAAACACTTTTCGGTTGCATTAGGTTAAGTCAGTTGAGATACGTCTAACTTTGTTGGGTTATGTAACGTCAAAATCGATTTTTATTATACCTGAGTCTATAAGTAATGTTGTATTGCTGATGAGAATAAGATACACAGAGAAAGTGTACTGTGGTGTTATGCCGTATGATATCCGGTGCTAAACGGATATACACAAAATAGTACAATAGTTACAATGACAGACAAGACAGAACTTACCCCATAGAGAGGGGGGGGTTTAGATCACAATAGTCGCCGAACTAAGCAGTCCGAATATTACCAGAACGACACTCGAATATTACGCCTAGAATGCTACTATTCTTTAATTAAATAGACCATTTCAAACCATGGGCTATTCCATCATTGAGAGTGCTGCATGTGTGTCAGCCACTCTACAACAATACTGTTCGGGTTTATACTTGTGATTATAGGTAACCAGTGGTTAGATTTATACTTGAGTCTATATATCAACATTAATCGAATTTATACTTGAGTCTATAGCAAAACACTGGTCAGGTTCATACTTGAGTTTATGGGTAAACATTTATTTGATTTATACTTAAATTTATAGATAAAAGCTGGTTGAATTTGTACTTAACTCTGTAGCTAACCATTGGTAGGGTTTATACTTGAGTCTATAGGCAGCCATTGGTCAGGTTTATACTTGAGTCTATAGGTCAACATCGATCGGGTTTATAATTGAGTTTATAGGTAAACATTAGTTAGGTTTATACTTCAGTCTATAGGTAAACATTGTTATGGTTTATAAGTAAGTCTACAAGTAAACATTGTGCGGGTTTATACATGAGTCTATAGGTAACCATTGTTTGCCTTTATACATGTGTGTACATGTAAACATAGGTCGAGTTAATACTTGAGTCTATAGGTAACCATTGTTTGCCTTTATACATGTGTGTATATGTAAACATAGGTCGAGTTAATACTTGAGTCTATAGGTAACCATTGTTTGCCTTTATACATGTGTGTATATGTAAACATAGGTCGAGTTAATACTTGAGTCTATAGGTTAATAATTTTCATGTTTATACTTGAGTCAATATTGATCAGTTTTATACTAGTTTATAAGTAGGTAATCTTTCGTTTTATACTTTAGTTTTATAGGTAAATATTGGTTGTCCATACCCAAACCTGTAAGCATGAATCAGATTAATCTTTTTTTGGGGGGAGGGGGTTGAAGGAGGTCATAGTTTCCTAGACAAGCAAATAGGTAAAGAAGAACTATTGAAATAATAATGAAAATTCCGCAAATTTTAAACGGTGTCTTTTGTGTCAGTCAGTCAGTTAAGTGCCATACGTGATACACGCTTGGGCGATCATGTCTCGAATGAGACATGACTGACTGAGCAGAAGATTATCCCGCAGTAGATTGCCATTGCTTTCTGCGGTAGACTGGTTGCCGACCAAGGCAATAGAACCCAATATGTCCTGTTATTTAACTCATAACTGGAAGGAAGAGACGGATTAATACCTTTCCCAAGGGTACTTGCGCGTAAGTGAATGCAATGAATTCAGCTGGAATTCAAACTCGGCTCCCCGATTTCTCATTCCGAGCCGATATCCAATGCACCACAACGCACATATAGTTGTTTAATAATTTATTTACTGCCTCTCTCCAAACGGTAGCCATAATGTTCTGAATTTGAAATATTCTTTTTGCCTGAATTCAACACCCAGGCGCCAGAAGATATTTACTCAAAGAGGCTAAAAACAAATTTTTAAAGATTACGTCGATTAAATCCTGAAACAGGCAATTTAACCTCCCACCAAGAGGTTTGTTTCATTGCAATGTTCAATTGCATTCTAACTTCATTAAGTAACGCCATAATTGAAACAGAGATAAAACTACACGCCAGTTTCCAATTAGCTTCGGTTTACGGCGATGACAATTATCTACGAAACGGAGCCCTGTAGACTTGAGTTTTAGTTTTGGTTGTTGTTTTTTTGTTTTTTCAACATTCTATTGCTTCCAATGCATGAAACTGATTAGATGAAAAGTAACGTAAGTAGCAGATTACTTACAAAATCTATCGCACATGGTTTTACTTATATATAACGTGACAGACTTACGCCTGATAAAAAGAAACCTACACAAAATTGAATCTAGCAATACCAATATTATTTTCAAGCGGCAAACAGATGTATGTATTGAGTGTTTCGTTTATACGCGTTTTACTAAGCGTATCTTAGACGTGGCACAAGGCTGTGAGTATAAGCACCAAGTGAGGATCGAACTCACTATTTAATCCTAACAGATCTATTGAGAAAAGCGTGCTAAAAATTCCACCACGCCGAAGCATCCCATTACATTTAGACTTGATATAAGTGAAGGGTTTGTCACTTAAATGATTGATGTTACCTCAGCATGCTGACCCCAGAGGTTCGTAGACGAACCAGTCTACATATATATATTTATAGTTTCAGAGACACGACCGTCTGCCCATTCATCAGGAATATCAGCAATATATATATACTAGCAGTATAGCCCGGCGTTGTTTGGGTGTAATGAAAGCTTTAAAACTAACCCATGGTCCTGGAGCTCAGACTCTTTGGACGTTGGCACGAAAGACTAAAAGCATTAGTTGTTTCCAGTTAAAGCGAAACCGTAGACTGAAAGAAAAATGAATGGATGTAAGTCAAATTTTGATTTCCTGGTATCGATATCAAATAAGTTTTTTTCGTCGTAAACTGAATTTTGAAAGCTAAATAAGTCCTCTGAGTAAATGGTATCATGGCTGATACTAATGGGTTGTTATGTTCTAATAGGAACGGAACTCTGTCGTAAATCGAGGACCCCATGTGCATTATATTAAAATCGTTAATTGTATTGAAAAGAACGCGATTGAAACTTGTACAAGGCAAATCTGTGGAAGATGGTGACTTTATTTGCTGAAAAAAAAAAAAAAAAAATAATAGGTTTGCAAACAAACAATTTTGGCTTTGCCATTCTTATCCCTAAAAAACAAAACGAAACAGAACAATAAAACAAAAACGAGAAAGATACGTGAATGATAATTAGTTATAATAAAGAGTTAGAAAAAAAAAAGAATGTTCTGATTGTTTGAAAGATATTTGGCCAAAATGAATGTTGTTGATAGATAGATAGATAGATAGATAGATAGATAGATAGGAACAGGGATATATTTATAAAAGACTAGCAGCATATTCCGGCGTTGCTCGGGTGTAATGAAAGCTTTAAAACCAATCCATGGTCCTGGAGCTCAGACCCTTTGGACGTTGGTACGAAAAACATTAGCTGTTGAAAAGTTGATCTCGAAGCCGTAGAACTTACTAAAATGAATGGATGTAAGTCAAATTATGATTTCATGGTATCGATGTCAAATAAGTTTTTTGTCGCAAAGTAAATTTTGAAGGCTAAATAAGTTCTCTGAGTAAATGGTATTATGGCTGAGACTAAGAACTACAATTATACCCACTTAGAGCAAAACCCGAAGTAAAACCCAAAATAAAAGGCCTGAAAACCTGGTTTTGATCAGACCCGATAAGATATCAGGGTATCGATTTCTAATATCGGAGTCAAATAAGTCATCCAAGGATAAACTAAATACATCCATGAAAACTTATAGAACCAATCGGGAGTAAAATTGGAGAAAAATGAGAAATATTGATGGCTGGATATCGGTTTTTGTTCAGATTCAATAGAATATCGGGAGTATCGATTTCCAATATCGGGAAAATGAGTCATCTGAGAAGACCTACTAATGTTTGAAACTAAAAACTATAATTTTACTAAGTTAGAGCAAATTCTGCAGCATGAACCACGATAAAAGGGCTGAAATTCTGATCTTGATCGGACCTAATCGGATATCGGGGTATCGATTTCCGATATCAGGGAAAAATTGGAAAAAATAAGTAGCCCATGACCTGACCGGAAGCCTAAAGAATATCTGTATGAAGGTTGGTGAAAATCGGATAAAAATTATGGGTTTTTATAAAGGACATATAGATAGACAGAAAGAAAGACACACACACACACACAAACATCTTGCCTTTTATATATATAAATTAAATAAACCAGTTGTTTAATTTTGACCTACACACGTCAACGAAAAACATTCGCGCAGGACATGTTGGGTGTGTACATATCAACAGCAACTAAGAGAGGGCTCCAAGCTTCTCAAAACTTCCTAATATCTGCTCGGGTGCCCCTGCTATTCACCTTGGGGTTCTTGACAAAATCCAACGGAGAATTTGTAATGGCAGTTCAGATGCAGTCACTTTCTCACCGGCGCAATGTGGCTTCCTTGTGTCTCTTCTATAAATACTTTCACGGATTCAGCTCCGATGAACTTAGCTCACTGGTGTCCCCTATATATGAATTTATGAGCCACAAGATGAGCAACTAGGTCCCACCCTTTTACTGTGAAACCAATAAAATGTAATAATATCAAAAGAACTATTCTATTTTCATTTAGAATTATCCACTTGGCAATAAATACTAAAAATAGAATGAAATATATATATTTAAAAAAAAACTGGGGTGGCCTAATAATTATGGCCGGTAGTGTACATTCAAGTGCCTATAAACAAAATAATTGGTTAAAACATTTGCAAATTTAAAAGCAAAAAACATGTTTGACAATGGATCAGAAATGGCGGCAAGAATGATATTGAGTGCATAAAACGGAGAAAACAGGGAAACAAAAGGAAATGTAGCTTTGTGAATAAGGTGATGGAATACATGATGGACGACTTCGTTCAGCCAGAGTCGCCATCTTTGGCGTTCTCGGTTGCTGAGAGCGTCTTCATGAACCAACCAAATCTTTTATTTCTCTTACCTACCCCTGGCCATCTCGTCGCTTGGCCATTTCGGCTGAAATTGATACAATTACTTAAATAAACAACTTCACTTACCAAGCGAACGAGCGAGCGAACGGGTGAATAAATGTTAAGTCGTGGCAAAGGAAAGAAAAAAAAATGTTAAGAAAGAAAAAAAGAAGGAAAATAAATGCAATAATAAGCGAAATAGAAAAAGAGAACAGAAAAGAGAGAAAGAAAAAAATAAGAGTAAATAACTCAGGTAATATAACTATTGAATAAAGCATTTAGGACACGTAACGAGGAAGAAGGGCTTGGAGAATCTGATACTCACAGGACAGATGGAAGGAAAGAGGAGCAGGAGAAATAGTGCGTGACATATTTGATGGGCAAATGGATGGCAGAATGGAATTTTGGGCGAAATACCAAAAGAAAAGGTGTTAAGAACTAAAACGAGAGGAAGATGGGGAGGGCCTACTTCTTTAAGGGACACGGCATGTAAAAGAAGAATAAAGACATTGAATGAAACATTTAGGAAGATGACATGAAATGAAAAAGTCATTAATGCAGAGGAAGGAAAAAAAAACGAAACAGTCAACAACAAAAGATTAAAGAATTCAATAAAAATAAAGTTAAAGAACAATATTAAATAGAATATTCAAGAAAAAAAAGGGGGGGGGCTCTAAAAGAAAAGAGAATAAATTTTGTTTTATGATAACAAAGAACCGTCCCTGACTGTAAGTCAGCAAACCGAGTAGAAACCATTTTTCCGAAGACTCAGTTATGGCAACGCACAGACAAAATGAGAGAAATTTTAAGACGAGAAGACGAAAAGAAAAATAAGCAGACGACAATTTCCAGAAAGAAAATAATTAAGGAAAAAGATGAAAAATAAAGCAGTAAAAAAAAATCGAATGACAACGACGCAGAAAATTCTAATATCGCATCGAAAAGAGAAAACATTTAGGCAATAAGAGAAAAAAGAAATAATTGTCCATCTTTTTTCGTCTCTTTTTCTCTCACCGTTTATCAAACCCTCGAATGACTCTGCTATTTCCAGTGTCATCTCGATGGTACAAACAAGGGAAGAGACCGCAATAAAGTAAAGAAATAAAAAAGAAAAAGACGAAATCCATAACTTGAAGGAGGAATTATGGAGGACGTAAGTGCTATGGTCCGGGCGGTGGTATGGCCTATTGTAACTATTCATGAAGACTCGCTACTTGGAAAAAAAAGCTGATAAATTAATGGTAAAAGTTTTCTGGTGCGGTTTGCAACGGGATTGTACTTAAGGGTGGGTGGAGAATAAAAAGGGTGGTGAGTTGGTGGTTGGAAACCATTTCATGGCGTGGAGGTGAATGATGTGTTGTTTATAATGGTTAACGCTATTTTTACAATAAGGATGATTTACGAACTGTGTATTTTGGTAGTCAACCTGAACTACACAATTTTAACTGATCTTATATTATAAAAAATATTTTAAAATTTCATTTTATAAATGTTTTCAATTTTCCTGGTTTTATTTATTGTTTCGTAAAATTATACTGGAAATAATACAAAAAATACTGGTCTACATAATAGTAATGGTGACATGATTTCTTTCCTTATCTAAATCTAAACTTATTTATAAATTGAAATTTGTGTGTGTGTGTGTGTGTGTGTGTGTGTGTGTATCTGTGTCTGTGTCTGTGTCTGTGTGTGTCCGTTACCTATAGACTTCGAAACGGCTGAACCGATTTTCTTGAAAATTTACACAGTTGTACTATAAGCGTCTGCGAGTGTTCTTAGCTAGGTTTTGTGTCAAGGTACCCCCGATAAACATCGAAAATCGATTATCGAAAAAATCGGGGTATGAAGAAGTGGTCCGATTTTAATCAAATTTGATAAACTCATATACAAAGACATAAGAAACGATATTCAGAAGTTTCAAGATTGCAGTTCTTACAATAGTGCAGAAAATTGATAATATATATATATATAAAAGGCAAGATGTTTGTGTGTGTGTCTGTTTATCTGCCTGTATGTCTGTATTTTTTCAGCCCTTTTATTTTAGTTTTTGCTTCGGGTTTGGCTTTAAGTTGGGATAATTGTAGTTCTTAGTCTCAGCCATGATACCATTTACTCAGAGGACTTATTTAGCCTTCAAAATCCAGTTTACGACGAAAAAAACTTATTTGATATCGATACCAGGAAATCAAATTTGACTTACATCCATTCAGTTTTCTTTCAGTCTACGGTTTTGTTTTAACTGGAAACAACTATTGCTTTTTAGTCTTTCGTGCCATTTCCAAAGAGTCTGAGCTCCAGGACCATGGGTTAGTTTTAAAGCTTTCATTACACCTGAGCAACGCCAGACTACACTGCTAGTAAGAATATATTCGGCATTCATTGACTGAAGAATTGGCGCTATTTTCAGTTAAAATTTTTAAAATATTTATCTAAAAACAGCGTTGCAGAAAAATAAACTTCTGAAGTTTATTGTTATTCGCTCTTTCTTTCCCACAGGGGTTTCCTTTATAACCTTTTGTTTAAGGTCGTGTGGAAAGCGAGCATCTCAATGTAGGAAAAAGTTTTCGTGTGGCGCCGCGTTTCATTCTTCAGGAATTCATGGAACGAGGATTGCATGGTGTAACAGGAGAAGGCGTGCTCAGAGCCACCAGGTATAGGAAAACGTGGAAGGCCATGATCGCCTACGTCCTGAAGGAACAAGGCACATAGAAGAAGAAGAAGAGGGAACGATAAACGCTGCGAACAAAACATTTGAATCAAGATTTACGATCAAGACACTCCTTCACTATTTAGTAAATTGTTTTGCTATCAAGTCACATTCTAAACGTTTAGTCAGATGATTTTGCGATCAAGTCGCCCTCTAAATATTTAGTAAATTGTTTTTGCGATCACGTGACCCTCTAAATATTTAGTGAATTGTTTTTGCGATCAATTCACCCTCTAAATATTTAGTGAATTTTTTTTGCCATCAATTCACACTCTAAACATTTAGTGAGTTTTTTGCAGTTAAGTCACCCTCAAAATATTTAGTGAATTGATTTTACGATCAATTCACCCTCTAAACATTTAGTGAGTTGTGTTTGTGAGTAAGTCACCCTCAAAACATTTAGTGAATTGTTTTTGCGAGAAAGTCAGCCTCTAAATATTTATTGAATTGTTTTTACGATCAAGTCACCCTATAAGCATTTTCTGAATTGTTTTCTCATTTGATCGGAATATAAATTTTCAGAGTCGAACCAACATAACAAATTTAAACCAATGATGTCCTAAAGAAGGTGAACGCATCAAACGAAAACTTTTCCCACTTTCTCATACATTTTTCCTCTCATATTTATTATTTTTACATATTATATATATATATATATATATATATATATATATATATACTAGTCATCCACATACAAGCCTGCTTCGCTGTATCACAGCTCATCAGTGTGGCTAGACATATCCACTTGGTCGGGATCGAAACTCGACCGATTTGGTGTCCGTCGGAGTCGATACCCCCCAAGCAATAGGCGCATGGAATCAGATAAGGGAAATTTTAACGTGTAAGCAGTGTATACACACGCCAGTCACCGAAAGAACTCAATTCATTCCTGAAGAGTAATGTGTATATCGCAAAAGTGGAATCTGTTTTTAAAAATTTCTTCTCTAGAGAGCTTAGTCGTAATGAGAGCATAACATATTAGTCATCCACATACAAGCCTGTTTCACTGTATCACAACTCATTTGTTTGGCTGGACACAACCACTTGCTTCTAGGCCGGTGTGTGTGTGTGTGTGTGTGTGTGTGTGTGTGTGTGTGTGTGTGTGTGTGTATACCTTTATATATATATATATATATCAATTTTACATTGCGACATGTAAATTTCTATGTTTCGAGAAAGGTTCTCATTATCAAGCAATGTTGGTGCGGTGTGTGCAGATGATTTACATTTAAAATAAATGCCAGAGCACTCAAAATAATTATTAATTATTAAATGGATTTATATATATATATATATATATTAGTCATCCACATAAAAGCCTGTTTCCCTGTATCACAACTCATCAGTGTGGCTAGACACATCCACTTGCTTCTAGCCGAGATCTAAGTGTGTGCGTGTGTGTGTGTGTGTGTGTGTGTACATTAAGTTGAACAACAATTGGATGAGCTCAGTCACTTGGGTTGAACTCTCTGTACACTTTAATATTTACACGCACTCTATCACTGATATCAAATACTTATACATATAAATACAGCATGCAATAAAACTATACGTTTATCATAACTGTATTCATCAGTAACTAGACGTTAGCAACCATGTAAAAAGACAGGCTTTGGAATGCTGGTTTACAAAGACGGTCTCATCTACTTTGAATATTCATCACATTTGTCGATTCTATTGACTTAGAAAAGAGTCAGGTTATGCCTAGACAGATTTTAACCGAATTATAATTTAGTAAACATATTATGCTCTTCTCTTAAACTAGTAGAGCTGCAGACTATCCTGTTGATCTTGCCTTGAGCCAGACCTGGATTAACCGAGAAGAATCCAAAATATGAAGAGTAATACTTGAAGGAAGCATTGGAATGAAGGATAGAAACAAGAAGGGTGTAAAAGATAAAAAGAGAGAGAGAGAGAGAAAGAGAGAGAGAGAGAGAGAGAGAGAGAGAGAGAGAGAAAGAAATGTCTGAAAAGTCTTCACTAAAAACATTAATACATTCTGGAAGAGAAAAAAATGCGACATAAGAATAATAAAAATAAAAAAAAATCTAAGAGAAAGAACTGAATTGAAAAAAAAAAAAATGGAAAGAAAGCAAAAAATAAACAATGGTCACGTGATCAGACGATCGACTTCAGCGAAAGGCAAAAGATTTGAAGATGTGCCTTTTCGCTCTTGTGATAACAGTTATTAAACTTAGTTATTACTACTGTGTTATTATAAGCGGCCATAGTCAATATGGCGTCGGCATTGAGCGGAAAGTGGATCAGGTGGCAGGAACGTGGCGTCCAGGTCAGAGGAGACAACGGAGAAATTACTGGACTGGATAGGGAAACAAACCGGATGATTCTTAATATATTTTGTGTTTCCGTCTTCTTCTCCACCCACAGAGCCAAACCCATCTCTCCATTCGTTTCCGACTCTGACATTTTGATTTCGACTTTATTCTTTGCGTATCTGCAATTTTTTTTCTGCTGTCGCAGAGGGACATGTATTTTGGTAAGGGCTGCTGGCACCAGTTGGATTTATATTAGTATCATATTCTGGCATATATACATTCGTGATTATGAACGTGTGGAGTTATATCCGATTTTTACTTCATAAACAAAAATCATATTTATTGGGCTTCGCTTGAAATCCCGTCTCTTAATATCTTTTATTCTTGGTCAGGTCATACGAAATGGCGCTGAAAAGTTATCAAATCGACTCGCTTCCCAATACAGTATTTTATTGTTTTATTTTTGTAATACTGATTTAGGAAGTGTATCGACCCGAGAACCTTTCAGCGTCACTTTGTTGGTACATATATACGTATCTGTGCCTGTAACGTCATCGAAACACCATTGTCTACCAATGCATCACCCAGCTTGATATCTGTTATGGTGAAACACACCTCTTCCTCAGATAATGGACTCTCCTTCCTATATTAATTAAGAGTTAACAGGAAGTTAACTCGAGAAGTTCTTGGGAAGTTCTTAGGAGTTCTTAGAAGTTTTAGAGAGTTCTTTAGATTTCTATTGGAGTTCAGTAGAGCTTCTAGGCAGTTGATATTAGTCGGCAGTTAGCCGGATACTAAGGAGTCAGCTTACAGTCGAAGATTACCAAGTTCCTAACATCTTGGTTGCGTTGAGTCGATTAGCAACCGACATAGCACGATTATTACCTTCAGTGCGAAAACTACTCCACAACAGAAAGCAAATGAAAAGTATATATATATATATATATATATATATATATATATATATATATATATATATATATATACATCCAGATGAAGAGAACCAATAATATGAATAAATTTTAAACAGAAGTTCTTGGTAAGTTCATAGGAGTTCTTTAGAGTTCTACCGGAGTTCAGTAGAACTACTAAGCAATTGATATTAGTCGGCAGTTAGCCGAATACTAAGGCGTCAGCTTACAGTGGAAGATTACCAAGTTCCTAACATCTTGGTTGCGTTAAGTCGATTAGCAACCAACATAGCACGTTTGTAACTTTCAGTGCGAAAGCTACTCCATAACAACAACTAAGTGTGTAGGTCAGCCGGAGAACTTTGCATTACAAATATCAACTTCCAGAAAGCCAAGTTGCTGCAGGAAAATTAACGTTGTGGCGTGACATGTAAATACCTTGCAGGTCTAAGGAACCACATGAAATGTCATCAGCAACAATATATTCCAAAACAAGCACTTTCTTAATGTGGATTGATTCTATGAAGATGTCATAATCGGTCAGTTCCACTATGTGTGCATTTATCCACTCGACATTGCACACGCCAGACACTGTGTTCTCCAAAAAGACAAATGCCGTCAATATCAGAACGCATATTCATCGCCAAAGGCTTCGCAATGTCATTCTTCTTGTCGACAACGTAATACCCAAGCAAATGCAACAGAATACTCAAGCAAATGCTCTATGGTAGTCAACCCTATCATAAACCAAGGAAGACTATAAAAAGAGTCATTTCCAGTTTACCATAAAGAAGGGTGGTAAGCTGTTGGTTGCGATCGAAATGAATGGATGCGTACAATTCATGAAGGTACTAAGCTCTCCCAGTCTATCTTTGATACTAAGTCTGATCGGTCTGACAAGGTCGAATTGATGACTGTTTTCAAAAAAGATTTTCAGTCTGTTGTTATCTGGGACAAAGAATGGCTTGTTAATTTTAATGTCTCCAAAACTAAACTTCTCCTTATTACTTATCTAAGAGAAACCTCACTGCATTCTATAAGCATGGCTGATGCTAACCCCCAGGAGTGGTACTCGTTTCGTCTTCTCGAGTTAACGCTTTCGGCTGACCAAAAGATGAAGACTGTATTGAATTCATTACTTGGTCAGCTGCTAAAAATATTAATTCATTGTGTCATGCTAGATTTTTCCCCCAAATACAGGGTGTCCATAAAGTCTGTGTGCACTTTAAAAAATTATAACTTTATTTGTATTTGTGATAGAAATAATCTGTAAAAAGTATTATAGAGTTTAATGTACGTAGTTTTAAGTATAGTTATTGAATAATTCTTTACCCCAAAATTTGCAACAATTTTTAGATAAGTAAAACAAATATGAACTGCAAAATCG
>JBBBDQ010001297.1:750000-772500 GCA_037127315.1 Ascarosepion bandense | reverse complement strand
TATGTATCTATCTATCTATCTATCTATCTATCTATCTATCTATCTATCTATCTATCTCAGTCTGTTCAATCTATCTATCTATCTATCTATCTATCTATCTATCTATCTCAGTCTGTTAAAATCTATCTATCTATCTATCTATCTATCTATCTATCTATCTATCTCAGTGTGTTTCTATCTATCTATCTATCTATCTATCTATCTATCTATCTATCTATCTATCCTCAGTCTGTTCATATCTATCTATCTATCTATCTATCTATCTATCTATCTATCTATCTATCTATCTCAGTGTGTTTCTCTCTATCTATCTATCTATCTATCTATCTATCTATCTATCTATCTATTATTCTGTTTATAATCATAAATATATGATTTCAGGGCAATTACTACCCAAGCGGTTGGCACTCAAGATGGTTTTTTTCTTCACATTTGTTCATTCTAGGCTACTGGCCGTGGTGAATATTTATGCTCTTTCTTTGCGCTCTTGAGTTCATATTTCCTGAAAATTTCTAATGTATACTGAGGTCTTGGAATCTTTTGCGTTCTTTTTGGTACTGATTTTCTTTTTTCCAGTGGGGTTACTTTCTCTGGGGGGAGGGGAAGAGAGAGGGAGAGATGGGAAAGGAAAGAGTAAGAGAGAGGGAGAGAGAGAGAGAGGGAGAGAGAGAGTGTTGTAGAGTAGTTTTCGCACTGAAGGTTATAATCGTGCTATGTCGGTTGCTAATCGACTTAACGCACCCAAAATGTTAGGAACTTGGTAATCTTCCACTGAAAGCTGACTCCTTAGTATTCGGCTAACTGCCGACTAATATCAACTGCCTAGTAGTTCTACTGAACTCAAATTGAAGTCTAAAGAACTCTTAGGAATTTCTCGCTGTTATTAATATAGGAGGGAGAGTCCATTATCTGAGGAATAGGTGGGTTTCCCCCATAACAGAGAGGTAGAGATAGAGAGGGAGAAAGAGAGATAGAGAGATAGAGAGGGAGGGAGGGAAAGAGAGCAGGATGATAAGAAAGTGATGTCAAGTTACAAATATATAAAACCTAATTGACCACCTCAAGCCAATCATACAGATAAGGGTATCTCAGGCACATGCATCATAGCCAAATTTGTAGATTTTGTTGACAGTTTTTGATAAAATTAGCGCAAAAATTTGCTAGTGGGGCCAAGTTACAAACACGCTCATATAGTGCAACTCACTATCTGAAAGTATCTTCCTTATCTGTGGCATGAGGTGGTCAATTGGGTTTTGTATATTTGTGACTCAACGTCCCTTTCTTATCATACTGCTCTCAATTATATTATCATAATAAATATTATAGAAAATGGCGTACAGTATATATCTGTTCATGAGTTGGGTAGTACGAGAACATCATGTCTCAGTATCGAGAGAGTTAATCTTTTAAATCTGAAGGATGAAGTGGCTAAGATGCCTTGGTAGTCACGTCGAGATATTTGGGAACACTTTCAATTGGAGATCGTCTGAGCGGTGGATATTATATGTGAGATGACCAACAGAATAAGGCCAGACTACCAAATTTAAAAATTAAGATAGAAAGATATCAGAGCCATACCTGGTACAGCATCATGGCATTTATTATTATTATTATTATTATGTTGTCATTTTTCATCATATTTCTATTTCTGCTATGGTCGCACTACCTACCAAGTCTGCGGGAAGACCTAAGGCAGGTCGTGACCTGTTGTTATGGCTCCATTTCATGTCTTTTTCTCTCTCCCCTAGCGTTACATACACACTTAGTGTGTGGGCTGTACTTAACAAGAAATTATATTTCTTAAGTTGGGGTTTCCAGGAATTCTTTCAATGTGTTGTTTTGCTCCATTTTTTATCATTCCAAGTGCACCTACTATTACTGGCACGATTCTAGTGTTCAATTTTCACATTTTTTCTATTTCAATTTCCAGGTCTTTATATTTTGACAGTTTTTCGAATTCCTTAGTTGCTATGTTACAGGAATTTTATCTATTACTGGAAATTTCCAATTGTGTGCTTTTTTCAGTGCACATTTAACATCTTCTTCTGTGATTCCAGCCCTTGTCTGTTCTGGTTTATTTTTAATTCGTTCTATCTCTTGTGCAATCCAATCTACTTCTTTGTTATGTTCTTTAGGGCAAGCCCATATTTTCCCCCAGAACTGTGTAACTTCTTCCATTTGGTGTGGGACTGTCACTTCAATTCTTTTTTTACCTATTTTCCTGTAAAATTTCTTTGCATCAGTTTGAAAAATCTTGTTTTGATCTTTTCTCATAGCGTCTCATTCTTTGAGCCTTCAGTTGTATTGTTTGCTTTATTTTTTCCTTAGTTGATAGGACTTCATTTTCATTTTTAATGTTGTATTTTCTTTCGACTCTTCTGTCTTTTCTATTTCTTACATTTATTCCTCTTGTCAGTTCATCGAGTACTGATAGTTCACTTCTAAGTTGTTCGATTTCTTTTTCTATTTTTCTTTTCCAAGTTGGATCTTCATGTCTGCGAGACTGCCTTGTTTTTAATTTGATGTTCAGTTTTTTTGTTGCTGCTATTGCTGATGCATATATTGCTTCATTGAGATTTATATGAGTGTCTTCTTCATCCAAAATTAATTTGAGTGCTGCATTGTAGAGCTTAATAGTTTCGAGGTTATGCTTTGTTGGTTGTAATTTTGGGAGCTGTTCTCGTTCCGCCATTGCAATATTTTGTATTTGACTTTTATGGTTCTTGATTTCTTCCTTAGTTTTTGGATGCTGTTCTTGTTTTCCGTAAAATAATTCTGTTCACTGTGTTCTGAACTCGTTTTATTGTCGTCTTGTAACTGACTCAGATCACACCTTTCCAGCACTTCTAAACTTACAGCATTATATTCACAGTGATTAGTGTGTATCACGGTTTTTACAATATGACCTGTGGCTTGTTTGACGTTACTACTTTTTATTTCTGATTCCGGTTCCCTTTCATATTTTGTTGATTCGTATTATTATTATTATTATTATTATTATTATTATTATTATTATTATTATTATTATTATGTCATTTTTCATCATATTTCGATTTCTGCTTTGGTCTCACTACCAACCAAGTCTGCGGGGAGACCTAAGGCAGGTAGTGACGTGTTGTTATGGCTCCATTTCATGTTTTTCTATCTTCCCTATCATCTCCAGCATTACATAGATAAAGTTTTCCTTAGTGTGTGGGCTATTATTATTATTATTATTATTATTATTATTATTATTATTATTATTATTATTATTTCCTTTGATTTCTGTTGCATACACATTTCCTTCAGGGTCCCAACCAGAGACCTACGCTCAGAAATGGCTTCATGACATTTTCCACTGATATTTTTTGTAAAAAAATAAATAAAATAAGATCACGCACATTTTACATAGATGCTCATTGTCTTGTGGTGCAGTAGATATCGATTCAGAACGACAAATCGGGGAACCGACTTCGAATTCCAGTTGAATGCCCTGCATTCACTTACGCACAAATACCCTTGGGTCTCTTCCCTCTATTAATGGGTTAAATAATAGGACAGATTGGGTTCTATAGCCTTGGCTGGCAACCAATATACCGCAGAAAGCAAAGGCAACCTACTGCGGGATAAGCTTCTGTCCGGTCAGTCAAGTCTCTTTTGAGACATGATCGCCCAAAGCGTGTCTCACGTATGGCACTTAACTAACTGAATGTGTGAACTGTAATTAAGAATATAATTTTTTGTATTTCTTTAAAGCTTTTCTACCAAAAATTCCTTCAGTGTGTCTATCAGAACGTTTTCCAATCACCCCAAGATTCCAAATAAAATTAGAATTATTGACGTTCTCATGTGAAAATCAGAATAACTACTCAAATACGAGTATCCATTAAAAGTAATATTTAAACATATATATATATATATATATATATATATATAATATTTTCTGTTATAAGTGATTATAATAAACAAAAATTTGCATTGCTACACAAATGTTTTCATGCTTCAACACTATGAATTGTACTTCGTCAGGCGATACATAGTATTTAAACATGAAAGCTTTTGCGTAGCGATATAAAATGTTTCTATTGTAATTAATTGCAACCAAAATATAATAATATATTGCTCTACTTTGTATTGAGGAATTTTTAAAATAATAAATGATAATTTTTACTCCATTTATTTTTTACTCTGATATATATATATATATATATATATATATATATATATATATAAAACAAGCCAAATTATTGGTAAAATTTGTATATCCAACACTGCTAACATAAAATCCGCGAAACGAAAACACATGATGTGGCAACAAAAAACAAAACACACACACACACACACACACACACACACACACACACACACACACACACACACACACACACACAAAAGAAAAGCCAATAATTTAAGAAATTAACAAAAAACAACAAAAAATGCAAATATAAACAGAAAAGAGACTAACCAAGCAACAGACACCTACCTATGCAACAATCTAAAGTGCTCAATATCGAAATCGGAGCCACGGAGACAGAACAGTAACCTCAGCCAATGACACAACACAAAAATTCTTGTCGTCTGATGATCACGTGACGATAAACTCGGAGTAGCGATTTGAATCGAGTCGCTTTCTTGTACTGTCGTTCGTTAGGGTATAAATACGATTAACCAAGATATAAATAGAAGTATATATATATATATATATATATATATATATATATATATATATATATATATATAAAGGAAAGTATAGTTTTAAGTTATGCTATACTTATAGTTTAAAGTGCTCAATATTAGGGATAGCGCGTGTGTAAATATCAAAGTGGACATTGAAGACAACACCCAGAGGCGACAGTTTGTTTCATGCTAAACGCAATCGTCAACCTTGAGGGTTGACATTAGTTTTGATAATATATATTTCCAAGTCGATGGGGTTTCAATGGGTAGTCCTTTGGGTCCAGTATTAGCAAACATCTTTGTTGGTTTCTGTGAGAACCTCATGTTTGATAAATTCCGTAAACCCCAAGTACATTTGTTCCGTTGACGATACATTTTCTATTTTTTCAGTCTATAGACGACGCTATGGATGTCCATACTTTACTCATTTCCTTTCATCCATCCATTGTGGAAGTGAAAAATAGTTGTACTTTGCTTTTCTTGAACGTTCTTGTTGAAGGAAGAGACGGTTTGTTCATTACATATGTTAACTGCCAAACTCCGTCCACTGGTTTGTGCGCTAACTGATATTCATTTGTTCTTAAGTCCTGTAAAACCCATTTTATTTTACCCTAGTCCATCGCGCGTTGATGATTTCTTTTTCTTGTACTCTTGATCAAAAACTTGAGAACATTCATTGCATTCTGAGTGACAATGGGTGTCCCACTATTATCTATAGAACGCGTGGCGGGGCGTAAGCTAAGTCGCTTTAATAAACCGGCTGTATTTGGATGTAGTCATTATCCAATTTACTTTAAACTGCCGTGGCTAGGCAGAAAATGTCAAACGCTTGCTGGCAATGTTTCTGCTTGTATTATTTCAGGTTTCATAACTATCAGTTGTTTTTCGTATTAGACCAGTGTTTTCATCTTTTGTCAAAGGTGGTCTTCCCCACTTTCAAAATGGATTTCGGCTATAACTTTTAAAATCAAATGCTTGCTGACAAGGTTTCTGCCCGCTTTATTTCAGGGTTCATAACTATCAGTTGACGTGTTGTTTTCAAAACCAGACCAGTGTTTCCCTTTTTTGTCAAAGATGGTCTTCTACACTTCCAAAGTAGTTCCATTGTATAAAAGTTTAAATGTGTGTCACTGAATATGTGGAACAGACCAGTCAGAGACAAAAAACCTGAATCAATCAGCATGTTTCCGCCAATATAAGAGCAGACAACCCTAGTCTCTCGTTGAGGACAACTCAGTTTTCGCATAACTCAGTGATAGGTCAGTACCACATTGATAGTCTGTTTTGGTAACTATTGCCGTTGCCTAGCGGAGTTTTATGTCATCACAAAATAAGATCGTCGCTGATGGTGGATGTTATTGTGTTACCGTCTTAATACCGTCTTAATACCGTCTTAATAACCTCTCTGAAGATGGCTCATGTGAGCCGAAAGCTTAGAAACAACTTAATAAAAAATTATCCAAATGTTGGAGAAATGTTGTCCTTATTTTCAACTGAAATTAAAGCCAAAAATACGATGTTTAGAACGGCTCATGATGAAGCATAACAGACATTCATTGTCTCTTTTATTTAACAGTATATGTTTAGAAAATTATTTGCTGCCCCGATACACTAAATGTATATATATATGTGTGTGTGTGTGTGTGTGTGTGTGTGAACATGTTTAGTTATAAAAACACAACATTTTCAAATAAGCACGCTTATATATATTGGATGTGCGATGTTGTGCAATGGATATCGGCTCGGAACGAGGACACAGGGAGCCAAGTTCGAATTCCAGTTAAATTTCTTGCATTGCACTTATGCGCAAATACCGTTCGGAAACTATCTCTTCCCTCCAGTTAGGGGTTAAATAACAGGACAGATTGGGTTCTATAGCCTTGGCTGGCAACCAATCTACCGCAGAAAGTAATGGCAAACTATTGCGGGATAATCATCTGCCCGGTCAGTAATGTCGCTTTCGAGACATGATCACCCAAGCGTATATCGCGTATGGAACTTAACAGACATATATGTATTTTTTGGGGGGTGGTACAAGTCAGTATATATATATATATATATATATATATATATATATATATATATATATATAGGGGTATGTGTGAACAAATTTTACACCCACTGGAACTAAAAACAAATTATATGAAAACAAGACAGAATTAATTCTTTTTAAGTATTTAATAAACCTGATAAAATGGAAGATTCTATCAAGATAGATAGATAGATACTATGTTTTATCTAAGCTTATTTATAAATGGAACTTTGTCTCTGTGTGTGTGTGTGTCTGTGTGTGTGTGTAACCGTTACCTATAGACTCCGAAACGGCTGAACCGATTTTCTTTAAAATTTACACAGTTGTACTATAAGCATCTGCGAGTGTTCTTATCTAGGTTTTGTGTCGAGGTACCCCAGATAAATATCGAAAATCGATAATCGAAAAATCGGGTTATAGAAGGAGTGGTCCGATTTTAATCAAATTTCATGCATTCATAGTCAAAGACATTAGAACCGATATTCAGAAGTTTCAAGGTCGCAGCTCTTACAATAGTGCAGAAAATTGATAATATATATATATATAAGGCAAGATGTTTCTGTGTGTGTCTGTTTATCTGTCTGTATGTCCTTTATACAAATTCACAATTTTTATCCGATTCTCACTAAACTTCACAAATATTCTGAGCTCCAGGACCATGGATTAGTTTTAAAGCTTTCATTACACCCGAGCAACGCCGGGCTATACTGCTAGTATATGATAATTTCGTTAATATTCTACGTGGCATAAATAATAACAACCGAAAGACATCAGACGATAAAAAGTCAAAATGGTAGACGCGTTGGTAGTAGTTGTAGAATGGCAACGACGAGAACAATGCCTGGATAATGTAGAATAGCACACATGCAAGTTGTAGCCGTTGAAGTTTCTGAAAGACATAAAAAAATATGTGTCTAGCCACCAATGGAGTGTGAGGCAGAGGAAGAGTGGTTGAGTTACTTGCAAATAACTAGGGGCACACAGCTGACTTAGATTCGTATTGTTAAGGGCAGGTGTGTATATGTAAATAGGTATGTGGACACATCGAAACATTCTTCTGTCCACGAACCTAATTCGTTTAATGGACCAATGGGAAACAGAAGCTGAACAGGCACAAATGATGCAGAAGAGAGGGAACGGTGTACGGGAAAAAAAGAAGGAGGGAAGAAAGAGAGCAAGGAAGGAAGGTCTGAAAAAGAAAGAAAAAGGAAGGAAGGAAGGAAGGAAGGAAGGAAGGAAGGAAGGAAGGTGTGAAAAAAAGAAGAAAGGAAGGAAGGTCTGAAAACGGAAGGAAGGAAGGTCTGAAAAAGAAAGAAAAAAGAAGGAAGGAAGGAAGGTCTGAAAAAGAAAAAGGAAGGTCTGAAAAAGAAAGAAAAAGGAAGGAAGGAAGGAAGGAAGGTCTGAAAAAAAAGAAGGAAGGAAGGTCTGAAAAAGAAAGACAAAAGAAGGAAAGAAGAAAAGAAGGTATGAAAAAGGAAGGAAGGAAGAAAGGAAAGAAGGAATATCTGACAAAGAAGAAAGGCATGGAAGAAGAAATAAATAAATAAATAAAGAAAGAAAGAAAGAAAGAAAGGTCTGAAAAAGAAACACTTAAAATCTGAAAAAAGGCATGAAAGAAAGAAAGAAGATCTGAAAAAGAAAGAAAAAAGAAAGAAAGATCGTCTGAAAAAGAAAGAAAGAAAGTCTGAAAAAGAAAGAAAGGCATGAAAGAAAGAAAGAAGAGTTAAGGGAAATTTTTGATTTTATCAAGAAAGGGAAAAGAAGAAAATGGCAGACGATAAAAGAATAAGTAAATGAAATAAACAATGAGAATGAATTCAAAATGAATATAAGAATAAAAAATGAATGAGAAAGAGAAAAAAGCAAATGAAAAAAGTGAGAAAGAATGAATAAATGCTAAATAGAAGATGTGTTTCAAAGTGACAAATTCAAGAAGAAAGAAAGAAAGAAAGAAACCAAGCAACGAAACAAAGAAATCCCAGAGTAGAAAAGAAAGAAAGAACAACTGCCAAGAAAACAAAGATAGATAGAAAATAGGAAAAAAAAAAAAAAAGAAAGAGTGAAAAAACAAAAGAAAGAGGAGTACACAAAATGATAAACATTAAACAAATATAATAACGAAAGAGATTTAAAATTAAAAAAAAAGTTCATAAGATTTAAAAAGGAAAAGAATGAAGCAAAACAGGAAAATCAATGTTGGAATGAACGCAACGGCGAGGTTTGGTGGGAAAAAAAAATCGGGAAAAATTGAACGAAATTAATAGCGGGTTTAGGGAGCGACTAGACACCTTGAGTAATAGATACACTTCTTCATTAGCGCCTTACAAGCAACGAATACACACACACACACACACACACACACACACACACACACACACACACACACACACACACAAACAAACAAACAACAGAATAATCGACAACTGCCTTTTTTTTCCTTGGATTCTCCGTCGGCTACAGTGAACGCCCGGCGGCGAGGGAGAGAAATGAGTGGAAATATGTAGAAAGAAAGAAAAAGAGAATTAGTTCGAGAGAGAGAAACGGACAGACAGACAGACAGACAGACAGGGAAAGACAGAGAGAGAGAGAGAGAGAGAGAATGCGAGTATACGAAGAAAAGACGTGAAAGAGAATTCGAGAGTTCAAAAAGAGAGAGAGAGTCATTAATTAAGGGATAGAAATTCAGCGACAAAAGAAGTTTAGAAAAAAAAAATGAGAAGGAAATGAAAACTAAGAAAGAGAATTAATAAATGGAAGAGAAACGAGAACTATTTATGGCCAGAATGAGAAGAGGAAAAAGAAAGGTAAATCAAACAGTTATTAAAAAAGAGGTAGAGAATGAGGGAAATAAATAAGGACGAAAGAGGAGAAAGGAAAGTCGATTTGAGAAAGAGAGAGAAAGTTAAGGTAGAAAGAGAAGAGGGAGAGGGGGAGGGAGAGAGAGTGTGTGTGAAATGAAAATGAAAACAAACAGCACCAGATACCCGGATGAAAGAACTGAAAAAGAAAGACACACTATGGGCGGTTCGAGTACAGAAAGTTATTTTGAGTTCTTGCCTTCGTCTTTCATTGTTTTTCGGTTTGAGTCTCTTTCGTTCTTTTTCCTTTTATTCATTTATTTATTTATTAATTTATATATTTATCTCTCCTGGTTGTTCTTTCTTTCTTTCTTTCTTTTTTTTTATTTCTTTCTTTCTGTCTTTCTTTCTTTTTTTCTGTGTGCATTTTTCTTATTATTTTACCGTTTTTTTTCTTTCTTTTTTTATTTTTTTCTAGCCTGTCTTTTTTTGCTTTTCCCGATCAATCTTTCTTTCTTTCTTTCTTTGGTGCTTTTGTTTTAATTTCTTGCGTGTTCTTTCTTTCATTTTTGCTTTCTTTTCTTTTCTTCCCTCGGTTCGTCTGCTTCTGTGTCTTTATTTCTCTTTCCGGGACATTGCTTTCTTTCTTTTTTTCTTTATTTCTTTCTTAAAATGGCCAACAGCGAAAAAACATTTATCCTTTTTTTTTTCTCGTTAATTATCGCGAATATCTGCCGGCGATTTTTAAATGAGGCATCTTCCGGTGCGGTGGAGTCTGGGTAAGGGTCTTCTGGGTTCCACTTCCTCGACCGTAGAAGAATAGAAAAAGCAGTAAGAAAAGAACTGAGAAAATTGTAATGATAAAAAGAAATGATGGCGATGAGCAGGCTCTTTATAATGAACAAGGGAAAAGCAATAATAAAAATAAAATGAAAAAAAATACAAAACAAAAGACGAAGAAGTCCTGAAAATTGTGGACATTGTAAAGAGAAGCTGAGACAGGAAAGGGTGCCATAAATGGAAACAAATCGGGCGAAAAACAAGATTAGCGTAGAAAATACATTTTAATGAATAAACAATGATCGTTTCACCTGTCATAACTGGCAACTGATTTAGCAGCAGTATCGCTTCATCTCACTGATAAAGGAAAAAACTGGAGACAGCAGAAATGTGGTTCTACAGAAGAATGATGAGAATATCATCGACAACGCGTAATTAGCTAGGACGTTTTAAGGGAAATGGAAACAAAAAAAGAACAGAAAGCGATAGCTGAAATTCATTGGACACAGAATGAGAAAAGAAGGTTTGAAAAATCTGACACTCAGTGGGCATAACGAAGGAAGGCTACCTTCTTGTGAAGGGATGGTGGCAGGCATGGTAGGAAGGTATGTAAAGGGAAAAAACGTTGTTAAGAGTTTCCCCTTATAGGAGAATATGCAGAGCCATGATCTACATCATCCTGAAGAGGCACGGTGCATACACACACATACACACACGTGTGTGTGTGTGTGTGTGTGTGTGTGTGTGTGTGTGTGTGTGTGTGTGTGTGTACATATATATATATATGCAAGTTGTCATATGTGATATATTATTTGTATATTATATATGCGCAGTACTTATTTGAAATCCTACATACAACCAATTTTTTAAAAAGTTTATCAGTTTGTCTGATGATCGCAAAATCGTGAAACCCAGGATCACAAACTCACACCAATCCAACTGAATATATATGACGGTAATTTAATTTATTTCTCCTCTTATCCTCAAAAATCCTATCACATTTCCCTTAGACACAATTTTGCTGTTCATTCCGACCTGAAGAGACCGAACCCAACACACGTCTCGTCACCGAAACGCATCGTCCATAAGCTTTGCCTCTTCTTCCCTTTTGTTTCGAATACGAAATCTACAAGACAACAAAAAAGACATCTACAAACCCGTAGTGAAAGAGTGTTCTTACTCTTCGCGGTTTTAGGCATTTGCTAGGAGGGGTTTTGCAGCACAACCTCCGCATGCAAGGGTGGAGATCTAAACTTATTTATAAATGGAACTTTGTCTCTGTGCCTGTGCCTGTGTGTGTGTGTCTGTGTGTGTCCGTTACCTATAGATTCCGAAACGGCTGAACCGATTTTCGTGTATCGCGTACGGTACTGGCTGAATATAGTTGGAATCATGATTAAGGCTTCTACTAGCCATAAAGTGGAGGATCATTTTTCTATTGTTATGAAGTAATAAACTGATCCCCCACTTAATAATAGAAAATAACATAATGCATCTCTTCTCCCTCTAGCTATGAGTCAAATAACAGGAGAGATTGGGTTCTATAGCCTTGGCTGGCAACCGGTCTACCGCAGAGAGTAATGGCAACCTATTGTGGGATAATCTTCTGCCCAGTCAGTCATGTCTCTGTCGAGACATGATCGCCCAAAGCGTGTATCACGTATGACACTAAACTAACTGACTGAAATCCCACTGAAATCAAGAAAATACAAACTTGGGCAAACTTTTAATTTCAAACTGTGGTTAGTTAGTTAAATTTTGAACAGTGACATTTCAGTCAAAATTTTATTTACAGATATAATAAAAAATAATTTTTAAATGAAGTAGAAATATATATCCTTTTTTATTTTCATTTTTCAATGGCCAAAATTAATTTCGTGCCGACTAACAGCTGAAGATCCTCGGACATGCAATGAGGAAAGAGGGCTTGAAGAACCTGATACTAACAGGGCAGATAGAGAGTAAAAGAAACGGGGGAAAGGAGGGGATAACATATTTGAAGGACCTGATCAGGTGGATGACGGAACGAGGGCTGCGTGATGTAACAGGAGAAGGCGTGCTAAGAGCCACCAGGGATAGGAAGACGTGGAAAGCCATGATCGCCTACGTCCTGAAAGAACAAGGCACAAAGAAGAAGAAGAAGAAGAAGAAGAGTTCCCCAAGAAAAACAAATCTTTCTTTTTAAATCAGCGCCACAAGCGAATTCTTTGCTAATCAATCAAGTTTCACAACTGTAGAGATATCCAATAGCTTCGGCATTGCCCAGCAAAAAATGACGTCGATATACGAAGAAGACATTGCACCAAATTTCAAAAGAATGGCCTCTCTATTCAGAAAGCAATTATTCGCAACTGTTGCATTTTACCTAAGCACGGACACGCGTAAAAAACAGAACTATTTCAACCACTAGACAAGCTCTTGACAGATATTTACAAAGCTGAGAGAGGGACAGATACAGGAAAATGAATATGTGGAAAAAATGTCTGGCTTTATTTTTGAGCTTACGAGCGAATGTATGAAAAAAAATAAGATGTAACCGTAAATTCTACTCCAACAGCTTCTTTTCTCGCGCTTCCCGCCTGTGGAACTCCCTTCCACAAGTCTGCTCTCCCGACAGTTACAATCTCCAGGTGTTTAAATGTAGGGTCAATAGACACCTCCTATCACACTAACTCCCAACTATTCCCACAACACTCTCATCTACCCAACCCTCATTCTCGGTATCCTTACCCGCCTATCACCCACCCTCTGGCATTTCCTATATTTAATCAGCCTTTCTCCACTCTACGTAGCCCCCTGCACAGTAGTGGCAGTGACATGCCTTGCTCGGGGTGAAACGCCTATAAAAAAATAAATAAATAAATAAATAAATAAACCCTGAAATCACACGAGCATTGAACATATAAATAAAGCCTGCGATTAAAACATAAGCATTACTTCATTTGACACAATTGTATATGATATTTCATTCATCTTAATGATGACGTTGAGATTTGCACTGCCAATGAGAAGAGGCATCTTACAAGTAGAAGACAGCAAGTTTGAAATTATGGATAAAATTATAGGGTGTGCGCCGCACATCTAGCACATTATGAGCATACGCTGGTAGGAATTAGAATCTTTTTGATCCCTTGAAATTCTTTCATGGACCCCTAATGGTCCACGGACCCTGGGTTGGGAACCAAGGATTTAGAGGAAAGATAATTCCCAAAATTGTAGGTCAGCGGTCACATTTTTTTTATCGATATTTCTACTTCTGAACAATCTAAAAATTTAAAAAAGCGAAAACTATTGTAAACGTTTTCTTATCTAAAATGGATACATCCCAAGATTCTTGACGGTTGCCAGAAACAAACAGATAGCACTGAAATATATATATATATCTTTTCCTATACATTTACACCTATAACAAATTTTCATTTAGAAACTAAACACAATTAGAAATTAAACAAAAACAGCTATAAATATAGCGGTATTATTATAGCAATCTAAACTTATTTATAAATGAAACTTTGTGTGTGTGTGTGTGTGTGTGTGTGTGCGTGTGTGTGTGTGTGTGTGTGTGCGTGTGCGTGTGTGTGTGTGTGTGTGTGTGTCCGTTACCTATAGACTCCGAAACGGATGAACCGATTTTCTTCAAAATTTACACAATTGTACTATAAGCGTCTGCGAGTGTTCATAGCTAGGTTTTGTGTCAAGGTACCCCCGATAAATATCGATAATCGAAAAAAATCAGGTTATAGAAGGAGTGATTTGATACACTCATAGACAAAGACATAAGAAACGATATTCAGAAGTTTCAAGGTTGCAGTTCTTACAATAGTGCAGGAAATCGATAATCTATATATATAAAAGGCAAGATGTTTGTGTGTGTGTCTGTTTATCTGTTTATCTGTCTGTGTGTCCTTTATACAAATCGACAATTTTTTATCCGATTCTCACTAAACTTCACACAAGTACTCTTTAGGCTGAGTCTAAGCTCCAGGACCATGGATTAGTTTTAAAGCTTTCATTACACCCGAGCAACGCCGGGCTATACTGCTAGTTAATTGTATAAACGGTGGTCACAAAATGAGGGGTCAGTTTATGTATTGATTGTAATATGGAACTGATCCCCCACTTTATATCCAGCAATTTGACTTACATCCATTCTTTCGTGCCAATATCCAAAGAGTCTGAGCTCCAGGACCATGGATTAGTTTTAAAGCTTTCATTACACCCGAGCAACGCCGGGCTATACTGCTAGTATAATATAATGCAAGTTATGATTCTTTTTTAATTCAAATCTTATTAGGCATATTAAGGCATATTAAGAAATTAGTAATATTAAGGCATATTAAGAAATTAGTAATATTAAGGCATATTAAGAAATTAGTAATATTAAGGCATATTAAGAAATTAGTAATAACTAATAAAATAGAAAAATTATAACAATATAAAGAAAGAAATGTTATGTGTTGGTTAAAAAGATTCATTCTTGTTATAGATTTTATTATCTACAAAAACAGATTAACAACAATGAATAAAATAGAATAATTGTAATTATAGATATTTAATAATGACGCTAACAAATTATTGGATTGGCTGCGGATAATTTAATTAAAACCTCGGCCGACTGATTGATTGATTTTTACGGTTTATCAAACCATTGCAGGTTATTTAAAGCCAGAAAATATCTTTATATTGTAAGAATTTTAAAATAATTTTTACTCTAATAAGTTCGACTACTTCTTCTTTTATGTACCGTGTCCTTTCAGGACGTAGGCGATCATGGCCTTCCACATCTCCCTTTCCCTGGTGGCTCTTAGCACGCGTTCTCCTGTAACATCTCGCAGCCCCCGTTCTGTCATCCACCTGCTCAGGCCCTTCAAATATGTTATCCCCTGCTTCCCCCGTTTCTTTTACCCTCTATCTGGCTTGTTAGTATCAGGTTCTCCAAGCCCTCCTTCCTCATTGCATGTCCCAGGAACTTCAGTTGTCTCTTCCTGATATTAATTTCATTTTCGTTTCCATTCTTTCCAAAACCTCATCATTGCTCACATGCTCTGTTCACAATATCCGCAGTATCCTTCTGTAGAACCACATTTCAGCTGCTTCAAGTCTTCCTTTCATCTTTGCTGATATTGTCCAACATTCACTGTCATATTGAAGAACTGACATCCCATAGCAATCCAGTACTCTCTTCTTTGTTTTTCGTGAAAGTTTCCTGTGTCTTAATACTTTACTCAGCTTCTGGAACGCGTCTTTCGCCATGCCAATTCGCCTTTGGATCTCTGTGTCGCACTTTCTGTCTGACTAGTTAACCCATAGCTGGGGAAGAAGAGATGGATTCATATTTTTCTACAAGGCTATTTGCGCGCTATTCCATTACACCACCACACATCCAAGCTTACAGGACCTGTTATTCTCAAACGATGATCGTACGGTAATCAGTTGAAACGTCAGAAGACGGAATGAGAAATATTTACGAAAAAATGGAAGTATTTTTATTAATGAATGAATGAATGAAATAGAACTTTATCGCTCCAGAGACCCATGAAACTATCAATATGCCATAAATTTTCTCATCAATATTCTTTATTTTACTTCTGTAGCTCTTTACTCTTCTTTGCATTTTAGTTTCTCAGACCCCCAGGGCAACGCTGTCTGCTTATTGAAGGAAAGGTGGGAGATTCTTTTTAATGGCATTGATTATTAGAACTGGGGTTCCCGCCTTTCTACAGGCCAGGAGTGGTTGGAAAAGGAGAGACATTATTTATTCATTCGCACAAACGATTTTTTTTACAATTTTTAGTCGAATGCCACGCACGCACTTTTGTACACAATCCATGTGTATTTAATACGTTTATTTGAAACATTATTCCTACCCACATATGATTCCATCCCTAATGTCTACTGCAGCTCATCATCTGATCAGTTAATTTTCCAAGACTCCTGTAAAGTTGATAATCCATCAATTTCAAACAGTTACAAATATAATATATATATACACACACACACACGCGCGCATATATATATATATATATATATATATATATATATATATATATATATATATATAAGTGAATAAAGAACGAAGAAAGTATTAACAACGTTCAAAACATTAATTTAAAACGGTGCTCAATATAGAAATAGAGGAATTAATATTTATTATAAGTTATAGTTTAGAACATGTACAAATTATAATCTCCTACAAAATTGTACATTTTCTTTCGACATTGAAAAAACAATGTCTCATCAGGTAATTAATAATTATCATTATTAACTACCTGATGAGACATTGTTTTTCCGATGTCGAAACAAAATGTACACTTTTGTAGTAAATTATAATTTGTACATGTTCTAAATTATAATATATATATATATATATATATATATATATATATATATATAATGTGATTGATACTGACTTGGCAGACCGGCTGCAGTCACTCTCTCACCGGCGTGACGTGGCCTCCCTGTGCCTCTTCTATAAATACTTTCACGGCTTCTGCACCGATGAACTTAGCTCACTGGTGCCCCCACCTAGGTACGAATTTGCACGAGATACTAGAGTTCGAATTCCAGCTGAATCCATTGCCTTCACTTACGCGCAAATACCTTTGGGAAAGGTATTAATCCGTCTATTCCTTCTAGTTATGGGTTAAATAACAGGACAGATTGGCTTCGATAGCCTTGGTCGGCAACCAGTCTACCGCAGAAAGCAATGGCAACCTACTGCGGGATAATCTTCTGCCCAGTCAGTCATGTCTCTTTCGAGACATGATCGCCCAAGCGTGTATCACGTATGGCACTTAACTGACTGACTAGATTAGCAACGAGGTCTCACCCTTTTACAGTGAAACCGATAAAATGTAACCACAATTTCTACTTCAACAGCTTCTTTTCTCACACTTCCCGCCTGTGGAATTCCCTTCCATATATTTGCTTCCCCGACTGCCACAATCTCCAGGAGTTTAAATGTAAGTTCAATAGACACCTCCTAACACACTAACTCGCATCCATTCTCTCAAACACTTTTCCCATCTACCCAACCCTCATCCTCGGTATCCTTACCCGTCTATCACCGTCCTTCTGACATTTCCTATATCTAACCACTCTTTTTCATCACTTTCCCCTGTGTAACCCCCCGCGCAATAGTGGCAGTGGAATGCCTTGCTTGGGGTGAAATGATTTTGCAATTCATATATATAGCAGGAACAAATCCAGCAGAAGATTGGCAAATAATCCCAATGAATCCTAGTAATATTAGGTCAAATATTAAAACTGATCCAACAGAGATCTCGTAGTAAATTTATATTACAGTGCAGATTACATCTGAAATAAATTAATATATATACACACACACACACACACACACACACACACACACACACACACACACATATATATATATATATATATTGTGTGTATTTTGGCAGCATTTTTTCATTAATGCAGGTTTCATTGAATAGTATAGACAAGTTTTGTCTATTAATTTTGTGTAGGATCCGTTCATACCGTCTGATAATGTGTCAAGATTTTCTTTCGCTATTTCAATTTGCCTTTTCACAAGGCTCCATTTATATTTCAAGGTGGTGATGGTGTGTTGGGCTGCTGGATCATGTAATTTATCATTATCAGACGGTATGAACGGATCCTACACAAAATTAATAGACAAAACTTGTCTATACTATTCAATGAAACCTGCATTAATGAAAAAATGCTGCCAAAATACACACAAATTAAATTAAATTGTTTGTGCGTGTATGTATTTGTGTATTTGTACGTATGTGTGTGTATGTGTATGTGTGTTTGTGTATGTGTGTATGTTTCTGTGTGTTTCTGTGTGTATGTTTGTATGCATGTATGTTTGTATGCATGTATGTTTGTGTGTTTGTGTTTGTGTGTTAGTGTGTGCTTGTTTATGTGTGTGTTTCTGTGTGTGCGCGTATATGTGTGTGCATGATTGTTTGTGTTAGTATGTGTGTGTGTGTTAGTGTGTGTGTGTGTGTTAGTATGTGTGTGTGTGTGTGTTAGTTTGTGTGTGTGTGTTAGTGTGTGTGTGTGTGTGTCTGTAGACAGTGGAATAGCATCCTCTTGTCGTGACTGCTTAGAAGGAAAATGTTTATTAGAGGTTTGTTAGCTCAAGAGCTGACTTACCTATTTTCTTTCTCAGACATTAGGACTTAGTGACAATTAAGACACAGGCAATTACTGGGTGTGGCAGGGTTAGAAAACAGAAAATTTACTAAGAAGAATAATCAGAAGGATAGTAGATACCTGCTAACATTGCATTTAAACTTTTGAAGATTAAAGTTGACTGGAAAGCATGGATCCGAAAGAGAGTTCCACAAGGGAGAAGTGATGTAGAAGAAACTGCTAGAACTTACGATTGCATCAGAATTGTAAATTAATGAAACCTCGTCGGCATTCGAGTCAGTCAGTTAGTTAAGTGCCATGCGCGATACACGCTTGGGCGATCATATCTCGAACGAGACATGACTGACTATGCAGAAGATTATCCCGCAGTAGGTTGCCATTGCTTTCTGCGGTAGACTGGTTGCCGACCAAGGCTATAGAAGCCAATCTGTCCTATTATTTGACTCATAGCTAGAGGGAGAAGAGATGCATTATATGATTAAGTAGTAATTAGTAGGGGATCAGTTTATTACTTCATAACAATAGATAATCGATCCCCCACTTTATACCCAGTAGAATCTTTAATTTTTTTTCCAACTATTATGTTCATTCAGTCAGTTAAGTGCCATACGTGATACACGCTTGGGCGATCATGTCTCGAAAGAGACATGACTGACTATGCAGAAGATTATCCCGCAGTGGGTTGCCATTGCTTTCTGTGGTAGACTGGTTGCCGACCAAGGCTATAGAAGCCAATCTGTCCTGTTATTTAACCCATAACTGGAAGGAAGAGACGGATTAATACCTTTCCCAAAGGTATTTGCGCGTAAGTGAATGCAATGAATTCAACTGGAATTCGAACTCGGCTCCCTGATTTCTCGTTCCGAGCAGGTATCCACTGCACCTCAATGCACATCCCGGCATTCTAGTACGGCGCTTAAATTAATAAACTTTAGGTACCAAATCTGAAGCCTAGATGCCAGATCAGGACCAATAATATTGCTCATTATTCTTTGGATTTTATTAAGAATCTCTAGATATATAGCAGGAGTACCGGGCAATGTGTGGCAGCAAAATTCTAGAAATGTACGTATTGTAGGCTTATAGATATGTAAGAAAGATTCCGTAGAAAACAAATTGTCTCGTGAAACACAGTGAACCAACTTTCTCAGCCGCTGACCTAGCAATGGGTTCATTATAGTCTTTCCACTTCATGTCAGCCAACAACGTCAACCAGAGATGGCACAACGAGTCACTTTCCTGGAGTTTAGAATCAGCTTTGCCGTTGAAAGATGGTTAATAGGAAATAGTTTAGTTTTGGAAGCGTTAAAATTAACAAGCCATGTTTTGCCCCAATTAACAACAGACTCAAAGTCGTTTTTGACATCAGCCGCCACTTTAACCTTATCGAACTCTAAAAACAGAAGCAAATGATTGTGTCTTCAGAAGAGAAAGTTGAGAACTAATACCAACAGGAAGGTCCTTAATGAAAATTAAAAGCAAAGTACAACCAAGTATAGAGTCCTGGGGAACACATACATTAGTGCGAAAGGATCTAGAAGAGTTGCGGTTCAGGATGACTTTCAATTCACGATTTGATAAGAAAGACTGGATCAGTTCAACAATTTGGTCCAAGACACCATAAATTTTCAACTTAAGTAAAAGATCTACATGCCAAACCCCGTCGAAAGCTTTTGACATGTCCAAAACAACAGTGCGTGTCTCGTCATTCTTATCGATAGGTTGATGGACTCTTTCCTCAATTTTTACTAGTACATCAGCAGTTGACCTAGAGAAACGAATACCATAGTGCTTATCTGAAAGAAAGCCCTGCGATATAACTGATTCAGCATTCCTAAAAAGAAGTCAAAGGTTAATAGGCTGGTAGTTGGACGAATCAGGCGGTTCACATGAGTTCTTAAAAACTGGAACAGCAGTGAGTCGAAACTGGCATAGATGCTTTCATTCCCTTCTATGATTTACAGCTGCATACTCTGCTGCTATAGCCCAAAGGAACCACTATTTACGGTTATATCAGCGTGACATCTCTCTGTCTATATTTCTGAGATAAGGTAGTATTTACAGTATTTCCATTATTCGGGCTATTGTCCTCATCCTTGTTGCTGTTTATACCACGTTACGGCCGTTGTACGCTCCGGCCTTCTTCAGGTGCTAGGAATTTCGAACCGAACTCTTTATTACAATAACTGGGGCATATCATCCTCATTCCTTGCGTAAAGCCTCGATTGGAAGTCATGAGTTATCTCCCTATAACCCTGCAAGTTACTTGCTCACCACTGCTGTAAACTGGTATTGAACTCACACCTCTAAGAGTCAAGTCAGGAACTAACCACTGGGCCATGCGTCCTTAAGGACAAGAGCAACTGATGAGGACAATAGTCCGAATCATGTAAGTACTGTAAAACGAGGCACCATTTTGCATCTAACAACTTTGGCTCTAGTGATTACAGGCGACTCTGTCATAGTGTATTAAATAAGAGTAAATTTTATTGCTCTCTCTTCAATCAAGTTGGTGCGTTAACATTTGCTGCTGATGAAGCAGAACGTTTCGCCCGTAAATTCTCTATAAACACTGCTCTTGACTCATCTGGTGTACACTTACCCAACTTCCCACTTAGAGTTGGGACTCTGTTGAGTGATATGCATATAACTCCTTCCGTGGTTCATCTCTAACCTATCATCTCTAATCTGGATCCCCACAAAGTATGCAGACCTGATGTTATCCCTTTATAAATTCCTAAGAAGTGTGTTTCCATACTGGCTCGTGTTCCCTCTAAATCGTATAATAAATACCTCACAAAATCTTGTTGTCTTACCTGTTAGAAATCCTCATTGGTGGGGTGAACGCGATTTGAAAAAATGAAATATGAAATAGCCCAAGAAAGACGTAGATTCATGCTTTTTTGTCGAATATGCAAAGGCTTTCGACAAAGTACGCCAAAAAAGATTTGACAGAAATGTTCAGCAACCGGGAAAGACATTAGAGTAATCAAGAACCTCTATTGGCAGCAAACCGCCTGTATACAGACAGGAAACGATTTCAGCAGATACAGTACTGTGCAAAAGTATTAGGACAATAACTATTTTATCTTTTAGGAGGTATATTGACTGAAAATAAACAATTTAATTAAATTAATTTTATTTGATTTACTCAACAAATGCTTTAACAAGAAAAAATACTTGTTACAAAATAAATTCAATATTTAGTATAATAGCCTTTTGCTTTGATCACAGTCTCATTCTGTCAGGTATTGACATCACAAGCGTTTTCAATGTATCTAATGGTATCTCCTGCCAAGCAGCTTGTATTTGTTCCCAAAGTGTGTCTTGCAAAGTAACATTAGATTTATCAATTCGAGAGGGGGAATAAGAAAAAAGTCAGTCATATCCAAGGATAATAGAATAATGAGTAGTTTCAAAATAACTTGTTTAATAGAAAATAGGAAAAATTAAATATAACTTCTTTTTAATACATTTCTTTTACACCTAGTTTTAAATAATCAATATTTATTAGCAATTTACTTGGCTTTTCACCCTGTATTTGAATTTCAGTGAGGGTTTTAGGAAAATCACCCCTGTCCTAATACTTTTGCACACTATCGGTAGTTTGCAAAAGTGTTAGGACAGGGGTGATTTGAAAAGTTTATTTTGATGCCTAATAAAAGATAAAATAATTATTGTCCTAATACTTTTGCACAGTATTGTATACAAATATAGAAAGATATGTAAGACAAGGATGTGTCTTCTCGCCGGATTTATTTAATTTCTACAGCGAGGTAATTCTGAGATAACTAGAAGTCCTACCAACATTCGTCATTGGCGGCCACAATCTGGACAATGTAAGATACGCAGATGGAACAGTGCTGATAGCATGCATGAAAAGGAAACAAAGGAAAAGGAAACAACAAGACTTCAAAGAAGGTAGCTAAAGAAAGCGAAAAGAAATCACAACAAATAAACTACAAGAAAACTAAATACATGGTCGTCAGTAAAAAGAGGAGTCCCGAATGCCAACTACAGGCCAGGGTTACTAAAATCAAACAGGTACAGAATTTTAAATACCTGGAAAATGTTCTAACAGAAGGCGGAAAG
>JBBBDQ010001297.1:722500-727500 GCA_037127315.1 Ascarosepion bandense | reverse complement strand
TTTTCTTTCTTTCTTTCTTCTTTCTTTATCTCTTTTCTCGTCCTTATTTCTTTTTCATCTATTTTCATCTTTCTTTCTCATCTTTCTCTCTTTTTCGTGGTTTCCTCTTTCTCCAACTCTTTCTTTTCTCACTTTTTATCCCACTTTTTTTTACTTCTTTCATTCTTTCATTTTTACCATTTTTCTTTCTTTCTTTTTTTTTTTTATCTTTTCTTACGTCTTTCAATTAACCTCTTCATCTTTTTTTTCTCTCCTCACCCGACTCCTTCTTCGTTCTGTATCCCACTAATGTTTTTGTATCAATATCATCTCCATTACTCGAATGACTGTTATAGGCTTTTATGAATGCCACCGTCATTGTCTCCACTCTTATCATTGTTACGGACTGATAAAGGGTCGATGAAAAAAAATGACTTTTTATTCGACCCCGACTTCTTCGTCCATTGAATTTTCCCTTTTCTTTTTTTTTAGCCTTTGTCTCCAAGCAATTGTATTTTCCGCGTCATCCCATCACTTCCGGCTAAGACTTCCGGGAATCATTCACCCTTCATTTTCTTTTATTTCTCTTTCTATTATTCTTATTCTTGAACGTTCGTTTATACTTTAATTCTTTCGTCATTATTTTTCTCCTGTTTTTCCTCCCTTTGAATTTTTTGCTTCTGTATTCTTTTATTCCATTAAACCATCTTGGCTTTTCGTATTTTTATTTACTTTCTTTTTTTTTTTTTTTTTTTTTTAGTATTTCGGGACTTTTTTCTTTAAGGTGTGCCAGTCATGTTGTTTGCGTTGCTATTGTTATTGTTGTTATTTTCGTTATAACTTGATGTTTCTCTCTTCCTTGCTTTCTTCCAATGACTTGATTATTTGTATCCGGATTATAAGAAAATCCTATTTAAGGCAAAAAAAAAAACAAAAAAAACAACAACAACAACAACAAAAACAAAAAAAAAACAAAACAAAAAAACGTTCATTTGTCTGATTTTTCACGCTTTTATTTCAAACGATTCTTTTTCGCTTTATTGCTATTCCGTCTTGCATTCTTTACGTGTGAAGATTAGTTTATCTATTTCTCTAACTTTCTGTTTATTGTTTCAGTTTCTATCTGTCTATTTCAGTGTATCTATCTATCTATCTATCTATCTATCTATCTATCTATCTATCTATCTATCTACATCAACACAGTCTATCTATCTATCTATCTATCTATCTATCTATCTATCTATCTATCTATCTAACACAGTCTATCTATCTATCTATCTATCTATCTATCTATCTATCTATCTATCTATCACATTCTGTTTATATCTATCTTTTCCCTACCATCTCTCAATCTATCTGTCTGTCTGTCTATCTATCTATCTATACTCTCATTATCATCTATCTGTCGATCGATCGATCGTAATCTGTTTATATCTATCTATCTATCTATCTATCTATCTATCTATCTATCTATCTATCACATTCTGTTTATATCTATCTTTTCCCTACCGTCTCTCTATCTATGTGTCTGTCTGTCTATCTATCTATCTAGCTATCTATACTCTCATTATCATCTATCTATCGATCGATCGATCGCAATCTGTTTATATCTATCTTTTCACCACTATCTCTCTATCTATCTATCTATCTATCTATCTACTTCGAAAGTAATGCTAATTATTTCCACAAAATATACTGGATATACATCGTCTCATGGAGCAAATGTTTAGGTAGTAGTGTCAAAGTCTTTTATAATCTAGTGTCTACGAATGTCACTATTATCCCTAAAATCATATTCAAAGTCACACCAGTGCTGCCTTTCCACTTTCGTGTCAGAGTTTATTTTGCCAGACAACTGTCAACAGCAAGGTAAAAGAAATTGTTAATAGCGGGAAGATTATATTAAATAAAATAAAATAAAATAAAATTGCTTTCAGACCAATCCTGTATCTATATCTCAGTCTGTTTAGATCTATGTCCGCCTCTATCTATCTATCTATCTATCTATCTATCTATCTATCTATCTATCTATCTATCTATCTATCTACTAGCAGTATAACCCGGCGTTGCTCAGGTGTAATGAAAGCTTTAAAACTAATCCATGGTCCTGGAGCTCAGACTCTTTGGACGTTGGCACGAAAGACTAAAAAGCAATAGTTTTTTTTTTCCAGTTAAAATGAAACCGTAGACTGAAAGAAAAATGAATGGATGTAAGTCAAATTTTGATTTATTGGTATCGGTATCAAATAAGTTTTTTTCGTCGTAAACTGAATTTTTAAGGCTGAATAAGTCCTCTGAGTAAATGGTATCATGGCTGAGACTAAGAACTACAATTATACCTACTTAGAGCCAAACCCGAAGAAAAAACTAAAATAAAAGAGCTGAAAAAGATACAGACATACAGGCATATAACCAGACACACACACAAACACCTTGCCTTTATATATATATATATATATATATATATATATATATATATATATATTATCGATTTTTTGCACTATTGTAAGAACTGCAACCTTGAAACTTCTGAATATCGTTTTTTATGTCTTTGTCTATGAGTGTATCAAATTTGATTAAAATCGGACCACTCCTTCTATAACCCTATTTTTTCGATTATCGATTTTCGATATTTATCGGGGGTACCTCGACAAAAAACCTAGCTAAGAACACTCGCAGACGTTTATAGTACAACTATGTAAATTTTCAAGATAATCGCTTCAGCCGTTTCGGAGTCTATAGGTAACGGATACACAGACACACACATACACACACACACACACACAGACACACACACACACACAGAGACAAAGTTCCATTTATAAATAAGTTTAGATCTATCTATCTATCTGAAGTTTGCCAAGTTACCGTTATTATTATTATGTCAATTTAATTATAAATCGATTTCTGCTATGGTCGCACTACCTACTAAGTCTGCCGGAAGACCTAAGTGTGTTGTTAACACTGCATTTCTTGTTTTTTCATATCTCCCTAACATTCCTAGCGTTACATAGACAAAGATCTGCTTAGTGTGTGGGCTGTACTTAACAAAACAATTTTTTGTATATCTCTTAAGCTGGATTTTCCAGGAATTCTTTCAATGTGTTTTTATTATTATCATTATTATTATTATTATTATTATTAGTCCCATGACCGGATGTGATGTTAAAGTCATTGCGCATCTGATCAACTTTGTCTCAATATCTGAATCGGTGTGAAGAATATTCCAGTTGACTCAGTGCCGCTTTCAATCCATTTTTAGCTTTGTCTAATTCTTATTCTTTTGGGGTTTTTTTTTGTCTAAGGTGAAACCTTGTTGCAAGACAATGGGAAGATTATTGCCACTTACGTGTGTCCATACCATTCCAACGATCTCTTCTTTGATAGCTGTCATAGAATCTTCAAATGGGCTTTCTGCAATTTACAGGGTTCTCAAACTACTGTCAACACAAGAGATTTATGGAATGGTTCTTTAATATATATATATATATATATATATATATATATATGTGTGTGTGTGTGTGTGTGTGTGTGGTGTAGATATAGAAGAATCCAAAGGAGTATCCTTTATGTAAAGTTCTAAATATATATGTATATAAATACATATAGAGCAAATATATGTCGTGTAAAATCTTCTGTACAATAAAGACAGAAGCTGACGATGGTTCGCCTGAAATAGACCACACTACCACTTAACCATGGAATAACGTGTCTGTCTTAATTTTTACACACACACACACACACACACACACACACACACACACACACACACACATATATATATATATATATATATAGGATGAGAGTCAGACAGACTGCATATGTGAATGTGTGAGTGAATGAGAGTGTATATTTGTAGTTAAGCAGCACTAATTCAATAAATGTTTATTAAATTCAACTGACAATGTCGGTCTGTTTAATCTTTTATTGCAGACACTCATATTTTTAATATGAAAAGCTCGTCATCATTATGCAGTGAAATATGTATTACCCATTGGAATTGGAATTATAACATATATATAGTTACATAATATATATATATATATATATATATATATATATATATATATATGTCTCTGTTCATATCTATCTATCTATCTATCTATCTATCTATCTATCTATCATTATGTTCAAATCTATCTATCTATCTATCTATCTATCTATCTATCTATCTATCTATCTATCTATCTATCCCATTATGTTCAAATCTATCTATCTATCTATCTATCTATCTATCTATCTATCTATCTATCTATATATATATATATATATATATATTCACTTTATTCTCTTTATCTATCTATCTATCTATCTATCTATCTATCTATCTATCTATCTATATATATATCACATTCTATCTTTATCTATCTATCTATCTATCTATCTATCTATCTATCTATCTATCTATCTATCATGATGTTCAAATCTATCTATCTATCTATCTATCTATCTATCTATCTATCTATCTATCTATCTTCTGTCTGTCTATCTATCTATCTATCTATCTATCCCATTATGTTCAAATCATATCTTCTAAATCTATCTATCTATCTATCTATCTATCTATCTATCTATATATATATATATATATATATATATATATATATATTCTCATCTATCTATCTATCTATCTCTATCTATCTATCTATCTATCTATCTATCTATCTATATATATATATATCATATTCTATCTATCTATCTATCTATCTATCTATCATCTATCTATCTATCTATCTATATATATATATATCAATTATCTATCTATCTATCTATCTATCTATCTATCTATCTATCTATCTATCTATCCCATGATGTTCAAATCTATCTATCTATCTATCTATCTATCTATCTATCTATCTATCTATCTATCTATCTATCAAGTTTATATCTAGTTTTCTATCACCTCATGATCTTACTTTACTTTTTCTCTCTTTCCTTCTTTTTCCATATTTCACTCGCCGACTCTTTTTCGGCCATTTCTTATTTTAATTTCGTTCTCTCGCTGCCTTTATTAGATTTGA
>JBBBDQ010001297.1:672500-717500 GCA_037127315.1 Ascarosepion bandense | reverse complement strand
GAGAAAACCCATCCTTGTCTTATGTATTGGAGTAGATAGATCTATCTATCGCCCGGTTCACACTCCACCCACGTCTCTTGAACAGGTGTAGAGGCTCATTCCTTGTTGCCTGTTTAGGATGTGGTTTCCGGCTTTCTCTTTTCCAATCTTTTCACTCTTTTCTTTTTTATTTTCATTTTTTTTCAGTTGGAGTAGATAGACTAAACTATTGCCCGGTTCACACTCCACCCACGTCTGTTGAACAGGTGTAGAGGCTCATTCCTTGTTCCCTGTTTAGGATGTGGTTTCCGGCTTTCTCTTTTCCAATCTTTTCACTCTTTTCTTTTTTCTTTTTTTTATTTCAAGTGGAGTAGATAGACTAAACTATCGCCCGGTTCACACTCCACCCACGTCTGTTGAACAGGTGTAGAGGCTCATTCCTTGTTCCCTGTTTAGGATGTGGTTTCCGGCTTTCTCTTTTCTAATCTTTTCTTTTTTCTTTTTTTATTTCAATTGGAGTAGATAGACTAAACTATCGCCCGGTTCACACTCCACCCACGTCTATTGAACAGGTGTAGAGGCTCATTCCTTGTTCCCTGTTTAGGATGTGGTTTCCGGCTTTCTCTTTTCCAATCTATTCACTCTTACGTAGCCCCCCTGCACATCAGTGGCGCTACCGCCTTGCACGTGGTGATATGATTAAAAAAAAATGTCCCTATCTATTTTTGTATATCTGCTGAATTCACTTCCTATCCGTACGCAAGCGGTTTGCTGCCAATATATACTCTTGATTATCCTAACGTCTTTTCTAAAAATGTCGAGGTTGTCTAGCATCTCTATCAGATCTTTGTGGCGTACTTTGTCGAATGCCTTCACACAGTCTATGAAGCACAGATAATGGTCCTTCTGCATTTCTATTGCTCTTTCAGATAGCATTCTAAGAACGAATATCGCATTCCTTGTTCCGGTATCTTTAACAAAGTTCTTGTTCTATCTCTGGGCCAACTCTGCTGCGCGCTCTGTTCGTTAGAATCCGGATGATGAGTTTTGTTATGTGGTTCATTAAGTTGATTGTTCAATGGAGTTCACATTCCTTTGCACCTCGCTTTTTAGGCAGTGCTATGAAAATTGATCTTAGGTCCTCCGGTATATTGCCGCTGTTGTAGAGTTCGTTTATTATTTCTGTGAACCTGTCTATGCCAAATTCTTCTAAGAGCATCAACATCTCTCTTACAATCCTATCGGGTCTTGCTGCTTTATTTCTGTTCAATTTGGCTATTGCCGATTCGACTTCGGTTTTTAATATTTCTGGTCTATCCGTATTTTTGTGTATTGTTAATTGTTCTCTCTTGTCACAGAAGATATCACCAATATACTCATCCCATATCTGAAGTATTTTTTCTTTTTCTAGTATGTGTACCGTCCTTTACTTTTATAAATCCTCTTGCTGAGCAGGTCTTTTGTCTATTTTTTGTCGTGCTCAGTCTCTCTACTTCGGCACATTTATTGTTGAGCCATCATTTTTAGCCTGACTGCATTTTACCTTGTTGCCTTGTGTATTTCCTTGTATTTCGATATGTTGGCTTCGTTTTGCATCAAGTCAAGAATCTCTTCAGTGATTCATTCATTTTTCTTCCGACGTGTTTTTTTTCTTTCGGATGATGTCGTTTGCTGGGGTCACTAGAGCCGCTTTTAAAGCGCCCCATTTCGAGCTTCCATTACCAATTTGTTCTTTGTATTCCATTTTCACACTGAACATTTCCATTTCCTGAAGTTTAAGGAATTCACGAGTCTACTGTATTGCAGTGTTCGGTCTGTGTTAGATAGATAGATAGATAGATAGATAGATAGATAGATATGAAGAAACTGGGATAGATAGATTGATAGATAGCTATTCCCATATTCGAAGAAAAATAATCTTATATCAGTCGTGCCTATGGAGCCTGAGGATTGGGAAATAGGTTGTTGCGTTTTCGTAGGTGATGTGTATCAAAAGATACACAGCTTTAAGTTTGCTTTTATCAGTCGTGCCTGTAGACCATGAAGATTGGGAAATAGGTTGTTGCGTTTTTGTAGCTGATGTGTGACAAAAGATACGCCACATGTCGCCACGCGAAGCAGAAAAAAGGCCATGCAAAACTACTGAACCCATAAAAGATCTGAAATGATGAAGACGGGATAATGTGCAATTTTCGAAGGAGGAACTGTTCCATCTTTTAATATATGTGTAAGTTGCTTTAACAAGTTATTTTAGTTTACACTAAAATCATGTTAAAGATGAAGGTTGTATCTTTGAAGGTGTAGACAGAGAAATAACCAGGATGTTGAGAATTTTCTGAAACAGGGTTTAGACTATTTTAAAGACAACTGCTACTACTGAAGGGATTTAAGTGCAAAGAAAACCAGAAGGTCACAAAAGTTAGACAAGAAATATGAAAGAAAAAATGTGAGAGGTAATCCAAAATTAAGACTTAAACAAGTGAGGAGGGAATACGATCTTAACATGAGATTTTAGTTTATACAGTATGCAGAATCTTCAGTCAGTTAATTGCCATACGTGATACACGCTTTTGAAAGATGGCTGACTCGACAGAAGATTTTCTCGCAGTAAGTTGGCAACTGGGTCCCACCCATTCACAATTAGGTTAGCCAAATGCAGACGACAATTCTACTCCTTCAGCTTCTTCTCTCGCACTTCCCGCTTGTGGAACTCGCTCCCTTATTCTTGCTTTCCTGACGGCTACAACCTCCAGAAATTTAAATGCAATGTCAATACTCATCTACTAACCACTCGACTCTAGCCCTTCCCCCACCCCGGATATCTTTCCCTTTCTCCCCACCCTTGAAACTGTCAACACACCTGCATTCTCATCTTTCTATTGTTCCTTTCTAATTGGTTTTGTACTCCTCTTCTCTCTCTTCTGATTAATTTTCTTTCAGTTATGTAGCCTCCCGCACATCAGTGGCATCTCCGCCTTGCTCGGGGTGAAATAATTAGCAGGAAAAAATATCATTAACCAATAAACAGAAGACTGAAATGCTCTATAAAGCAACTATTGGACGATTAAAAACGGCAAAAAGTAATTTTTTTTTGTGATGGATGCAAAATAAAGTAACATTTTAATACCAGAGAATACGAAACAGTGCAAGAGACACTATGAAGACGGTAAGCTCTCTTGGTGCAGAACTAATCGTGCTGGGTTGTATAAAAAATGATTGTAAAAGAAAATTGATAAAACTATATTAGCTTACAATGGTCTATATATGTGGTGCAATATTAATCGGTTCCGGGTGAGAACTCGGAGAGCCGAGTTCAAATTCCAGTTGAATTATTTGCATTCACTTACGCGCAAATAACCCTGCAAAAGGTTTTAATCTATCTATTCTTCCATCAGCTATAGGTTGAATAACAAAACAGATTGGGTTTTATAGTCTTGGTATCGCAAAAAGAAATGGCGGAAAAATCTTCTACCAAGTCAGTCATGGATCGAAAAAGTCAAGCATATACCATGTCTGGATCTTAACTGACTGAATCTTCTACGAAGATGAAAACATAAAGGGGTTCCTTGCCACACATATCCAACGAAAAGGTTCTTTGTGGATAAAGATATTCAATGTTTGAAAAATTAAGTCCTAATCTCAATATACTTGGAAACTGAAGGAACAAGTGCTTCAAAATCTTCTTCAGGATAACGAGAAAATCTGAACCTTGTTCCATTCACTACCTATTCGAATTGGGGTAATTATTTAAGCAAAAGGCAGGAACAGTAATTACTAACTCGATATTTTATGTTTTATACTGCCTGTAATAACAAAGACCTTTTTATGTAAATTTTATGAAATTTTCGCTGGTAGGCCAGTAGGTTTACATGCTCTATGTATATCAGTATCACTGTGCTTAAGTTGCTCTATCATCCACCATTCAGTTACGTGCAAATACTATTGGGAAAAGTATTAATCTATCTCTTTCCCCCTCAGCTATGGGTTAATTACCAGAACAGACTGAGTTCTATAGCTATAATCAGCTATTATATATATATATACATTACAGAGCAGATATGGTTTGTTTACGATAGATCGAAAATTGTGTTATATAAGCATGATAAAAACCTCGTCTGATCAAGAGGCTATCCATGGTCGAGTGGTCAAGAGGGTACCAGATCAAATGGTATGCTTCCCCTATGTAATAGGGGTCGCAGGTTCGAATCCTGCTGGGTAGCACGCATTTTCGTCATAAAAATTTATCGTGAAATAATCAGGCCGGTAGATATAAATATAAAATACTGTTTAATTAAAAAAAAACAAACAGAATATCTACTTAAATACGAGTATCGGAAAAAATAATGTTCAAAATAATTCATTACAAATTGTCGGTTGCTTATAACCAAGTTTCGTTAATTTCCGTAACATGTTTATATATATATTTGAATTTATCTGAGAGCTGTTTTTTTAAATAATGTTAACTAAAAGCATTATTAATCATATATATATATATATATATATATATATATATGCGAGGGTCATTCAATAAATAAGGTGAACTTTTTGGTATAAGCACTTCTAATACAGATAGAAGCTTAATTTTTTTTTTCAACGTAGTCTCTCATCAGTGTCACACACTTTTCCTATCTGTGCACAAGCTTCCGTATTCCCTCAGCGTAAACATCTTTGGACTGATGTCTCAGCCAATCGCTCACAGCACTTTTGACTTCATCGTCACTTTTAAACTTCGTGTCTCTCGTGAACGCTTTCAAAGGACTAGACAGGTGAAAGTCTGAAGGGGCAAGGTCTGGACTGTAAGAGGGATGAGGGAGCAGTTCCCAGCCCAGCTCGTTGATGGTCTGCTGTGTGAGACCTTCGAGTAGGCAAGGTCATCATAGACAATTTTGTGTGCTGTCCCAACAAATAGGCTCAAAGTCATTGCAATGTCATCCACTGTCACCCTTCTGTCAGACTGAATGAGGTCACTGACTGATTCGATCACCTCCGGAGACCTCACTTCTGTAGGCCTCCCAGGCCTGTCTTCATACTCAACACTGCTCCGTACTTCTTTAAACAATTTAACATACTTGTAGTCATCTTTTTGGCTGAAACATATGGCACCAGACACAGTTGACATTCTTCTATGAATTTCAACTGGTTTGCACCCTTCAGCATCCAAAAACTTGATAAGTGACCTCTGTTCAATCCTGGAGCATGCTTCTTGGTCGGCCATCTTTATTAATCTCTAAAACTCTCAAAGTTTTTTTCAATCTGAAAAAAAAAAAATCTCTTTGAAAAAGAAGTAAAGGAAAAAAATCTTAAAAAATGTAAGCTTCTATCTGTATTAGAAGTCCTTATACCAAAAATTCACCTTATTTATTGAATGACCCTCGTATATATATATATATATATATATATTAATTAGAGTTTCTGAAAGGATTTTTCTTCTGTTGCTGAGGTGATGTGTTATCCCCCGTGGGGATCTTCATATCGAAATGGCCATTCAACATCATTGAATTAATCCTTTTTTAATTTATATTTGCTCTGTAATATTTTATCACATGGAGCTCTCTTCCCGTATCATTTTTAATATTAAAATAAAATTTTTAATATTAATTAGGATCGGGTTTTTGGAATTTACCTTCCTGCTTTTTTCCCTTGGATTGAAGTATCTGAATTAAAATATATATATATATATATATATATATATATATATATATATATACATTTATTTGTTTGAACATTATTTTAATACAAATAAATAAATATTAAAAATAAATTAATTAAAATATGTCGGTTATTAATCCATTTCGTAAATCTCCGCAACTTCCGTAATATACATATATGTGTGTATGTTTGCTTGCGTCTGTGTGTCTATGAAAATTGCTGATATCTATTATGTAGATGATTGTTCGATAAAAAGGTAGAAAGGCAATTTACTAACTCGATTCTTTCATTGTTTTTTTTTTTTTTTTACTTTCTGTAAGATCACCTTTTGCAACTCGGACGAGCTTAAGTCACTGATGCCTCCTCAACAGGTGTTTACTCGTGCAACCAGACTGGCAACTGGGTCCCACCCATTCACAGTCAGGTTAGCCAAATGCAGACGACAATTCTACTCCTGCAGCTTCTTCTCTCGCACTTCCCGCCTGTGGAACTCGCTCCCGTATTCTTGCTTTCCTGACGGCTACAACCCCCAGAAATTTAAATGCAAAGTCAATACTCATCTACTAACCACTGGCCTCTAGCTCTCTCCCCACCCCTGTATAACCTTCCCTTTCTCTCCACCTATGTATCTGTCATCGCACCTGCTTTCTCAGCTTTCTATTGTTCCTTTCTAACTATTTTGTACTCCTCACTCTTTTCTAATTAAACTTTTTACATTTATGTAACCCCCTGCACATCAGTGGCATTTCCGCCTTGCTCGGGGTGAAATGATTAAAAAAAAAAGTAACTAAAAAGCTGAAAAGTAATATTCTTGCTGGTGACCCAGTATTTTCGCACGGCCTTTGTTCATCAGATGAAGATACCCTTTCATCCACCCTTTAGATCTATTTCATCCCTCATCCACTCTTTGGGGCTATTTCATTAGCGAGAATGCAGTAACTTGCTTTCTGCCTCTCAGTTAAGTGCCATACATGCTTGGGTGATCATGTCTCGAAAGAGACGTGACTGACTTGGGCAGAAGATTATCCCGCAGTAGGTTGCCATTGGCTATAGAACCCATTCTGCCCTATTATTTAACCTGTAACTGGAGGAAATAAACGGATTAATATTTTTCCCAAGGGTGTTTGTGCGTGAATGCAAGTTCAACTTGGAATTCGAACTCGGCTCTCCGATTTGTCGTTCTGAGTCGATATCCACTGCACCACAACGCACATGCTCCTTCTGTCTCGCAAAGATCATCAAATGTACTGAAAAAAAGCATGCTACTATTCGCTTTCGATTTGCGGGTAAAATTGACAAAAATAATTAATTTATCACGATGACCCAAAAGTTTAGGATTTCCACTGTATGAAGACGTAACTGAAGCTAATGTCCATAACTCTAACTGAGCTTCGAGTTTTTTGTTTTTGTTTTTTGTTTTCTAATTCATTTTACGGTTGTTATCTTTATTGCTATTATTTTTGTTATATTCTTCGTTTCTTTCTTTCATTTTATCTTCCACATTTTTTGTCTTCTTTTTTTTAATTTTCCTCTTATTCTTTTTCTCTTTGTTTTATTCTTGACCTTTTTTTGCTTTTTCTTCCCATCTTCTCTCTCTCTCTCCCTTTTTGTTCTCATCTCTCTCTCTCTCCCTCTCCCTATTTCTCATTTTCTTCTCACTCTTTTATTTCTTTCCTTCTGATTATCTTTCCTTCACTTATTCTTCTCAACTTATTGGTCTCTTCTTTCTTTTCTTATTCTTCTTGTCCCTTCCCTTTCTTCTTCTTACTCTTCCTTCTCCTTCTTCTTTTTACTCTCCTTCCACTTTCTTCTTTTTCTTCTTCTTCTGTTCAATATCTTTGTAATTACAAGATAAAAAAGTAGAAATAAGAAGAAGAAATAGATAGATAATGAGCAGACTAAACTAGATAGATAGATAGATAGATAGATAGATAGATAGATAGATAGATAGATATTGAACTAGACGGAGATATATAGATAGATAGATAGGCTGTTTCATGCTTAAACACAATCTTTTTTTTTGTTTATTGCATTTAAGCATGAAAAAAAAATCTATCTATTTCTTCTTCTTAACACCCATTTCAGCTCATTCAATTATTTTTAATGGCTCTTTTATTTTCTTTCTACGTTTTTCACAATATCCACACCGTCGTCATCATCACCATTATCATCGTAATCATTACCATCATTATTTCTTAATTGTCAAAGGAGCAACCATTTGAAATCTCACCGCAATTCTTTGCTCTTCCAAGTTGTTGCAGGACTCTTCCAAGAACAACTCTAATTCCAAATAAGGAAATATGATATTACCATCACCATCAAAATCTCAGTTGTTTGCACAGTTCTAAGCTGATTATCGTTCCCACAGTTATATCTCATATCGTATCTATTATTTCTTCTTCTTCTTCTTCTTCTTCTTCTTCTTCTTCTTCTTCTTCTTCCTTCCTTCTTCTTCTTCTTCTTCTTCTTCTTCTTCTTCTTCTTCTTCTTCTTCTTCTTCTTCTTCTTCTTCTTCTTCTTCTTCTTCTTCTTCTTCTTCTTCTTCTTCTTCTTCTTCTTCTTCTTCTTCTTCTTCTTCTTCTTCTTCTTCTTCTTCTTCTTCTTCTTCTTCTTCTTCTTCTTCTTCTTCTTCTTCTTCTTCTTCTTCTTCTTCTTCTTCTTCTTCTTCTTCTTCTTCTTCTTCTTCTTCTTCTTCTTCTTCTTCTTCTTCTTCTTCTTCTTCTTCTTCTTCTTCTTAGAACCAACTGCTAGTACGTTACTGTTGCAAACTATAGCTGGCGAATTTAATTTTAGTCTCTCTCTCTTTTAGTGTAGCCTTGTGCCAGACTAGACTAGGCTAGACTAAGATACATTACGCTGTAAACCATTTTCTCACTTTTCTCTCACTCTCACTCTCTCTCTCTCTCTCTCTCTCACTCGTTCTCTTTATCGTTCTTTATATTTCATTTGTTCTTTTGTTCTCTCGTTTTCGTTCTCTCTATCTCTTTTTTAGTTCTCATTCTCTCTCTTAATTATTATTCCTGTCCTCTCTCGTTGTCTCTCTCTCTCTTTCCTTTTCTCTCGATTTCTCTGGTTCCCTATCACCCTCCCACTATCGTTCTGTTTCTCTCTTTTGTTATTTCCTTCGCCATCATTCTCTCTCGCCCCTCTCCCTCCCTCCCTCTCTCTCTCTCTCTCTCTCTCTCTCTCTCTCTCTCTCTTCTATTATCTCACTTTCTTCTGTTTACTTTCACTCGTTTTCTTTCCATTGGTTTTCTTTCTCTATCTCTCTTTCATTCTATCTCTCATTCTCTCTTCCTCATTCCTCATTCTTTCTCTTTAATTCTTTTCTTCTTTCATTCTCTCTCTCTCTCTCTCTCTCTCTCTCTCTCTCTCTCTCTCTCTCTCTCTCTCTCCGCTCATTATCTCACTTTCTTCTGTTTTCGTTCACTCGTTTTCTTTCCATTGGTTTTCTTTCTCTATCTCTCTTTCATTCTCTCTCTCATTCTCTCTTCCTCATTCCTCATTCTTTCTCTTTAATTCTTTTCTTCTTTCATTCTCTCTCTCTCTCTCTCTCTCTCTCTCTCTCTCTCTCTCTCTCTCTGTTCTCTCCTTATCTTTTGAATCTTTAGTTTCTTTCTCATCCTTTATCAAACCGTCTAATATCATCTCACCAATCCAATTTCCCCTAAACTCAGATGACCTCTCCTAAGTTCATATTTGGGGTGAGGGTTAAGATTCTTGGGTTGGACTGAAAGCCTTCTTCGCGGCTTTTTCCTTTTTTTTTATCTTGTAATTACAAAGATTACTTTCGAATGATACTAATGGCTACTATGTACTTTACTCAGTTCTCTGTACTCATCTCTCTCCGCCAGTCTTCTTTAAAGATATTTGTCTTGTTTTCTTAGCTACTAATTTACTCAGACACCCTCTGCGTTGATTGTGTTTATTTATACTGGCTAAAATTTCTAGACGCCATAACCTTATAGCGTTTTTTAACGTTAGCATACTAAGCGCCCCCTATCGGTAAAGTGTACGAAGACACCTTGGACAACCAACATCATTGATAGGTTGTAGTAAACAAAGGGATATATTTCCGCTGCGTTTGTTCAGTTGCTCTCAGCCTTTTAAACTAGTTATTACAGTTTCGATAAAATTACAACAATCACATCTTCCACATTCTGGCTTATAAGGGCCGGCAGATTCCTATGGAGACTTCCCTCTTCACAAACTAGGCCGAACCGACACAAGTGCTGAAAGATTTATTTATTTATTTTACAAAACTGATGATAGACTTTCAAGTTTAATCCTCTGGCAACTTCGTTCGTCTTATTTACTAAGCTTCAACTACAAGAAGATACTTGTAGCACAGTCATTAGTGCACTAACCTAACGAGCCGCCAGAAGCGATTTCGATTCTCGATGACTACTCTAGATTCACTTACGCACAAATACCCTTTGTTAAAGGTATTACTCCGTCTCTTCCCCCCAGTTATGGGTTAAATAATAGAACAGATTGGGTTCCACAGTCTTGGCTTGCAAACGGTCTGCTGCAGAAAGCAATGGCAACCTACTGCGGGATAATCTTCTGCCCAGTCAGTCATGTCTCTTTCGAGATTATGATCGCCCAAAGCGTGTATCACGTATGGCATTTAACTGATTGACTTAACATAATAGTCGGAAACAATTAAAGCTTATACTGGGTATAAAGTGGGAGATCGTTTTTCTATTGATATGAAGTAATAAACTGATTCCCCACTAATTAATACTTAATAATATAATACATCTCTTCTCCCTCTAAATATGCGTCAAATAATAGGACAGATTGGCTTCTACAGCCTTGACTGGCAACCAGTCTACCACAGAAAGCAATGGCAACCTACTACGGGATAATCTTCTGCCTAGTCAATCATGTCTCTTTCGAGACATGATCGCCCAAAGCGTGTATCACGTATGTCACTTAACTGACTGACTGACTAAATATAATAGTTGGAAACATAATTAAAACTTCTACTAGGCATAAAGTGGGGGATCGGTTTTCTATCGTTATGAAGTAATAAATTGATCCCTCATTAATTACTATTTAATAACATAATATATCTTTTCCCCTCTAGCTATAGGTCAAATAGCAAGACAGATTTGGTTCTCTAGCCTTGGCTGGCAACCAGTCTACCGCAGAAAGTAATGGCCATTTACTGCGGAATAATCTTCTGCCCAGTCAGTCATGTTTCTTTTGAGACATGATCGCACAAGTGTGTATCACGTATGGCGCTTAACTGACTGACTTAATCATTATTGTTGTAATAATGATTAAGGCTTCTACTGGGCATAAAGTGGGTGATCATTTTTCTATTGTTATGGAGTAATAAACTGATCCCCCCCTAATTACTATTTAATGATATAATATATCTCTTTCCCCTCTAGCTATAAGGACAAATCTGGTTCTCTAGCCTTGGCTGGCAACTAGTCTACCGCAGAAAGCAATTGTTTCTTACTGCGGGTAATCTTCTGCCCAGTCAGTCATGTTTCTTTCGAGACATGATCACCCAAATGTGTATCACGTATGGCACGTGACTGACTGACTCTAGAAGTGTTTTTTTTTCTGCCGAAGCACCACTAAACTTTAAGACGGCTGAGTAAACTGATAGCTGTTAGGGCGCCGCTCCTATTTGACTACAAATGGACTGTTCCCATTGCTGTATATAGCAATGGTGGATTCTCTACAGGAGGGTCGTAGAGAGTCACTTGAGAGTCTCTAATGAGTTACTGAAGAGTCAGTGCGAGTCAGTGACGAGTTAGTCACACTTCCGGTGGCGTACCGGAAGTAATCACGTATACATACGTCTTAGGACGGATTGGACTCTTGTATCTTTCTATTGTAAATATTACTAATCACTTCTGTACATACTAACCGTCTTTCCGCGGAATACAACTTATATTCTGATTCTGTTGTTGAGTTATTCATTTATACTTGGCGACATAACAATAGCCCACTTGATTATTATGAGTTATTATGACATTGACTTTGTTTTTCTGTATGGCGGTTCTCTTCAGATCTTCCGCGATCATGGCTCTCTATAATTCCCTGTCCTTTGTAAATCTTAATAAATTTTGTCTTTTTGCTATTTCTCCTGAAGTTTATTCCGGCATCTATTTACTAGGTAGCTTATACGCCGTCTTTCTCTGTGCATCATACCTTCAATTTGTCCTATGAGTATCAAATTTTCCAGGCCGTCTTTCCTCATTATGTGCCCAAGAAATTTCAACTGTCTCTTCCTGATGTTAAGTGTAAGTATCTTTTTTGTTTCCATTTTCTCTACACCTTCGTGGTTACACACAGGATCGGTTCTTGGTATGCTCAGCATCTTTCTATAGAACCACATTTCTGTTGCTATAAGTCTCTTCTTCATTCTGAGGATATTGAGCAATATTCACTGTCATATAAGAAAACTGATCCTACGTCTGTTGGTTATAATTAAATGGTTTGGTCAATGCGTAAAAAATATGGCGGGGAGAATATTTTTGTTGGTTAACATTCACTAAGCCTTCACACAAGCTATAATTTTAATTAGAATCGAAAAATATTGATTTTTATCGTTTTAAAAAAGGAGGTCTTGTTTATAATAGAAATACAGTGTTAAATCGATCCCTGATTTCATAAAAAAAAGGGTACCTTATTTGTTTTTATTTACAAATGGCAAGTTCAAAAATTGGCTTACTGATGCTGTTTTTTCCAAATTCGCAGTTGTTAGGGGTGACGACTTGGGAACACAAGGTGCTGTAAGCTTGGATATGTGGGTGGTGTAATCGATAATGGCTTGAAATTGTTAATTGGTTAGCCGAGTTCCAATTTCAGTAGGATTTGTTATATTCACTTACATAAAAATAGTATGTATACATCTCTCTTCTACACAGCCATGGGTTAATTAGTAAGACGTCTATCAATCACCAAGATAAATAAACATTGAGCCTGGTTAGTATCTAGATGTGTGACGGCTGGGAATAACAGGTGCTGTAAGCTTGGATGCGTGGGTGGTGTAATGGATAATGGCACGGAATTTTTAATCAGAGAGCCGAGTTCCAAATCCCGTTGGATTCGCTATATGCACTTACACGCAATGAGTCTTCAAAAGGGTATGAATGCACCTCTTCTCCACCCAGCTATGGGTTAATTAGTAAGACTTGTATCACTAAACCGTTATTATCTTTAAAAAAAAAGTTATTATAAAAGTATTTTTCTGGCTTTAAATAACCTGCAGAGGGTTGATAAGCTGTAAAAACCGATTCAGTCAGTCAATTAATCAATAGCGAACAGTTTCAAACAAAACTAAAAATATTTGAAAAAAGTACAGGCATTTGTTTAGTTATACTAGCAGTATAGCCCGGCGTTGCTCGGGTGTAATCAATTTTTTTTTTAATCATGTCACCCCAAGCAAAGCATTCCATCGCCACTATAGCGCAGGGGGTTACACAGGGCGATAGACGAGTTAGGATGTACATAGGGAGAGAGTTGGAGAGAATGGGAGGGTTAGTGTGTTAGGAGGTGTCTATTGGCCTTACATTTAAACTCCTGGAGGTTATAGCCGTCGGGGAAGCAAGCATGCGGAAGGGAATTCCAGAGGCGGGAAGTGCGAGAAAAGAAGCTGTTGGAATAGAAATTGCGATTATTTTTCATCGGTTTCACTGTAAAAGGGTGGGACCAAGTTGCCAATCTAGTATCTCGTGCAAAACTCACACCTAGGGGAGCACCAGTGATTTAAGTTCATCAGAGCAGAAGCCATGATAGTATTTATAGAAGAGGCACAGGGAAGCCACGTCACGCCGGTGGGAGAGTGACTGCAGGCGGTCAGCTAAGTCGGTATCAATCACGTTACAGATTCTTCGCTGTATTTTGTCAAGAAGCCCGAGGAGAATAGTAGGGGCACCCGACCAGATGTGGCAACAGTATTCAAAACACGGGCGGATGGTAGATTTGTATAAGTGCAGGATAGATTCAGGCGGAAAGAATATCCGGGCCCTGCACAGAGAGCTAACTTTCATAGCAGCGGATTTAGCAATGGATTCGACGTAGTCATTCCACTTCAGGTCCGCTGAGAGTGTCAAAACTAATCCATGGCCCTGGAGCTCAGACTCTTTGGACGTTGGCACGAAAGACTAAAAAGCAATAGTTGTTTCCAGTTAAAGCGAAACCGTAGTGTGAAAGAAAAATGAATGGATGTAAGTCAAATTTTGATATCCTGGTATCGATATCAAATAAGTTGTTTTAGTCGCAAACTGAATTATGAAGGCTAAATAAGTCCTCTGAGTAAATGGTATCATGGCTGAGACTAAGAACTACAATTATACCTACTTAGAGCCAAACCCGAAGCAAAAACTAAAATAAAAGGGCTAAAAAAATACAGACATACAGGCAGATAAACAGACACACACACAAACATCTTGCCTTACATATATATATATATATATATATATATATATATATAATGTCAAAACTAATCCATGGCCCTGGAGCTCAGACTCTTTGGACGTTGGCACGAAAGACTAAAAAGCAATAGTTGTTTCCAGTTAAAGCGAAACCGTAGAGTGAAAGAAAAATGAATGGATGTAAGTCAAATTTTGATATCCTGGTATCGATATCAAATAAGTTGTTTTAGTCGCAAACTGAATTATGAAGGCTAAATAAGTCCTCTGAGTAAATGGTATCATGGCTGAGACTAAGAACTACAATTATACCTACTTAGAGCCAAACCCGAAGCAAAAACTAAAATAAAAGGGCTAAAAAAATACAGACATACAGGCAGATAAACAGACACACACACAAACATCTTGCCTTATATATATATATATATATATATATATATATTTTTTTTTTTTTCTGTACTATTGTAAGAACTGAAACCTTGAAACTTCTGAATATCGTTTCTTATGTCTTTGCCTATGAGTGTATCAAATTTGATTAAAATCGGACCACTCCTTCTATAACCCGATTTTTTCGATTATCGATATTTATCGGGGGTACCTCGACACAAAACCTAGCTAAGAACACTCGCAGACGCTTATAGTATAACTGTGTAAATTTTGAAGAAAATTGCTTCAGCTGTTTCGGAGTATATAGGTAACGGGGACACACACACACACACACACACACACACACACACACACAGAGACAATGTTTCATTTGTAAATAAGTTTAGATTATATACATGAGTTCCATTTTTAAAATCCTAAAAATATCAATATATTTCTATTCTGATAAATGACGTTATTTTAGAAAGATTTGTTTAGAAGAATTATTTTTTAATAAAAATTTCTCCCTATTTTTTACGAGTGGACCAGTTAATTTAAGTAGTGACAATTCCTTCCACACGAAATAGCTTATGAATACAGCCATTTATTGAATTCTCCGTACATATACTACTACGAAGTGTATATATTGTGACACACGTTGCCATAAGCTTGTCATAGTCTAGCATAAGGTTAAATATTTTGAGGGGCCAATGAGAATCGAGCTCACTTATAAACTGTGATGCAAGCTCTTGAACCAGTACAATATTTATTCTTCTTTTATATGCTGAGTCTCCACAAAACGTGGGCGATCAAGATATTAAGATTAACATGTCACAAGTTCAAAATGTCACAGAGTCAAAAGAGATACATTCATTTATGGATGCAATTTAGAAGCTGTGATGTAAACTGCAAGAAAACCGAATGCATGGTCATCAGCAAAAAGAGCTACCCAAAATGTCAAATACAAGTGGGGGGTGTTAAAATCAAGCAGGTACAAAAATTTAAATATCTGGGAAGTGTTCTAACAGAAGACGGAAAGTTTGACACAGATGCGAAGGCGAACTGACATGCAACATACGTGTTCCAGAAGCTGAGTAGAGTATTAAGCGACAGGAAAATTTCGCTAGAAACAAAGAAGAGAGCACTGGATTGTTATGTGGTGTCAGTTCTTCAATATGGCAGTGAATGCTGGACAATATCATCAAAAATGAAGAAAAACCTTGCAGCAACTGAAATGTGGTTCTACAGAAGGATGCTGCGGATATCATGGATCGAGCATGTGAGCAATGATGAGGTTTTGGAAATGATGGAAACGAAAAGGAAATGAATACTGCGCATCAGGAAAAGACAGCTAAATTTCCTGGGATATACAATGAGGAAGGAGTGCTTGGAGAACCTGATACTAACAGGCCAGATAGAGAGGAAAAGTGACAAGGGAAAGCAGCGGATAACATATTTGAAGGACCTAATCAGATGGATGGTAGAACGAGGGTTGCATGGTGTAACAGGAGAAGGCGTGCTCAGAGCCACCAGGGATAGGGAGACGTGGAAAGCCATGATCGCCTAAGTCCTGAAAGGACAAGGCACATAGAAAAAGAAGATGTGTTATTTGTCTTACACTTAGGTGTAATATGTTAGGTTGCCTGTCATAATATTGATCATCTTAGCACAAGACGATAAGAATAGAAGATTTAGTCGGATGGAGCTCTCGCGATACGAAGAAAATTAAAGATTCGTTTAAGAGCTATCATTTTACGTCAGTTTAGTATGTTTTTTCTTTTTTTTTTTTTTTTTTATAAGCGTTTCACCCCGAGCAAGGCATGTCACTGCCACTACTGCGCAGGGGGCTACGTAGAGTGAAGAAAGGATGATTAAATATAGGAAATGTCAGGGGGTAGGTGATAGGCGGGTAAGGATACAGAGAATGAGGGTTGGGTAGATGAGAGTGTTCTGAGAATAATTGGGAGTTAGTGTGATAGGAGGTGTCTATTGACCCTACATTTAAACACCTGGAGATTGTAACTGTCGGGAAAGCAGAGTTGTGGAAGGGAGTTCCACAGGCGGGAAGCGCGAGAAAAGAAGCTGTTGGAGTAGAATTTACGGTTACATCTTATTTGTTTAACGGTAAAAGTGTGGGACCTAGTTGCTAATCTAGTATCTCGTGTAAATTCGTGCTTAGGCGGCACCAGTGATCTAAGCTCATCGGAGCAGTAGCCATGAAAGTTCTTGTAGAAGAGGCACAGGGAAGCCACATCACGCCGGTGAGAGAGCGGCTCGATCTATTTTGTTTTCCTTACCTTATTCTTTATTAGGTCCTTATTTACCTTGTTCCACGTCTCATTCTATGTTTCTTTATTGCATTTAAAATTTTTTTCATTCAGTACTTCTTAATCTCTTTTATCCTTTACGTCAGTGTTTCCCAACTTTTTTTTTACATCACGGCACACTTTTGGGCTCTTTCACTTTTCACGGCACACCTATCACAAAAAAAATGAATATTTTCTACTCATAAAGCTTTCTTTTTTATTCTAACAACCGTTGGAAATAATCGACATTTTTAGTTTGAAGGTTAGGATGTTTTGTAGTAAGATGTCTTTTCATCTTACTTGGAACCATTGCTTCATTAGACAGCGTTTGGCCACACACAACACACAGCGGAGAAGAAATCTGTGTATCTCCAGTCCAGTGAAACCCAAATTTCAAGTAATCATCATTATACAACCGATGAACTTTTGGTTTTTTCAATGAAGTTGTAGAATTATTCTTGTCACCATCGCCTTTTCTTTTGAGAAATTTGTCCATAATTAAGGGTGAATTGAATCTAAAATTGAAAAAAATAAATCTAAGAGAATGTTTATCATATTTAATCATGTTTTTTATTTGTCCTACTAAAACCTTAATTTACAACACCTAAATATTAAATAAGAAATATCTACAAAGAATCTGCTAATATTATAAACGAGATATGTAGATGATATAAAGCATAACAGTCAGTCAGTTAAGTGCCATACGTGAAACACGCTTGGGCGATCATGTCTCGAAAGAGACATGACTGACTGGGCAGAAGATTATCCCGCAGTAGGTTGCCATTGCTTTCTGCGGTAGACTGGTTGCTAGTCAAGGCTATAGAACGCAATCTGTTCTGTTTTTTAACCCATAACTGGAGGGAAGAGACGGATTAATACCTTCCCCAAGGGTATTTGCGCGTAAGTGAATGCAATGAATTCAACTGGAATTCGAACTCGGCTCCCCGGTTTCTCGTTCCGAGCCGATATCCACTGTACCACAACGCACATCCTACCACAAAGCATAACAACGCTTACCAATTAGTATGGGCGAATCGTTTAGATGCCTGAGATTCAGCAATTTTAAATTGTGCGCGGTCATCTTCATTAAGAAATTAAATGTCTTCATTAAACAAAATGAAATTAAATGTCTTCTACCTATTAACTCTTCGTGGCACACCAGTAACCATACCGCGGCACTAATGTGCCGCGGTACAGTGGTTGGGAACCACTGCTTTACGTCTTAGTATTTCACCATTTCATTTCTTCACTCAAAACTTAACAGTCATCATCACGGGTTTTTTTTTTTTCAAAGATACAGCCTTTCACGAAACGATTTTATCATTGCTAAAATTGCTAATCTTAAAAAATATGTGTCTGTAGTGACGGGTTTGAACGCTGGAAATCTCTTAAACATTGCGATCAGCTATAAATATCAGTTGTATAGACGCCTAAGCCGCAAATTTTACTAACCTATGATTGCGGAGATAAGAGTGACAAACGACTCAATGATGAAAAACTGCGGCTATTTTATTTTGAGAAATTGTGAGCTTCTTTGGCCAAGCCTCAGACAGAGAGAGAGAGAGAAAAAAAAATGAAATAGGACATCGCTTTGGTCCGAAGCTCGTAACAGGAGTATCATACACACTTGGAATTAGTCACGGCCTTTAAAAAAACACAGGCAATGAAAAATTACCTCAGCTTGTGGAGATTTGGGATTCTTTTTACGCTTAAATAAGGTCGTTTGTCTTCTGTAGGTGCTTTTCCTTTTTCTTTTTTTTTCTTTTTTTTTTTTTTCATTTATCTTTAGTCTTTTATTTCGTTTTGGAAATTTTCGAGAATTTGAGATTAGTTCACTTATCAACCCGAACCAACCACTTCGTCATCTTCTACAAAAAAAAAATGGCCTGGAAATATTTCTGGAAGAATTGATATTGGACCATTCTTTTTATTTAGCACCCCCCCCCCACCCACACACACACATACACACATACACACACAATAACAGTTTCCACTTCTGTCATATAAGCATTCAGTCAGTTGAGTGCCATACGTGAAACACGCTTGGGCGATCATGTCTCGAAAGAGACATGACTGACTGGGCAGAAGATTATCCCGCAGTAGGTTGCCATTAGCTTTCTGCAGTAGACTGATTGCCAACCAAGGCTATAGAACCCAATCTGTCCTGTTATTTAACCCATAACTGGAAGGAAGAGACGGATTAATACCTTTCCCAAGGGTATTTGCGCGTAAGTGAAAGCAATGAATTCAGCTGGAATTCTCACTATAATTACAAGCATTATTCTTCAGAAATGTTCTCTCGGTGACTGGCGTGTGTCTACACTGTTTGTATATAACACGTTAAAATCTCCTTTTACCGATTCCATGCGCCATGGCTTAGAGGGTAGCGACTCCGACTGACTCCCGGCCAGAAGCAAGTGGATGTGTCTAGTCACACTGAGGAGCTGTGATACAGCGAAACAGGCTTGTATGTTGATGACTAAGATATATGTTGTGTAGCAATTCCTCATTTATAAAGGTTTCGTTAAGACAACTGACGAGGCATTCTCATTAAGCTTTTTAATTAATTTTTTTTTTTTTCGTTTGTATAAATGTTGTTTTTTTCTGAATACCCAGTGTGTAAAAATTGTCCAATACATGAAGAATCCCTGCTAATGTTTAAAAAAAATAATCAAAAGCGGACAGATATGCAGGATATTAACACACACACACACACACACACACACGCACACGCACACACAAGGTTATTTTTCCGATGTTTTTATTCTTTCCTCATCTTTTGACTGTAACGTAATTATTGCGTTTTAGAAAAGGAGTGTTCTTTAAAAGTTGTCACGTGATGCACGCAACTTGACATCGCGTGAACGTCTTTCCCTCTACTACAAATTCTCAATATACCATTTCCAGTGTTAGATAATATAAGGTTGATGGTAGGAGAAAATTGTTTGATATTTAATGCCTCTCTTATAGCGTTGTGGTCCAGTGGATATCGGCTCGGAACGTAGAAATCGGAGAGCCGAGTTCGAATTCCAGTTGAATTCATTGCATTCACTTACGCGCAAATACCCTTGGGAAAGCTATTAATCCGTTTCTTTCCTCCAGTTATGGGTTAAATAACAGGGCAGATTGGGTTCTATAGCCTTGGCCGGCAACCAGTCTACCGCAGAAAGCAATGGCAACCTACTGCGGAATAATCTTCTGCCCAGTCAGTCAGTTCTCTTTCGAGACATGATCGCCCAAGCGTGTTTCACGTATGGCACTTAACTGACTGACTTATAGCGAAATGCTTTTGATATTGGGATTTAAATAGTACTTTTTTATTTTTCAAAATATTTCTTAAGAGTTCTTTTAAATTACGGATTAATAATTTTTTATTGCACTTTTGTTACATAAGTGGCATGTAAAGAGTCTACTCATAGAAGTGGTAGTATGACCACTATAGGTAATTGATTTATGACAAGAAACATTCTTTTACAGAACATTGAAATTCATGCACTATAAGCCATCGCTAGTTTAGATTTGATCGGGTTATTTTGATTAGAAACAACAAGGTTTGCAGTTTCCATTTTCTATAATATATTCTGTATTTTACATGTTTTTTAAGGAATTACAAGAAAAATATGGTGTGTCATAATTTTTCTTATAGCAACTGTGTCCTTTTTATAATTATTGTACATGTGATTGCAGTTAAATACGTTGATTTTTTTTTTTATTTTATTTTTGTTATGAGAAAACCCACCTATTCCTCAGATAATGGACTCTCCTTCCTATATTAATAAGATTTGACAGGGAGAAATTCTTGAAAAGTTCTTGGGAAGTTCATAGGAGTTCTTTAGAGTTCTATTGGAGTTCAGTAGAACTACTAGGCAGTTGATATTAGTCGGCAGTTAACCGAACATTAAGAAGTCAGCTTACAGTGGAAGATTACCAAGTTCCTAACATTTTGGGTACGTTAAGTCGATTAGCAACCGACATTAGCACGATTATAACCTTCAGTGCGAAAACTACCCCACAACATTTTGATACACACTTAGGTGATCATGTGTTTTTTGATTCACGACTAACTAGGCAGACGATTCTCCCGCAGGAAACGGCCGTTTATTTATTTATTTTTGTTTGTTTTTGTCTACATAGAGATGAGTAATTTTCAATAATCTTGGAATTATTTCAAACTTTTGTTCTCATCTTTGTTAATATAGGTGCTATAATAGACACGACATTTCGACCAATTACCATCTGGTCATCATCAGGTGGCCATAGATTGGCTGATGGGGATTATCTCGTTGATTATTGCAAAATATCCTGAGAAATCAGTTATTATACTTTCATGTTGAAATTTGGTTCGTCACTATTACCAAGGATCGAACTCACAACCACTAGATGATACTAACACATGTATACCCAACCACTATATCCAGTACGCCACCGTCCCCGAAGGACTTTAATAGCGTATTTTCGAGCCTTTTATATTCAGTGTCAGATGGATTTTGATAACTGGATTATGTTAGTTTGTTCGTACCACTTGTCATCATTTATATTTATTTCTGAAATGTGTCTATTGGAACACCAATATCAACCAAGATGAGAACAAAAGTTCGAAATAATTCGAAGATTACTCTTACACGTCAAAATTCCTCTTCCTAAAGAATATTTTTAAGCGAACTATAACACATGACAAACATTAGTGAACAATAATTTATTCCTATCTCGATAGCATGTTTCCTCAATAAGGTCAAATTCATAGCTGATCTAAAAATTTAATTACTGTCTGTTATTAATTGGAGCAATGAGTAGCTTTTTAATTTTAATACCTTAAAACGAAAACGCTTTACAAGTCATCTGCCAATAATAAGAAGAGACTGGCATGGGGAAGAGAGCACAAAAACTGGACACCAGAACAGTTCATTTGATGCCCATATTATTGTAACGTATTAAAAAAGAACCATTCTATTTTCATTTTGAATTATCCACTTGGCAATAAATACTAAAAATAGTATGAAATACATAGTTTCAATCTACAGGGTGCGATGGGTAAATTGTCGCTATTTGCCTTGTAAAATTTTGCAAAGTAATAATAACAAAAGAACCCTTCTATTTTCATTTTGAATTATCCACTTGGCAATCAATACTAAAAAAATAGTATGAAATACATAGTTTCAATCTACAGGGTGCGATGGGTAAATTGTCGCTATTTGCCTTGTAAAATTCTGCAAAGTAATAATAACAAAAGAACCATTCTATTTTCATTTTGAATTATCCACTTGGCAATAAATACTAAAAATAGTATGAAATGCATCATTTTTTTAAATACTTGGGTGGCCTGATAATTATTGCCGGTAGTATATATATATATATATATATAGTTATTGCAAATCGCCTGAAGACACCACATGGTCGAAACCTTGGTCGCATTATATCTCGTTTACAAATATAGAATATTCAAAAGTTCTACAATATAATTGTATTGAACACTTTTTAATACAAATATGCATCTTCTGGGGTTAACATTCTAAACTAACATGACTTTAAAATATTATATTGAATCCACCCCTTGGTCTAGTCAAATTCAGAGCTGATCTAAAAATTGATTTACAGTCTGTTGTTAATTGGGGCAAGGAATGGCTTTTTATTTTTTAATTTTAATACCTTAAAACGAAACTGCTTTACAAATCATCTGCCTTTCATCAGTATGGCTGAAGTTAACCTCCATCAGTGTGAGGAGGTTACATTTAAGTATTTTGATGGTAAAAGATGTGACCTTGATGCCAATTTAGTAACAAGAAATACAAGTGTTAGAGCAGTTCTCAATGAAAATACTTTTAGAAAAGACAGAGGGAAGCCACATTAGAAAGAAATTAACTTTCTTTTCTCTCATTCTTCCAACCAACCTTTTTACACTCTTTCTTACCTCTTTCTTAAGTTTTATTTTCTTTCATTCGTTATTTTTTTTTTGTTTTTTTAGAATTTCAGAATCATTTTATTTTTAGTGCAAAAATTAAACATTAAAATCTTATCAACGAAACTGCCCTACAAATATTGCCTGAAATATATACGGCACACATGGTTATTCATATTCCTGTCAATTCTAACAAACTAGATTATCGGCCCAACCAACATATGGTTACAAATTAAGAAACTTTCTTATGTAAAGGAACTTGTGAGACGATGTATTTACTAATGGACCACACCTACCAGTGTTATATGCCCCAATTGACGTTTGAAATGATACCGTTTCAATCGGGCGTTGGTCTCTATTTTTCTATCTCTATATAAAAACGGACAAACACAGGTTTCGTTTTTTTTTATTATATATCTTTTGATTTTCTTCTTCAAATACAGAACATGAAACTTGTAACTCATCTTGAGCACCTAATTCTTAACTTTGTGATTCTACACCTCTTTCCTTCCTTCTTTCTTTCCTTTTTTCTTTCTTTCTTTCCTTCTTTTCTCCTTCTTTCTTTCTTTTTCTTGTTTCCCTTCTTTTTTCATTCTTCATTTTTCCTTCTTTCTTTATCTTTCCTTCATTCTTTTCTTCTTTCGTTCTTACATTCTTTCTTCTTTTTTCTTTCAGTGTTTCTTTATATTTCATTCTTTCTTTTCTTCTTTCTTTCTTTTTTCTTTTTTCTGTTTTCTTTCTTTCATTCTTTTCTTCTTTCGTTCTTACATTCTTCTTTTTTATTTCCGTATTTCTTTATATTTCCTTCTTTCTTTTCTTCTTTCTTTCTTTCCTTTTTTCTTTCTTTCTTTTCTTCTTCTCTCCTTTTTTCTTTTTTTTTCCTGCCTCCCTTCTTTCTTTCCTTTTCCGTTTTTCCTTCTTTCTTTATCTTTCCTTCATTATTTTCTTCTTTCTTTCTTACATTCTTTCTTCTTTTTTATTTCCGTTTTATTTCCATCTTCCCTTTCTTCTGTCTTTCTTTCTTTCCTTCTTTCCTCCTTCTTTCTTTCTTTTTCTTGTTTCCCTTCTTTTTTCATTCTTCGATTTCCTTCTTTCTTTTTCTTTCTTTCATTCTTTTCTACTTTCGTTCTTACATTCTTTCTTCTTTTTTATTTCCGTCTTTCTTTATATTTCCTTTACTTTTCTTCTTTCTTTCTTTTTTCTTTCTTTCTTTCCTTCCTTCTTCGTTTTTCCGTTTTCTTTCTTTCATTCTTTTCTTCTTTCTTTCTTCTTTTTTATTTCCGTCTTTCTTTTTATCTCCTTCTTTCTTTTATGCTTTCTTTCCTTCTTTCTTTCCGTTTTCTTTCTTTCTTTCCTTCTTTTCTCCTTTTTTCTTTCTTTTTCCTGCCTCCCTTCTTTCTTTCCTTCTTCGTTTTTCCTTCTTTCTTTATCTTTCCTTCATTCTTTTCTTCTTTCTTATTTACATTCTTTCTTCTTTTTTATTTCCATCTTTCTTTTCTTCTGTCTTTCTTTCTTTTTTCTTTCCGTTTTTTTCCTTCATTCTGTTCTTCTTTCTGTCTTATTTTCTTTCTTCTTTTTTATTTCCGTCTTTATTTTTATTTCCTTCTTTGTTTCTTTCCGTTTTCTTTCGTTCTTTTTTCTTCCTTCTTTCTTTTTTCTTTTATCGTTCTTCCTTTAACCACTTTTTTCTAATTTATATTCTTTTTTATTTCTTCACTTTTTCTTTTTACATCATTCTTTCTTTCGTTGGTTTTGATTTTCTTTTATTCTCCTTCTTTTATGTTGTTTCTTCTTATCATTTTTCTTTCCCTCTATTTACTTCATTATATTCTTTTCTTCATTTTTCTTGTTTCTTCTTCTTTTCTTTCTTTATTTTTCTATTTGTTTATTTGTTTTTCTTCGTTTTCATTTTCAATATTTTTCAATATCTTTGCTTATTTAGTTTCTCGTTACTTTCTTCTCTTTCATTCTATTAATTTTCTTTCTTCTTTTTAGGTCTTTTCTCTTTTTTCTCTCTCCTTTCTTCTTATTTCTTTCTTCATTTAGTCCCTTTTTCTCGTCTTCTTTCTTTTTATTTTCTTTCTTTATCCTTCTCTTTCTTTTTCTGTTTTCTTCATGAATTTTCTTTACTTCTGTGTTCTTCCTTAAATTTATTCTTCCATTCTCATTTTTGCTTTCCTTCACTTTTTTCTTTTTATTTCATTCGTTTTCCTTGCTTCGTCGTAAGTTTGGTGTTATGGTGAAACACACCTATTCTTCAGATAATAATGAACGCTCCCTCCTATATTAATAAGAGTTAACAGGAAGTTCTTGGGAATTTCATTGGAGTTCTTTAGAGTTCTATTGGAGTTTAGTAGAACTACTAGGCAGTTGATATTAGTTGGCAGTTAGCCGAATACTAAGGAGTCAGCTTCAGTGGAAGATTATCAAGTTCCTAACATTTTGGGTACGTTAAGTCAATTAGCAAATGACATAGCACGATTATAAACTTCAGTGCGAAAACTACCCCACAATATTTTGATACACACTTAGGTGATCATGTGTTTTTTGATTCACGACTAACTAGGCAGAAGATTTTCCCGCAGGAAACAGCCGTTTATTTATTTATTTATTTATTTTATTTTATTTTATTTTTTGTTTTGTTTTTGTCTTTTGTTTTCCTGGGGTAGACTGGCTGCAAACCAAGGTTAAAGTGCCCAGTCTATCCTGTTTTTTAACCCATAGCTGAGGAGAGAAAAGATGTATTCATGTTTTACCCGAGGCCATTTTCGAGTATGTGTATGCAACGAAATCTACTGAAATTCGAACTCGGCTCTCCGAATTCACATTGCAAACCATTGTTCATTTCAGTACATTACACTGTTTTGTAGTTAAAGTTCAAGAAAAAGGAAAGCAGTTTTTTTTAATCAATTCATCCTGTGCAAGACGAGAATGTGAAAACTTTAGAAGGAATCGGAAACCCAGTCCTAAACAGGAAACAACGGATAAACCTCTACTTTTGTTCAAAAAACCGAAGAGAAGTGTGAACCGGACGTTAGGCCAACGTATCTACTCCGATTGAGGAAAAAAGTTAATCAATAGTAAATAAAAGTTCACAATTTACGCTGAGACATTAGAAGTGTAGAGTAGAAGTAGACTTTAGAAGGAACCGGAAACCCAATCATAAACAGGAAACAACGGATAAACTTCCTCTCCTCTTCAAAAGATGGGAGAGGAATGTAAACCAGACGACAGGCAAATCTATCTACTCCATGAAAAAAAAACAAAAAAAAAAAACTGAATAATATAAAAACTTAATATATTTGTTTTTGTTTTATCTTCCCTCGAAATATATTATGTTCAATGTTTGATATAATCTTTTTTTTATTATTATCTAAACTTATTTATAAATGGAACTTTGTGTGTGTGTGTGTGTGTGTGTGTGTGTGTGTGTGTGTATGTGTGTGTGTATGTGTGTGTGTGTGTATGTGTGTGTGTATGTGTGTGTGTGTGTGTGTGTGTGTCCGTTACCTATAGACTCCGAAATGGCTGAACCGATTTTCTTGAAAATTTACACAGTTGTACTATAAGCGTCTGCGAGTGTTCTTAGTTGGGTTTTGTGTCGAGGTATCCCCCGATAAATATCGAAAATCGATAATCGAAAAAATCGGGTTATAGAAGGAGTGGTCCGATTTTAATCAAATTTGATACACTCATAGACAAAGACATAAGAAACGATATTCAGAAGTTTCAAGGTTGCGATTCTTACAATAGTGCAGAAAATCGATAATATATATATATATATATGTTTATCTATCTGTATGTCCTTTATACAAATCCACAATTTTTATCTGATTCTCACCAAACTTCACACAAATATTCTTTAGGCTGAGTCTGAGTTCCAGGACCATGGATTAGTTTTAAAGCTTTCATCACACCCGAGCAACGCCGGGCATACTGCTAGTTAAATTATAGTTCTTTTAATCGTTCTTTTTCCCTCATTCGTTATTTTTCCTACATTCTTTCTTTTTCCATCATTCGTTCTTTTTCTTTCATTCGTTACTTTTGGTTCATTCATTCTTTTTCTTTCATTCGTTACTTTTGCTTCATTCGTTCTTTTTCCTTCATTCGTTATTTTTCCTTCATTCGTTCCTTTTCCTTCATTCGTTACTTTTGCTTCATTCGTTCTTTTCCCCGCATTTGTTATTTTTCCTTCATTCGTTCTTTTTCCTTCATTCGTTCTTTTTCCTTCATTCGCTATTTTTCCTTCATTCGTTCTTTTTCCTCCATTCGTTCCTTTTCCTTCATTCGTTCTTTTTCCTTCATTCGTTATTTTTCCTTCATTCGTTCTTTTTCCTCCATTCGTTCTTTTTCTTTCATTCGTTATTTTTCCTTCATTCGTTATTTTTCCTTCATTCGTTCTTTTTCCTTCATTGGTTCTTTTTCCTTCATTCGTTATTTTTCCTTCATTCGTTCTTTTTCCTCTATTCGTTCTTTTTCTTTCATTCGTTATTTTTCCTTCATTCGTTCCTTTTCCTTCATTCGTTCTTTTTCCTTCATTCGCTCTTTTTTCTGCATTCGTTCTTTTTCCTTCATTTGTTCTTTTTCCTCCATTCAATTTGTCTCCCGCTTTCTTCAGTGAAAAAGTATTTACCATTCAACTCTTTCCTTAAATAAAATGGTGTCCGGAGTTTATAGAAAGGAGTTCATGATCGCCCAATTTAGTAGCGTTTGCCACACAAGTTCAGGCACGACTGTAAGAATCTTTAAGCCTAGCGGTGACGCTTAAGCCCTGACACCTCTACAGACATCACGTTGTGATTGTTTATATACGTCTTAAGGCAACTGCTCTTTTAACAACAATACAGACTCATAATCACACTCCTTCGTGTATGTAAATACAAAATAAATCATATACAAGTATACCGTAAAAGGTTGGCTTACAGATATATAAACCTACAGAAACTTATTCACCGAAACGTATTTTTATAAAAACACTAGCAGTATAGCCCGGCGTTGCTCGGGTCTAATGAAAACTAATATATATATATATATATATATATATATATATATATATATATATATATATATATATATTATCGATTTTCTGCACTATTGTAAGAACTGCAACCTTGAAACTTCTGAATATCGTTTCTTATGTCTTTTTCTATGAGTGTATCAAATTTGATTAAAATCGGACCACTCCTTCTGTAACCCAATTTTTTCGATTATCGATTTTCGATATTTATCGGGGATACCTCGACACAAAACCTAGCTAAGAACACTCGCAGACGCTTATAGTACAACTGTGTAAATTTTCAAGAAAATCGGTTCAGCCATTTCGGAGTCTATAGGTAACGGACACACACACACACACACACACACACACACACACACACACACACACACACACACACACAGTTCCATTTATAAATAAGTTTAGATTTAGATACCACAACATGAATATAAAAAAAATGACAAAAAATTGGCAAATTTGCTAGATTTTGTCAACCATATTTTGGCCACAAACCATAATGGTAATAGTAATATTAGCTGTTTCCTTATAAGGAAACAATCGATACACATTAACCTACCAACCGGTGCTATTCGTTCTACTTTTCTTCAGTCCCCGCCCATCAAAGTGTCCTATTCGCCTTCGGGTGGACAAACTACATTTTTATCTCTCAATTTTCAAACAGAACACACAAAACATTTTTTGACGGGTGCCAAGTCACGGGGATTCCACCTGGGCATCACCACCTCCCTCATTGAATCAAAAGAGAGACGATGAGTGGAATATTGATTCCAGCACGACGTTGGTTGCGAAGACTAGGAAATGTTGGGCCTTAGCTCATGTGCAGGCACGTGGGCTTACCACTTAAAATCGGCATTGTGCCACACCCCTCCACCATGGTGGTGGTGGTAGATAGGAGAGTAAATAATAAGTGCATTATCTGTTCTACTCATTTCTAATGGCAATAATAATAATATTAGAAGTTTCTTTATATGGAAATCTTTGACACTGACCGAGCAGCCAGTGCTTCTCTAGTTAAATTTTTTGCTCGCGGGTCATCGGGCTAGAATCAAAGTGTAGTCTCTGTTCTACTCATCTCTAATAGTAATAATAATATCAACTGTTTCCTTATATGAAAATCTTCGGGATTTGATGACCGAGCAGCCAGTACTATTCGATTCACTTTTTCTCCATTCTCTTGCTATCAGGGTAGGATCAAAGCGTAGTATCTGTTTCCCTTCTTCTCTAATGTTAATAATAATATTAAAAAAAACTTCCGTTACACCCAATGGTGTGTAGGGCAGCATTTTTTCTGTTTCCGTAACAAACTGTTTTTTTTTTATCGGGCAGGGTTGTTAGCCCTGCGCTCAACTCCCAAACCTGGAGGAAGGTGATTTTCTAAGCGTAGTTTAGATGTGACAGTCAGCTGACTGCCATACGTGATACACGCTTGGGCGATCATGTCTCGATAGAGACATGACTGACTGGGCAGAAGATTATCCCGCAGTAGGTTGCCATTGCTTTCTGCGGTAGACTGGTTGCCGACCAAGGCTATAGAACCCAATCTGTCCTGCTATTTAACCCATAACTGGAAGGAAGAGATGGATTAATACCTTTCCCAAGGGTATTTGCGCGTAAGTGAATACAATGGATTCAGCTGGAATTCGAACTCGGCTCCCCGGTTTCTCGTTCCGAGCCGATATCCACTGTACCACAACGCACATCCTCTTAGACGTGACACACGACCAAAAGTAGGAGGTACTCAGTGAGGATCGAACTCACTAACAATGATTCTAGTGAGACGAGCTTGCTAACCATTACACCACGCCGAGCTGCCCAATAATAATATTAGGCAGAAGATTTTCCCGCAGTAGGTTGCTATTTCTTTCTGTGGTGGACCGATTACCAACCAAGGCTATAAAACCTAATTTGTCCTGCTATTTAACCTATAGCTGGATGGAGAAAGACGGATTAATACTTTTTCCAAGGGTATTTGCGCGTAAATAAATGCAACGAATTTAATTGCAATTTGAACTCGTCTCTCCGATTTCTCTTTCCGAGCCGATATCCACTGCATCACAACGTACATTCATTATAAAGAGATATTCAGTATTCATTAACCGAGCAGCCAGTAGTACTCGAGTTAAGTGCTTCTTCCTTTCCTGACCATCAGTCTGAGATAAATGTGTAGTATCGGTTCTCGTCATCTCTAATGGTAATTCTAATACGAGCCATTTCCTCATGTGGAAATATTATGCATTCCTTCACCTTCTTTCTTTGAAATTCGTAGATTTTTTTTTATTTAAACAAATTTTTAGGCTTTTCAAATTCAGAAACTGTTATTATTCTTTCCAGTATTTGTGGGGATTTTCCTTTCTAACCTTTTGTTTGAAGTCATTGGGAATGTCAACATCTTCATTATGTCATTAATGTTTTTCCGTACTATCCATTTTAGTTGTTGCTCTTGCTGAAAGTCTACAAGTGATGTTGTTTCTGATGTTTGGTCCAGTTTGTTATTTGTGATTCGATAGAATCAAAAGGCAGAAGAGCTTGAAATGGTAGTGATTGATAAAGTATTCGTTCGAGAGCCTGTTCCAAAACATTACAATTCTAAGAAGTAAGCAATCACAGTGGAACTTCCTCTTTACAAATGGAAGAGAATGAAGATAAGTCAACTCAATGGTGGATTCTAATTGCGAAGGTTTAGACTGATGGAACTGAAGGAATATAGCTCGTCTGGCCACCCACTGTGAAAACACAAATAGAGTAGCGACAGGCTAGTTACATCTGTGCGAAAAATAATTAATCACCCACAAGGACGTGTAAACGAATTTTGAATTCTGTTCAGGCTGAAAGGATGTGCGTTGTGGTGCAGTGGATATCGGCTTGGAACGAGAAATGGAAGAGCTGAGCTCGAATTCCAGTTGAATTACTTGCATTCACTTACGCGCAAATAAACTTGGGAAAGGCATCAATCCGTCTCTTTCCTCCAGTTATGGGTTAAATAACAGGACATATTGGGTTCTATAGCCTTGGTCGGCAACCAATCTACGAGAGAAAGTAATGGCAACCTATTGCGGGATAATTTTCTGCCAAGTCATTTATCTCGAGACATGATCGCCCAAGCGTGTATCACGTATGGCATTTAACTGACTGACTAAGGCTGAAAAGTGAACTGGCCATTTGTTTTAATCATTTCTCCCCAAGCAAGGCGTTAACGCTACTGATGTGCAGGGGGTTACATAAGAGAGTTGAAGTATTAGGCAGCAGGAGAACGAAGACAAAGACGAACAGCTACAGGGGTTGAAAGAGAAGATCAGGAGAAGGATGTGAACACAGGAGTGAACACAGTTGCGAAGGTAGAGAGAAAGGAAAAGATTAAGATACAGTGTGCGATGTAGAAAGGGCTGGAGTTAAGTGGATAAGAGATGGGAATTGACTTTGCATTTAAATTCCTGGGGGTTGTAGCCGCCAGGAAAGCAAGTATATGGAAGGAATTTCCACAGGCAGAAAGGGCGAGAAAAAAGCTGATGGAATAGAATTGCCGCTTGCATTTGGTTGATCTAACTGTAAAAGGGTGAGACGTTATTGCTAGTCTAGTTTCCTGAATAAATTCTTGTGGTGAGTAACCCAAGTTTGTCAGGGCAGAAGCCATGAAAATAGTTATAGAATAGACAGTGGGAAGCCACATCCTGACGATGAGAAAGTGGCAGAAGTTGAGCTGCCAGGTCGGGACCAATCACATTACAGGTTCTCCTCTGGAGCCTGTCGAGAATACTGAGATGAATTTTTGGTCTGATCGCGTTCTTGTCATGGGAGATTGGTTGTAAAGCTTTGTTTGGCAAAAGGCTAGTTGTCCCTCGAAATATTACCGAAGTGCTTTGAGAGACCAACTTCCTAAACGTTGCTTTCCTGTAGGCGATATTTTTTTCGACATAATTGCTTTCTTCTAACGGCTGTTTTAGTATGACATACTCAGATTTCACGTTTGCTTTGTGTCGAAAAGCTGATTGAATGAGCGCATCTTTTATTTTGACAGCAGTAATTAATTAGTTGAAAAGATTGTGACATTGGTATGGCATAATCTGTCAACGTATTGCTGCTCAAATAAAGTTCTACTCCACGGAAAGGTCAACAAAGAAGGCTTGGTTTTCGGTTTGAAAAATTATAGATCAAAAATTATAAAAAGAAATTGATATTTTTTTTCTTCGCCTTACCAAATCAATTTATTTTCGCCTCTAATTTTTTATTTTTCCGTTCTTCTTTTTTTAACTTATTTTAACTTTCTTCATCTTCCTTTCCTTCAATTTTTCATATTTTTTCTTCAACTCTTTTTTTTCTCTCTTTCAACTGTTTCTCCACCTTTTTTTGCATCTTCTTTCTTCTACCTCTTCATCATCTTCTTTATCTTTTCCTTTTCTTTTTTTTTTCCTCTTCAGTGTCAAAATTCAATGGTTATGATATTTCTTTTCACCTACCACCTGTGGCTTAAATAGTAGGGTAGACTGAGCTATCTAGCCTTAAGTTATCTTCGGAAAATGACAATTGTGAATCTTGGAAAAGGTAATAAGAATGTACACCTCTATCTTTTCCAAAACAATATGATAATTCCCAAATAATAAAAAAAAGAACTCATGGAGAGCCGTGATCTCTAGGTTCTGAAAGGACATTAACAGAAAACGAAATTTTAGTAAGTCGTGATCCCTAAGTTCTGAAGGGAAATTTACCAGAAAAAGAAGCTGTGGAGAGTCATGATCACCTGCATTTTGAAGAGAAATTAAAAGAAAAAATTGTAAAGAGTCATGATTGCCTACGCTTTGACGGGAAATGGTATTTATCTAAAAACTAATAATAATGATACACAACGTCTGTCCAAGCTAAAGCGTCTTTTTCCTTTGTATTCGGTACCAAAGTAGATATGTAGTGTCATCATAAACACGTTAGTCTCGCTGATGTCTCATTTTGCGCCAAACACTTGTAGCTTCCTGCCAGGCCAGCCGATAAAGATTCACTGAAGGTGAAATTATTTTTTTCGATGGAAATTTACAATATTCGTGTAATGTAAAAACAAAAAAAAAAGCTTTTTTCCGCTTTTTTCTTTTCTTTTATCCTTGTTTAATTTTATCAAAATTTCTTACCTCAACACTTCATAAATTTATTCTCAATAATGAAATTAAAAATATTTTTGAGTACCTGAGAAAATATTATCAAACATATTGTGAACATAGGAACTAAGTAGAATTTCTGCGGATAAAATAGCACGATGCCTTCTCAATATTCCTGTCGATTTGTGTAATAGTGCCATTTTTTCTTAAATGTCTAATTATTAAAAATAAAAAGAAGTTATTCGTAACTATTCTGAGTATTCCAGCAATGATGGGAATTGATATCAATTTTCTTACAGTATCCTAAAAGCCTTCACACAAAGTCAATATATTTATCTAGCTGTTTTCTTTCTTTCAAATTCAGCCTGCAATCTGATGGAACACTGCCATTCATAATTTAATAGTGTTATGGTGAAACACACCTATTCTATAGTGAATAGACTCTCCCACCTAATTTAAGTATGAGTAGTAAGAGGAACGAGGGTCAGTCGATTTTGGACGATAGTAGTCGACAGTTAGTCGAATACGAAAGTAGTCAGCGACCTGGCAAGATTACACCGCGTGATACATTTTATATCAAGTTCATAACGTTTTGTTCGTCGAACTTATTAGGACCGATTTTAGCACAAATACTAGCCTCCACCAAGAAAATAACTTCACAACAAATAGATATTTTTTACTTTATTCACAATGACAAGATAGCTGATCTAATTGAATCTCAAAATTTCAAATAATTTTTGCAATACTGTTATATCTCTTTTCTAACAGTTAAAACATTAAATCTTGCTTGTCAGAAATATACTTGACTGAAATAAAAAGGGGATTTTGACTCACTTGAGGTTCTTTGTTTAGGGCGTCTAGCATAGTCCATTTATGCTATCGGGAATGTATTATTTATTGTATAATATACCCTCCTTTTGAGATTTCTTTTTATTAGTAAATATTTAATTTTATTTATTAGTATTCACCCGTTTATCTTTCTGGCGTACTGAAGTGAGTATTTTTTGTTTTGTTTTGGGTCAAGATTTAGTTTTACTATACGTTTTCTCTTTCTGCAAATTGTACTTGGATTAAATTGTAATTTTAAGTACAATTCTTAAATTGTAATTTAAAAGTACAATTTTAAGTACAATTCTTAAATTGTAATTCAAAAGTACAATTCTTAAATTGTAATTTTAAGTTCAAATCTTAAGTACAATTCTGCAAATTGTACTTAAGATTTGAAAAAGAAAATCACTCGACCAGCGGTCGAGAGCGAGGGAAATTTAAAATCATTTTACTCGACCGACTCAATTGTGAGATTTTTAGTCGACCGATTAAAACGGACGATTAAAACAATAAACTTTAATCACCCAATTCAGTTTTTAATCGACTGAGTCGATCGGGCGAGTGAAATCTCAAAGGCTGCTTATACTTTCAAATAATTATTGGGGTGTTGGCACATCAAAAATATCACACGATACTTGCATAGTTTCTTCCTTTTCTTGCTGACCTCTCTTCAATAAACCTTTTCTTTAACTGATTGCAATATCTTTTGTGATTCCATTTTTTTACCAATGAAATCACGATTCCAATTCGTGACATTATTCGCCATCTTCCCACAAATCTTTTATATTTTTATATACCCTGAATAAAAACGTTTTCTCCAATTTTGAAAAAAGTTATTGTCCTTTAAGTTATTCGATCTTATTCTTTTTTGACCTGGTAAGAATTTGTCGAACACCGATTTAATTTTGTTTGGTTTTCTGTGATTATTTTTCGTCGCAATCCTTTATACGAATTTTTGTCAGTACGACCGCGTTTAAAGTCAGCATGCCAAATTTTAACCTTTGTTTACGACGAAGCAGAGTTCGAATAACACTTATCAAGCCATTGCTTTGCTTGAACAATATTTTTCCCATCAAAAACAATGCTTTATCAACACACGAAATTCGGATTTTTCCATTGTTTTGAAAATTTTCAACAGTAGCTTCACTTAAATGACTTTAATTTATAAACTAATAATCCGATTGAGCCCAAATTTTGTCACGTGCCATTTCAAGGATAGTACTTCATAAAAATCATATGGATTTTTATTATTGGCGCCATCTATATGTCAGTTCCGGGACTTATTGAGTGATGTGTTATATATATATATATATAAGCAAAAGGAAAATGTGGAAAAAGAAAAAATTAATCCATGTTTCAGATGTGGAAGGCTACATATCGGAGACGACAGTCCCTTGAAGAATTCAAAATGCTACAAGTGTAGAAAAGTAGGACATAAAAAGTTACACTGTTAAATTAAAAAAGGAAAAATTCTCACAGAAAAAAAATGATAGAAATTTTTCCGAGATGGAAAAGTAATTACAGAAAACCAAAGAAAAGTTACATGTGGGAAAATTAATAATGGCAATATAAAAATGCAACTAGACACGAGTAATGATAGGAAAAATTTAAAGTGAAAAATGGGACAATATTGGATGAATGTCAGAGAATCCTAAACCTGAAAAACAATACAGAGGAAATTGAAGAAAAAGAATGCGCATATCTACAAGCTAAGGAAATTGTAAAAAAAGAAAAAAATAATTCATATTTCAGTTGTGGAAGGTTATATCTTGGAGATAACTGTCCCTTTAAGAATTCAAAATGCTACAAGTGTGGAAAAGTAGGACATAGAAACTAAAGCAAGGAAAATTTCTCAAAAAAGAAAAAAAAACCTCGTACACAGAGTTGCAACAAAAAATAATCACAGAATACCAAAGAAAATTAAATCAGCGTTCGACTAGTTCTTACCAGATCAAAAAAGAATAAGATCGAATAACTAAAAGGACACTGGATTTTTCTAACAATTTACTTTTAAATGCTATGTTCATTTGGGACAGGAGTGATTGTGGCTTTACATAGCTTCTTTTATTTTTAAAACTATCTGTGACTTTCTATGTGAAACGTAATAGATTAGTTTCGCGTTGCCTTCTCCACGGTTTGAAACTTTGCATTTTCCTTCTTTTAAACTTGTTACCACTCAAGGCTACTCTGCTACTTCACTTCTATCATGAAACCAATGTCATCTCCTCCCTCCATAAACATTTTCACAATGTCAACATATTTTCTGGTTTTAAATAACCTATAAAGGGTTGATAAATCATAGAAAGCGAATCAATCGGTCGTACTGAACGCTTACTGACGACACAGAAATTTGAACTCGGCTAGCCGATTTTAAAATTATTTTTCTGTTTTCTAGAACAACTGAAGTTATACCATTTTTCCCAATTAAATGCAATTAATTGGCACAGTTCCCAGTATATAACTGTTACTTGTCCATTCACGTCTAAGTATTTCTTTTTTAATCGTATCACCCCGAGCAAGGCGGTAATGCCACTGATGTGCAAGGGGCTACATAAGAGTAAAAAGATTAAGTAGAAGAGAGTGAAGAGGAAGACGAACCAATTAGAAAGGAGCAAGAGAAGAATGGGAATACAGGTGTGATGATAGCTGCAAAGGTGGAGAGAAAGGAAAGGATATACGGGGTGGTGAAAGAACTAGAGTCAAGTGGTTAGTAGATGAGTATTGACATTGCATTTAAATTCCTGGAGGTTGTAGCCGTCAGGAAAGCAAGAATATGGGAGCGAATTTCACAGGCGGGAAGTGCGAGAGAAGAAGCTGCAGGAGTAGAATTATGCACCCTTTCTGAGTTTATACACATATTCAACTAATTAAAAATTGCGCTCACGGTCATATCACGTTGAATACACCGGTTCTCGCTCGATCACCGAAGTTAAACAATGTTGAGCCTGGTCAGTACTTAGATGGGTGACCGCTTGGTAATACCAGGTGCTGTAAGCGTTTATTGACGGATGTGCGTTGTGGTGCAGTGGATGTCGGCACGGAAAGAGAAATCGGTGAGCCGATTTCGAATTCCAGTTGAATGCCCTGCATTCGCTTACATGCTAGTGCCCTTGGGAAAAGTATTACTCCGTTCCTTCCCTCCATTTATGGGTTAAATAACAAGGTCGGACGTTAATTGGAGTAGATAGACTAAACTATCACCCTGTTCACACTCCACCCACATCTATTGAACAGGTGAAGAGGCTCACCCCTTGTTTTCTGTTTAGGATGCGGTTTCCGGTTTTCTCTTTTCCAATCTCTCCAAGGATCCTACCCTTAAACAAATCCCAGTGAAACTTTCTCCGTCGGGGAGGAAGCTGGCTCAACCCACCTAGGATGCGTGCGGCTTGGACAATTTATAATTGTCGTTTTTATCCCAGTCTGCATTGGTGCTGTTCATTATCTTGTGTCCTTTCAATTTAACTTTGATTTTCGTTCTTGTATAGCTGTTACTATTACTCTTGGTCAGTCATTTAAGTGCCATACGTTTTACACGCTTGGGCGATCATGTCTCGAAAAAGACATGACTGACTGGGCAGAAGATTGTCCCGCAGTAGGTTGCCATTGCTTTCTGCGGTAGACTGGTTGCCGACCAAGGCTATAGAACCCAATCTGTCCTGCTATTTAACCCATAAATGCGCGTAACTCAATACAATGGATTCAACTGGAATTCGAACTCGGCTCCCTGGTTTCTCGTTCCGAGCCGATATCCACTGTACCACAACGCACATCCTCTCCTTGGTACTTATCCTATTTTCGGGTGTCCTTTGCCCAGCCATGTCAATTTCAACCCGTATTCTTTCATACATACTCATCTCACGTTGTCTGGTCATAATTATTCTATGTTATTCTTTGATTATCATTTTATATTGACGCAATACGTTTCACCTGTCTTTATAGTTGACAGTGCATGCATGTACTTGTAAAATCAATTCTCAGTTCTGCCTAATTCTTTTGATCTCCCAACTATCTCTTTTCTTAATCTACCATCTTTCTTTTTCTGAGTTATTTCGCTCTCTCTATCTCTCTCTCTCTCTCTCTCTCTCTCTCTCACACACACACACACACACACACACACACACACACACACACACACACCACATTATCTGTTTCACTCTCGTTTTGATTAGATTTTTTTTCTAATTTGCTCTTTTCCATTAACAAGCTCTCTCTTTCTTTTTTTAATTTAACGTCTATGTCTTTCTTTATTTACCTTCATTGTATATTTCCTTGCTTTGTTTTTTCTTCTTTTTTTTCTTTATCTAGACTTTTTTTCTCTTCATTTTTCTTTTCATCTACTCTTTTCTTTTTCTTTTTCTTTTCCTTTTCTTATGGTAATTACTTTAACCAGAAGTTTAGGGTTTTTAAATAAAATTAGAGAAACAACAGAGACAAGAAAGTTAATCCAGGGTCAAAAATCTTACACGATTTTCCGAGGCTACTTATGCGTTTGCTGATTGTAAGGAATTACAAGGACTTGTTCTTCAATCGCAACGATACAAGCTCTTTTCTCTCCTGCCTTCCCGGTCGCATCATCCGTACTCTTTACCCACATTCCTCAAGACCTAGTCAGGAACAAAGACGAAAGAATATCAGACGAAACAAAATTATCCCTCCGGGTTTAATGACGCGTAAATGAAAGCAGACAGGTCGAAAATAGCCAACATAATTCGTTTAGATTGGCGGAGTGATCTCTTTTGCTGGTGAACAAGCGATGAGGCATGATCCGCAGAGAAAGCGGCCTAACCTCCCACTTTAGTTTATTTTCACTTGACGCTAATTCAGAACTACTTTCAGAGAAATGTTAGACCTTGACACGAAAAACGAAATTGTTTTTACAATTTTGCTTTCTTTTTTAATGACATCTTTTTTTTTTTTTAATTCTTTTATCATAGTCCTTAGGCTGTTTTTATCATGGTTTCTTTCGTTTCATTCATTAAAAAGAGGAAGCGATTATTTTTTCATTCAATTTAATTTTTTCCTTGCAAATCTGTTTCCGGTTTCTTAGACTTGCTAAAATTTCTTATTATCAAATGTTGTGATTATAGAAACGCACAAACATGTCTTTCTGAAGATAACTGGATTTGGCGAGTGTTCCATTAGTGTACTCCAGGAAGTCAGAAATCATCCGGGGGTCTGCAGTTGACCTTTCACAATTTTTGACAACGTTAATCTTTTTAGATTTACCCAATATGTATGAAAAGAATTTCTTAGTTGAAAATCTACATGTTCGTATGATTAGCGGAACTAAACACCTTTGGTACTAAAACAGTTTTGACTTCAAATAAAAAGACGATGATAGGTTTTAAAGTAAAAAATTCGAGAAAATCAGATGCTAATAAAAAAATGAACAATAGATAGATAGATAGATAGATAGATAGATAGATAGATAGATAGATAGATAAGATAAGAATTGACTAAGATAGATAGATAGATAGATAGATAGATAGATAGATAGATAGATAGATAGATAGATAGATAGATAGATAATGAATTGACTAAGATAGATAGATAGATAGATAGATAGATAGATAGATAGATAGATAGATGATAGATAAGATTAGATAGATAGATAGATAGATAGATAGATAGATAGATAGATAGATAATGAACTAAGATAGATAGATAGATAGATAGATAGATAGATAGATAGATAGATAGATAATAAGAATTGACTAAGATAGATAGATAGATAGATAGATAGATAGATAGATAGATAGATAGATAGATAGATAATGAATTGACTAAGATAGATAGATAGATAGATAGATAGATAGATAGATAAGATAGATAATGATAGATAGATAGATAGATAGAGATAGATAGATAGATAGATAGATAGATAGATTAAGAAAGAAAAAAAAGAAAAAAAATTAAAGGACTGAAAAAGATATCTGAGCCTTCTTGCCATTGACTGATAACAAACTAATCCTGTAAAACAAACAATGAATTCCAGTCACCCTGGCTGCTCTACTTCTGTGGAAATGGTCTAGACTAAATTTAATAAATCCTGTAGCACTGTTTGCCGTAGAAGAACTGTTTGCATGCTCGTCCCAAGACCATTTACACGAGTAAAGAATTATGTCTTCACTGGTGCCTCTAATTCTGTATGCCTTGAACCAGACAATATTAATGAAAATGGAACTCTTCCAGCCCGCCCCTGCACCTATGGCCGCGAAAACATTTGAGATTCAAAATGACAAGTTCTACACACATTTACATGAGATTAGCTTCAGAACGTAACACATCAGTAATAAAAAATCAGAAAGCGAGAAAAGTAAACACTGAACGCTACATATTCTTCTGTGTACAGATCAATTAAAACAAATTTAGTGCAAAGGAATAGGTAATTCAACATAGAATAATCTGCACTCGTAGTAGTTTCGCAAATACCGCTAATTACTATAAAACCAAAACATTAACCTAAAAACTGAAGTTATGTTTTTAAATATCCTCATCAGAGATAGACTTTTACATGGATGGCAGGTATGACGCCAAACTCGCTCAGAAATATATACGCTGTTAGCTTCATACAACCATTTTCTTAAATCAATGATTAAAAATTGGCAAGGTCCTGGGTATGACGGTAAACTGCATCCGGCAGCAAGGCCTCTGATTAGGAGGTTGTGAGGAGCGTGGAACCACCTCTTAACTGCTGTTGGTCCCAGGTCTACTCTGACCCGGAGTGGTAGCACCTATTAGGGTCCCAGCTATGGGCAAACTGGAGTCAAAACTCATTGAAAGTATAAAAATACACTTTTATATAAATATATATAAAAAGATTTTTATAGAAAAATATAAATTCTTGAAGGAAAAATATTACCAACAATATATTTTTGAAGAAAAAATAATAGCCATTACACATTTTTGAAGGAAAAAAATATTCTCAGCAAAACATTTAGGAATAAAAAAACTAGAAAATATTTTTAGTTTTCTAAAATAAAAAAGAATAAAAAAATTTCATTAAATCTGACTAAATCAACTTTCTTACGAACATTAAAAAATATCTTAAAACACCACCTTTTTGGCATTAAATAACCCACAGAGGTTGATATGCCTTTAAACAAAACTCAAACTCAAATCTAAAAATGGTAAATGAAGCCTGTAGATCATTACGAGGATCAAACTCCTTCGAACTTTGAGGGGTGGCGCTACAGAACCAAAGAACTGATAGAAACACTATCTTTGAGGAGTTACAGCAGCAGCAACAACTAAAATGGACCAACGCGAAGAGAAAATAATGACATAATCATGATGTTGACGTTCCAAAATATTACAAAGAAAAGGTTAGGAAGAAAGAAGCCATTAATACTGAAAATATCAATAACAGTCAGTAGACTTGTGAAACTTACTTTCCTGAAAAATTGGTTAAAATTTTATAAATTACAACTGAAAGTAGCACTGGCTGCTCGGTTACTGATTGCTGAATGTTTAATTATAAGGAAGTAATAAATGTTGACGTTACCCTTCCAGCCTGTTCATATCTATTTTTTTTTTAAATCGTTTCACCCCAAGCAAGGCAGTAATGCCACTGATGCACAGGGGGCTACATAAGAGAAAAAGATTAGATAGGAGGAGAGTAAAGAGAAAGACAAACCAGTTACAGGAGTTGTCAGAGAAAGAAGCAAAAGAAGAATGGAAATACAGGTGTGATGATAGTTGCAAAGGTAAAAAAAAAGGAAAAGATATACAGGGTGATGTAGAAAGAAGTGGTGTCAAGTGGTTAAGAGATGGTCCAACTTTTAATGTTTACAAATCATTTTAATCCCACTTTATATATAAATAGGTTTCATTAAAAATGACAGACAAGGTATTGTGCTTCAGTTTTTTTATGTCATTTTTTATGTGATCTTAAGATTTTTTTTATCTATCTATCTATCTATCTATCTATCTATCTATCTATCTATCTATCTATCTATCTATTCCAGTTCACATCTATCTATCTATCTATCTATCTATCTATCTATCTATCTATCTATCTCAGTCTGTTCATATCTATCTATCTCAGTCTGTTCATTATCTATCTATCTATCTATCTATCTATCTATCTATCTATCTATCTATCTATCTCAGTCTGTTCATATCTATCTATCTATCTATCTATCTATCTCAGTCAGTTCACATCTATCTATCTATCTATCTATCTATCTATCTATCTATCTATCTCAGTCTGTTCATATCTATCTATCTATCTATCTATCTATCTATCTATCTATCTATCTATCTATCTATCTCAGTCTGTTCATATCTATCTATCTATCTATCTATCTATCTATCTATCTATCTATCTATTCTATCTATCTATCTCAGTCTGTTCATCTATCTATCTATCTATCTATCTATCTATCTATCTATCTATCTATCTATCTATCTATCTATCTATCTATCTATCTATCTATCTCATTCTAGTCTATCTATCTATCTATCTATCTATCTATCTACTATCTATCTATCTATCTATCTATCTATCTAGTCTGTTCTATCTATCTATCTATCTCAGTCTGTTCATATCTATCTATCTCAGTCTGTTTATATCTATCTATCTATCTATCTATCTATCTATCTATCTATCTATCTATCTATCTATCTATCTATCTCAGTCTGTTCATATCTATCTATCTCAGTCTGTTCATATCTATCTATCTATCTATCTATCTATCTATCTATCTATCTATCTATCTATCTATCTATCTATCTATATCTATCTATCTCATCTATCTATCTATCTATCTATCTATCTATCTATCTATCTGTCTGTTCATATCTATCTATCACAGTCTGTTCATATCTATCTATCTATCTATCTATCTATCTATCTATCTATCTATCTATCTATCTATCTATCTCAGTCTGTTCATATCTATCTATCTATCTATCTATCTATCTATCTATCTATCTATCTCTCAGTCTGTTCATATCTATCTATCTATCTATCTATCTATCTATCTATCTATCTATCTATCTATCTATTTCGGCCTGTTCCTATCTCTCTATCTCAAATTGTACATATCTTTCTATCTATCTTATAATGTTCATATCTCCCTATCTCTCTCAGGCTGTTCTTATCTCCTTACTTCAATACTGAAACACTTCAAACCCCATTAGAGATATGACAAGAGAGAAATGTGAACCTGAATCTGTTTCACCTTTTCCTAGGCTATACCCTGCACATATACCAGCACATATATGAAGAGATGGGCACTGATCATTTAAGACTTCCATATCACTTCTAAAATGAATATACTAATAGGAAGCAGTATTCTTGCTTTGCTTCTATGCTATGCCTACAAATACTTCCATGTATTGGGGAATTATAACAAATCTAGTATAAACGACAAGGAAATTGGACATAGGAGTAGTTTTCGGCCAACACCACAAATTGCTACAAGAGCAAAACATTAACCTAAAGTTCTTAAATAGCTTCGTCAGATTGAAACTTTCATATGGATGACATGGATAGCCCGAAACTCGTTCAAAAATACCTTAGCTGTTAATTGTGTTTACACAACTGCTTTTTTAAATTAATAATTAAATTAATAATTAAATTAATAATTAAATTAATAATTAAAAATAGTCTTGTCAAATCAAAAATATTTATATGGATGTCATGCACAGTGCCAAACTTGTTCAGAAATATATAAACTGTCTGATCTAATCTAAACTTATTTATAAATGGAACTTTGTCTGTCTGTCTGTCTGTCTGTCTGTCTGTCTGTGTGTGTGTGTGTGTGTGTGTGTGTGTGTGTGTGTGTGTGTGTGTGTGTGTGTGTGTGTCCGTTACCTATAGACTCCGAAACGGATGAACCGATATTTCTTGAAAATTTACAGTTTTACTATAAGCGTCTGTGAGTGTTCTGAGCTAGGTTTTGTGTCGAGGTACCCCCGATAAATATTGAAAATCGATAATCGAAAAAATCGGGTTATAGAAGGAGTGGTCCGATTTTAATCAAATTTGATACACTCATAGACAAAGACATAAGAAACAATATTCAAAAGTTTCAAGGTTGTAGTTCTTACAATAGTGCAGAAAATCGATAATATATATAAAAGGCAAGATGTTTGTGTGTGTGTTTATCTGCCTGTATGTCTGCATTTTTTTTCAGCCCTTTTATTTTAGTTTTTGCTTCGGGTTTGACTCTAAGTAGGTATAATTGTAGTTCTTAGTCTCAGCCATGATACCATTTACTCAGAGGACTTATTTAACCTTCAAACTTCAGTTTACAACGAAAAACACTTATTTGATATCGATACCAGGAAATCAAAATTTGTCTTACATCCATTCATTTTTCTTTCAGTCTACGGTTTCGCTTTAACTGGAAACAACTATTGCTTTTTAGTCTTTCGTGCCAACGTCCAAAGAGTCTGAGCTCCAGGACCATGGATTAGTTTTAAAGCTTTCATTACATCCGAGCAAGGCCGGGCTATACTCCTAGTATATATATATATATATATATATATATAGTCGATCAATGGTTAAAAATGCCTCCCGTCGATCGAAGTCTTTGCGGAGGCCATCTTTCTTTGAACCTCATGAACTGATGCTACAGAATCACAAACAAAGTCTCCATTAAATGATTGAAATCTCGTCACTTGTGAAAATTGAACAAGGGCAAAATGTAATTCGAAAAAAAAAAAAGAAAATATAATAATGACATAATCAAGATGTTTTTTTTTTCGCACTATTTCGAATAAAAGGTTAGGAAGAAAGATCCCATCAATACTGGAAAGCTCAATAACATTTAATGGATTTAAAAACCTAGTTTTCTGAAATCGTTTTAATAGAAATTTTTCATTAATTTCAACCGAAAGTTGCAATAGCTGTTTAGTCAATGAATGCCGAATATTTCTACATAAAGAAATGGCAATGTCTGTTCTCTTACAGGGCAACAAATGCTGAACAATCTCCTCAAAGATGAAGGAAAGACTAGAAGCAAAATAAATGTGGTTCTACAGAAGGATGCTGAGAATACAATGGACCAAACATGTGACCAACGACGATGTTTTCGAGAGAATGGAAACGAAAACGAAACTTAATATTTAACATTAGGAAGAGACAGCTGAAGTTTCTGGGTCACGCAACAAGGAAGGAAGGCTTAGAGAATTTGATACTCACAGGACGGATAGATGGGAACAGAGACAAGGGTAAACTGCACGTGATATACTTGACAGGCTTCAACAGATGGATGAGTTTGGAGAGAAATAACAACACAATATATATTAAGAGCAACAAAGAACAGGAAGAGGTGGAGCTTCATGATCGCCTACGTTCTGAAGGGACATTGCTTATAAAAAAAACAAGTAGGAAATGACTATCATGACCCTATAACCCGTGTGGATCGCGCCACGCACATATATATGAAATTGTGAGTGTATTTCTTATGTTTATACATGACCATGCATATATGCGTGGATATATATATATATATATATATATATATAT
>JBBBDQ010001297.1:632500-667500 GCA_037127315.1 Ascarosepion bandense | reverse complement strand
TACGTACCACTACGCTACAACAAACTTAACACCACATGCATTCTGTAACATATAAAATAAGATTAATCCTCGAAAATGGCTAAAATGGCGATATACCCGAAAGCGCTCGAATAAACAAAACATTTCAACAATCTAAACTTATATAATAAATGTGTGTGTGTGTGTGTGTGTGTGTGTGTCCGTTACCTATAGACTCCGAAACGGCGGAACCGATTTTCTTGAAAATATACACAGTTGTACTATAAGCGTCTGCGAGTGTTCTTAGCTAGGTTTTGTGTCGAGGTACCCCCAATAAATATCGAAAATCGATAATCGAAAAAATCGGGTTATAGAAGGAGTGATCCGATTTTAATCAAATGTTATACACTCATAGACAAAAACATCAGAAACGATACTCAGAAGTTTCAAGGTTGCAGTTCTTACAATAGTGCAGAAAATCGATAATATATATCTATATAAAAGGCAAGATGTTTGTGAGTGTGTCTTTTTATCTGCCTGTATGTCTGTATTATCTTTTTCAGCCCTTTTATTTTAGTTTTTGCTTCGGGTTTGGCTCTAAGTAGGTATAATTGTAGTTCTTAGTCTCAGCCATGATACCATTTACTCAGAGGACTTATTTAACCTTCAAAATTCAGTTTATGACGAGAAAAACTTATTTGATATCGATATCAGGAAATCAAAATTTGACTTACTTCCATTCATTTTTCTTTCAGTCTACGGTTTCGCTTTAACTGGAAACAACTATTGCTTTTTAGTCTTTCGTGCCAACGTCCAAAGAGTTTTAGCTCCAGGACCATGGATTAGTTTTAAAGCTTTCATTACACCCGAGCAACGCCGGTCTATACTGCTAGTATATATATATATATATATATATATATATATATATATATATATATATATACGAATAATAATATTAAGTATTCGTTTAATACCGCAATATTGAACATCAACATAAGATGTTTATTCGCATGTTAATTTTATGAGCCTACTCTTCCATGTTGGCTCAAGGCATGTTGAAAGAGAGTGCTCAGAAGATTTTCCGGCAATTGATTGCCATTTTTTCTGCGGTAGACCCGTTCCCAACCGAATCTCTCCTGCTATTCAACAGATAGCTGGATGGAAAAATACCTTTCCCAAGGGTATTTACGCGTAATTAATTGCAACGAATTCAACTGGAATTCGAACTCGGTTCTCTGAACTTTTATTTCGGGCCGATATCGATTCCACCGCAACGCTCATCCACATTTTATTTGAATAAGACACTCCAGAAGAAAAATAAAAGTTGATTTTGTTTGAACTTTTTCTAATCATTGACTTTCTAGTGATTCAAATAGACAGAGCCGATAAAACTGTTCATCTCGCTTCCGCTAGGCAAAGGGGCAAAGAGGGTAAAGGTTCGATTCTTGATTGGGATTTATCCTTTATTATTTCCTCTCGACTATGTTTGTTAGCTTGCTGTCGAAGATCAAAGGCTCCTTTAAAGATATAATAAAAAGCAATTAACAAAAAATATTTGTCAAATTATTAATGGTTGAAAATGGTCGATTTAGAAATAAATTTTCTTTCTTCCACCACTGTTAGGTCGGGTAACAGAATTATGTGAAACAACGTAATAAAAGTAGGTGTATTGACAGGAAAGAGAAGTATTTACAAGAGGTGAGGATTAGTAGAATACAGAACAAGGTAATTAGTATACAGTATCGTCGTAGAGACGTGATAGATTGACTAGTAGAACACTTCCGGTGCAATACCGGAAATACCCGACGGACTCGCTCACTTGACTTCTTTACTCGACTTCCTTCAGGTATAATCACTACTATTTTATATTGTGATTCGAAGAGTCCATTTCTGTGGAAAGGTGGAGAGCGCCCCAACAACCACACCTTTTTTACACACCCAAAAATGACATAACCATTTTTTTTTTACATCTACAACAGCTAATTTTGCGAAAAGTGATTGAATAAATTCAGCAGATTGAACGTTTGTCCTTTATTATAATAATAATAATAATAAACACAACTGACTATTCAGTCGGTTAAGTGCCATACGCGACGCGCGCTTTGGTGATCATGTCTCGAAAGACATGATTTATTGGAAGGTTTTCCTGTAGTAGGTTGTCATTATTTTCTATGGTAGATTGGTTGCCAACCAAGGCTATAGAACTCAATCTGCCCTGCTATTTAAACTATAGCTGGAGGGAGAGGATACTGATTAACACTTTTTACTATGGAATTTGGGCGTAATTAATTTCATCGAATTTAACTGGAATTCGAACTCAGCTTTCCTATTTCTCTTTTCGAGCCGATAACCACTGCACCACAACACACATCCAACCGACTATTAAAGTATGAAAAACAGGATCAGATTTTGACGTCAATCCGTATTTTTTTTTCGTCGAAATCCGTGAATTTGTTTTGTTCATGATAAGCCACGAAAAAAAAAAATAAAATAAAAAATAAAAAATTCTCTATTTTTTATTTATAATATCGAATGTGCGCTCTCCGGAAAGCTAATGTTTTTTTTTTAATAACATCTTTCGGATCTTACTGCATCAACAGAGCTTCTTCCTAGCCGAGTCTGTCAGGGAACGTCGGATCTAACGACGATTTCCCTCTGCCCAGGAGAACGCACGTTTTTTTTTCTTTAATGAGATTTCTCAAATAATCAGGACGAAATTAAATATATATTGTTTAATAAATAAACGCAGCGTCTACTCAAATATGGGTATCCACGAATAATAACGTTTAAAGTGATAGAAATAGGTGTGATTAATAAACAAGAATGCATTATTTAGTTAAGTCCGTATACTAAATAGTATCCTGTTTAAAATAAACGGAGCGTCTACTCAAATATGGGTATCCACGAATAATAACGTTTAAAGTGATAGAAATAGGTGTGATTAATAAACAAGAATGCATTATTTAGTTAAGTCCGTATACTAAATAGTATCCTGTTTAAAATAAACGGAGCGTCTACTCAAATATGGGTAACGTTTAAAGTGATAAAAATATGTCTGATTAATAATTAAAAATCCCTATATATATATATATATATATATATATATATATATATATATATATATATTTAATCATATCACCCCGAGCAAGGCGGTAACGCCACTGATGTGCAGGGGGCTGCATAGGAGTGAAAAGATTGGAAAAGAGAAAACCGGAAACCGCATCCTAAACAGGAAACAAGGGATGAGCCTCTTCACCTGTTCAATAGACGTGAGTGGAGTGTATATATATATATATATATATATATATATAGATTTTGATTTATATATGTATTTATTTAGATTTATATATGTATTTATTTACATTTTTTCTTATTTGTTTGCTCTACTTTTGTATTGAGCGCTTTAGTTTTAGGGTTCTTGTCTCGGGCTTTTTCTTTTCAACGAGTATTTTGACGTATGTTCAAGTACTTAGTTTGCTTCTTTTTTATTTCTCCTTTTTTTCCCCTCCGCGTTTATACTCCGTGGGTTTTTCGAGACCAATTGAAATATATTATAACAATTATTATTATTATTATTATTATTATTATTATTATTATATAAACAAATATTTTATTTTGGTTGACTGGTGACGAGTTTATGCCTGGTGAAATTAATTAAACAAAAGTTTTCCTAAAATTTCTGATAATAAATTGACTTGTTTTACTATTTAAATGTTTTTTAAGTTACCCATCTTTTGACTAAAGGTGCATTAATAAACTTAAATTACTTATACTTAAAATAATATTACTAAGAATTTAAATAAATGTATTTCTGTTTTGAATATAGGTAAAAAAAAAATACGTTTTCACTGAAGGTTTATATGTTTTGAATAATGGTACATTCGTTTTGGCTAAGGGTCTGCATTTTTTTTCAATAGATACTTGTATTTTGAATCATTTTGTATATATTTTGAATAAGAATTAATATATTTTGAATGAAAGTTTTCAATAAAGGCACATATTTTGTCTAAAGGTAATTTTTTTTAATAAGAATACCTGTATTTTAAACAAAAGTAAATCTTTTAAATAAAGGTTCATATCTTTTGAATAAGGATATATATTTTGAATAAATATACTGTGATAGCCTGATACTTGTAAAAAAAGTAACATATTCTTTATCTGCAGTTTGCCAATTTTTATCTTGTAGGTCTTGGAGATGCTTGGGGTCATAGGTCAACCCCTAAAACCGCCTTAGAGAAGGAGCTTGGATCACATCTACTGCAGGTCAGTGAAAATTTAATTTCCTTCTAACCACTCGGTTTGGAACAGCGTCTAGTTTTATTTCTCCAGTCTGAGTTTGAAATGAGTTATAACTCATTTTCTGTAGATTATAATATAAAGCAAGGGTCGGCAACCTACGGCCCGAGGGCCGGATCCGGCCAGCGAAGGCATTTTGACCGGCCCGCGAGCCTGATTACCAATGACTCTATTTTTCGCATGAGAGACGAGGCTTTCAAATTCAACTGCTGTTAACTTCTTCTGATCCACCTAACTGAACTTGAATACGATGATCGCAAAAAAACACGATCAAAACCCAGTCACCTCAATTTATGCGTGTATATGCTTACAACTATTTGTACTCGTATGTATGTATAAGTATATGTGTTTCGTTTTTGTTTGATATGTGTGTGTGATTTGGTTGTGGTAAAATTTTCAATAACAGTTTCAAACCTACACGTCATAATTTCATCCATTTCACTTGATTTTTTTCACTTTGAAGTATTTTTGACGTTCCTTGAGGAAAAGTAATTTTTGTTAGTTTTTTTTTTTAATTTTAGATTTTCTTTTGTTTTTCTGATTTCTCAATGTTTATTTTCATTATGATTTTAAATATTTAGGTTGACAGGGATCTGTATATGTAATTTTCCTGAATTTTTCACTAATGGCCTTCGTCCGGCCCGCGACCTGTCTTTATGACACGATCCGGCCCGCGGGGTCGAATGAGTTGCCGACCCCTGATATAAAGTCTATGTGAAAAAATTTGAAGTCTGATGACAAATGTTTTATAGATTCACTTGGTGATCTTTGTCTCTAGACCAGTCTTATTTTGTCAACGGCGGGGCGGTATTTACTTAACAACATTCCCGCACTTGGTCTTTATATTTATGAGTAAATATTTCATTTTATTTATTAGTGACTAGCAGTATAGCCCGGCGTTGCTCGGGTGTAATGAAAGCTTTAAAACTAATCCATGGTCCTGGAGCTCAGACTCTTTGGACGTTGGCACGAAAGACTAAAAAGCAATAGTTGTTTCCAGTTAAAGCGAAACCGTAGACTGAAAGAAAAATGAATGGATGTAAGTCAAATTTTGATATCCTGGTTTCGATATCAAATAAGGTTTTCTCGTTGTAAACTAAATTTTGAAGGCTAAATAAGTCCTCTGAGTAAATGGTATCATGGCTGAGACTAAGAACTACAATTATACCTACTTAGAGCCAAACCCGAAGCAAAAACTAAAATAAAAGGGCTGAAAAACATACAGACATACAGGCAGATAAACAGACACACACACAAACATCTTGCCTTTTATATATATTATCGATTTTCTGCACTATTGTAAGAACTGCAACCTTGAAACTTTTGAATATCGTTTCTTATGTCTTTGTCTATGAGTGTATCAAATTTGATTAAAATCAGACCACTCCTTCTATAACCAGATTTTTTCGATTATCAATTTTCGATATTTATCGGGAGTACCTCGACACAAAACCTAGCTAAGAACACTCGCAGACGCTTATAGTACAACTGTGTAAATGTTCAAGAAAATCGGTTCCGCCGTTTCGGAGTCTATAGGTAACGGACACACACACACAGACACAAACAAAGTTCCATTTAAAATAAGTTTACGTACTTAGCTTTGAATCTTTTACGTTTAGGATGAACCTACAGTTTTTTTTTTTTACTCTTTTTCTTTTGAAAATCGTACGTTTAATGAATCGTACGTTTAACGAATTCTTGGGGTGTAAGAACATCAAAAATATCATACAATGCTTTCATAGGTTCTTCTATTCTGGCAGGACTTTCTTCGGTATACGTTTTCTTTAACTGATTATAATGTATTTTATGTTCCTTTTTTTCTCCTACCATATATAACCGTATATAATCTTTCCAATCAGTCAGTTAAGTGCCATACGTGATACACGCTTGTGCGATCATGTATCGAAAGAGACATGACTGACTGAGCAGAAGATTATACCGCAATAGGTTGCCATTGCTTTCTGCGGTAGACTGGTTGTCGACCAAGGCTATAGAACCCAATCTGTCCTGCTATTTAACCCATAACTGGAAGGAAGAGACGGATTAATACCTTTCCCAAGTGTATTTGCGCGAAAGTGAATACAATGGATTCAGCTGGAATTCGAACTCGGCTACCCGGCTTCTCGTTTCGAGCCGATATCCACTGTACCACAACGCACATCCTTATCTTTCCAATACGTGATATTTTCGTTATCCGTTCTTTTTTTTAACTGGGTAACGATTTGTCTTTTTATCTCTATTTCCACCTTCTCCGCCAGGTCTTGATATTTTGTATTTTTACCCTCCGTCAATTTTTGGTACCTCTGTATTTTCGCCTTTTCTGTCAGGTTTTTGCTACCTCTCTATTTTCGCCTTATCCTCCAGGTCTTGGAACAAATCTACTTTCGCCTACTTCTCCAGGTTTTGGTACCTCTCTATTTTTGCCTTCTTTACCAGGTCTTGGTACCTCTCTATTTTCGCCTTATTCTCTAGGTCTAGGAATAAGTCTATTTTTACCTACTTCTCCAGGTTTATCTACCTCTCTATTTTTGCCTTATTTTCCAGGTCTTGGAACAAGTTTATTTTCGCCTACTTCTCCAAGCTTTGTTACCTCTGTATTTTCACCTTCTCCGACAGGTCTTGGTACCTCTCTATTTTCGCTTTCTCCGCTAGTTTTTCTTACTCATGTATGTCCGCCTGCTTCATCATGTCTTGGTACGCAACGTCACTCAGAATCAATTCATGGCTGCTCTTGTGCACATCTGTGATGTCTGGGCGATAAAAAGGGTATTTTATAATTATTTTCAGTTATTTTGATATGGATTGTACTTCAAATAATCACAGGTTGTCTTCAATATATGTATCAATCTTGTAACAAGTCTGATACCCTACAGACTCTGCCTCTATTTCAGTCAGTCAGTTAAGTGCCATACGTGAAACACGCTTGGGCGATCATGTCTCGAAAGGGACATGACTGACTGGGCAGAAGATTATCCCGCAGTAGGTTGCCATTGCTTTCTGTGGTAGACTGGTTGCCAGCCAAGGCTATAGAACCCAATCTGTCTTATTATTTGACGCAGAGCTAGAAGGGGAAGAGATGTATTATATCATTAAATAATAATTAGTGGGGGATCAGTTTATTACTTCATAACAATAGAAAACCGATCCCTCGCTATTTGTTTGTGTATAGAAATATACTGTGTTTTATATATGCGTTTTATATAAAAAATTTTACCATTAATTAAAGAACATTTTATTAATGTTAATTGTTATCATTTTATAAGATTTTTCTCGGTTTTTCTTTGATTTCTTTTTATCATTAAATTCTTCGGACATTAATTAAATTTCTGTTCTTCCTCTCTTGCTCTCTTTTTTATTTATTTATTTATTTTTTAATTCTTGGGCTGGTGAGGTGCGGCTACTGTCTCTCTTGAAGCTACTTAGAAAGCGCCAATGAGCGCTGATTTGTGGCCCAGAAGAAGCGAAGTGGTTATTCCATAGGCGGAATAATTAGCCATATTAGTGGAAGGAACGGTCATCAGAAAGATGATGAAGCAAATAAGACGATGAAGAACAGAACAATGATCCAAATCGCAGGGCTAAAACAACTCAACACTGACCCAATGAAAATGGAATTGATGTTCTGGAATTGACTAGCCTGTCACTGGATATCAATCCAATAGAAAATTGATGGGAAAACTTGGAGTTGAGAGTACATGCAAGAGATCCAGAAAATACCAGAGAACTGAAGAATGTCCGTGAAGAAGAATGGGTAAAGATTGACAAAGGCAGAAAAGAGGATATACTACTAAATATTTAACAAATCGTGTTCAATATTTTTGCACAGTTAAATTTGAAAATTGGACAGGCTAGCCTTCTTGGCCTTACACTTTCGGCGAACCTCAAATGGAATGACTATATCGAATCCATTGCCAAATCTGCTGCTATGAAAGTCGGCTCTCTGAGTAGGGCCCGGAAGTTTTTCCCACCTGAATCTATTCTGCACATATACAAATCTACCATCCGCCCGTGTATTGAATATTGCTGCCATATCTGGTTAGGTGCCCCTGCTGTTCTCCTTGGGCTTCTTGACAAAATACAAAGGAGGATCTGTAACGTGGTTGATACTGACTTGGCAGACCGGCTGCAACCACTCTCTCACCGACGTGATGTTGCTTCCCTGTGCCTCTTCTACAAGTACTTTCATGGCTTCTGCTCCGATGAGCTTAGATCACTGATGCCGCCTAAGCACGATTTTACACGAGATACTAGATTGGCAACTAGGTCCTACCCTTTTACAGTTAAACAAATAAGATGTAACCGTAAATTCTACTCCAACAGCTTCTTTTCTCGCGCTTCCCGCCTGTGGAACTCCCTTCCACAAGTCTGCTTTCCCGACAGCTACAATCTCCAAGTGTTTAAATGTAGGGTTAATAGACACCTCCTATCACACTAACTCCCAATTATTCTCAGAACACTCTCATCTACCCAACCCTCATTTTCGGTATCCTTACCCGCCTATCACCCACCCTCTGTCATTTCCTATATTTAATCATCCTTTCTCCACTCTATGTAGCCCCCTGCGCAGTAGTGGCAGTGACATGCTTTGCTCGGGGTGAAACGCTTATAAAAAAAAAATAAAAATAAAAAAATAAAAGTACATAAAAACAATGTTTCTCAATTTTCTCTATGTTTAGTTTGACAATGTTCATTAAAATATTTGAAGTAAATATTGAAATTGAACAATTTTTTATTGTGAAATTTATAAAATACCGATGTGTTAAATACTTTTTCTACCCACTGTATTTAATTTTACTGTTATTGAAAACTACATTTTACTAGAGTCAGAAGATAATCTAAATTGGATAGATTTATGAATATTGTCTATTATTCTATGGTAGTTTTATGGACAGTGAAACAAAGATATTCAACATCAAAGACAATATTCTGTTATATTGGCGTAGAAGATTGCTATGCAGCGATAACAGTCACGGAATAGCAAACGCAGGTCATAAATTCGTGAATATCTTTGTGTTAATGTCCATACAACCACTCTGAAGATGACTCATGTGAGCCAAAAGCTTAGTTCAAGTACCATCGTAATAAAAATATCCAAATGTTGGGCAATTTTCTTGCTAAAATACGATGTTTAGAACGGCTCATGATTAAACATAAATATTCATTGTCTATTATAATTATCTGCAGCCTCAATACTATATATATATATATATATGTGTGTGTGTGTGTGTGTGTGTGTGTGTGTGTGTGTGTGTGTGTGTGTGTGATAAAGTACTTGAGAAACAACAAAATATGGATTTAATGTAGGATAGCCAACATTATAATGTTTCGGTTGTTATAACCATCATCAGGGCTTATACTTTTAGTAGTGTGAAGTTTTTGGTGTTACAGCCTGTGAATGAATTTAGAAATGTGATAAAAAAGTTAAAATTTTTAAGGCCGTTAGAAATAATTTCTGAAAACTATAACGTCAGTCACGAAATCTTTATAACGTTTTGATATTTGAAATAGTCGTTCAGATAAAATTTAAATAGTTAGCTGACAGCTTTGTGTATTTTTGTTTAGTTGTAACACGAAAACACTTCACACTAGTAATAATAATATAAGCCCTGATGATGGTTATAACAACCGAAACATTCTAATGTTGGTTACCTTACATTAAATCCATATGTTGTTGTTGTTGTTCAAGTATTTTTTATCTCACATTGTAGGAATTTATTTTTCATTTCGCTTAATATATATATATATATATATTCCTATCTTTACCCTTATTTTTGTGTCTATATATTTTATACATTTTTATATAATTGCTTAATTTAGGGTTTATATCCTGTCTGTGTTCCTTTTTTGGCCTGTGTATTCCTAATTTTTTTTGTGTGTATATATATTTTCTCATAAGATCTGCTTTGTGTATGTGTGAATTAATGTATGTATTCCTTTGTCTGTATTACGTTATATGTGTGATCTGATGTATCTATTTTCAATTTATTTCCGGTTCAAATAACACAAACTTCATATCTTCTTTTAAAATTCCATATAAATATATTATATATTTAGAGCGGCTCATAATTAAACATAATAGACACTTATTGTCTGTTATATTTAACAATATATGTTTAGAAAAAAATATATTTTGTTTGTGTGTAGAAATATACTGTGTTTTATATATGCGTTTTATATAAGTTTTTTTTTTTTGTCCATTCATTAAAGAACATTTTATTAATGTTAATTTTTATCATTTTATAAGATTTTTCTCGGTTTTACTTTGATTTCTTTTTATCATTAAATTCTTCGGACATTAATTAAATTTCTGTTCTTGCTCTCTTTTTTATTTATTTATTTTTTAATTCTTGGGCTGGTGAGGTGCGGCTACTGTCTCTCTTGAAGCTACTTAGAAAGCGCCAATGAGCGCTGATTTGTGGCCCAGAAGAAGCGAAGTGGTTATTCCATAGGCGGAATAATTAGCCATATTAGTGGAAGGAACGGTCATCAGAAAGATGATGAAGCAAATAAGACGATTAGATTCAAATGAAGGAGCGAATTCAACGTTTCGAACTGGGCATAAGAGATCGACAGGTAGAGGTTTCCAAATTAGAACTTTTCTTTGCGACTCTTTTTCACTCTTTCTCTGTTAACATATATTTTTATTTCATCTTTCGTACATAGTACTATTATTATTATTATTATTATTATTATTATTATTATTATTATTAAGTGACGTTAGAGTACAAATATACGAAACCCAATATATCCATCATGGCACCCAGTCTGAAGTGTATACAAAGTATATGTCCCACAGCCAAATAATTTCCGTTTTCTTTTACTAACTTTATTCTTAAAAAAAATAATTAAAATTACATTTTATTCAATTATATATTCACCATTGTTTGAAATGACTTGTTGGCACTTATCAGGCAGATTTTTTAGCAAAATCCTGCAGGTTTTGATGTGGAAAAGGTTTGATGTAAAAAAGGTTTGAAGACAGTTTTCCATAAAGAGTTTCGCACCGGTCGAAAAAGATAGTAATGAGTCAGTGCAGGGGTCAGTGGTCAGAGGTCAGTGGTCAGAGGTCAGGCATGAATACAGCAGATCGGATAGAATAGACCAATTGAGACCAGTTTTTTCCCTCTAGGTTAATCATGCTGTATGCTACCTTTCATTTTCATGGAGGACAACAATATTTTTTATCCGCTGTGTACGCTGCTACTGACATGCAGATTGTTTTTAAATCGTTTCACCCTAAGCAAGACGGTCCCGCCTTTGCGCTGGGGGCTACATAAGAGTAAAAATTTAGACAGGAGGCGAGTGAATAGAAAAATGAACCAGTTACATGGGGTGTCAGAGAAAGGACAAGAGAAGAACGGAAACACAGATGTGAAGATAGTTGCGAAGGTAGAGAGAAAAGAAAAGAGCAAGATATACCTAGGATGTGCGTTGTGGTGCATTGGATATCGGCACGAACGAGAAATCAGGGAGCCGAGTTCGAATTCCAGCCAAATTCATTGTATTCACGTACGCGCAAATACCCTTGGGAAAGGCATTAATCCGTCTATTCCTTCCAGTTATGGGTTAAATAACAGGACAGATTGGGTTCTGTAGCCTTGGTCGGCAACCAGTCTACCGCAGAAAGCAATGACAACCTACTGCGGGATAATCTTCTGCCCAGTCAGTCATGTCTCGAAAGAGACATGATCGCCCAAAGCGTGTATCGCGTATGGCACTTAACTGACTGAATGAACATAATAGTTGGAAAAAATTAAAGATTCTACTGGGCATAAAATGATATTCGGTTATCTATTGCTATGAAGTAATAAACTGATCCCCCACTAATTACTACTTAATCATATAATACATCTCTTCTCCCTCTAGCTATTAGTCAAATAATAGGACAGATTGGGTTCTATAGCCTTGGTCGGCAACCAGTCTACCGCAGAAAGCAATGGCAACCTACTGCGGGATAATCTTCTGCCCAGTCAGTCATGTCTCGAAAGAGACATGATCACCCAAGCGCGTATCACGTATGGCACTTAACTGACTGATACGAGGTGATGTAGAAAGGACTGGAGTCAAGTGGATAAGAGATGACTATTAACATTGCATTTAAATTCCTGGAGGTTGTAACCGTCAGGAAAGCAAGTAGGTGGAAGGGAGTTTCATGGGCGGGAAGTGCGATAAAAGAAGCTGATGGAATAGAATTTTCGGCTGCATTTGGTTGATTTAATTGTAAAATGGGTGGGACCTTGTTGCCAGTCTGGTTGCACGAGTAAATTTATGTGGTGGGGGCATCAGTATACTTTGGTATGATAGTGTACTCCAAATTTAATCTTAACTGCCACGTATGATACTTAATTAGAGTAAAACGTTCATCAAAATGAAGAATTACTTATCATTCCGCTTAATATAAATGCTAAAAATGCACTTCACAGATATTTAAAATTTTTGGCAACTCTAAATATTCCACGTAATCACATAATTTCACGCCTCCACGTGATCACATTATTACCTCCCTTGAATTTTTAAAAAATTTCTTAACGTTTATTTTGTTCTTCAAAATATAGTAACACGTTTCTGCTGCAAGGCAGTTGTTGATGTTTAAAATTGAAAAACCGTAAAATTTGCCCCTGATGATGAACGATGACGTTCGAAAGTCCTCGGTTAACATAGGGACAATATTTGTATAAATATAATTTGGAAATAAAAAAAAGTCTCATTAGAAATATGAGTAATTACAAATCTGTAAGACTCAGTTGTCTCCATCGTTTAAATGCAACGTGTTTAAATGCAACGTGTTTAAATGCAACGTGTTTAAATGCAACGTGTTTAAATGCAACGTGTTTAAAAATTCACAGATAATAGATCATTCAGAAAATTAGTTACGTATTTCTAAATAAATATAAAAACTAAAATACTTCAAACATGCTTAATGATGACGCCTACACAGCGTGTCTAAAAGAATGCCAACAGTGAAGATATTGTTTATTTATTTTAATTCTCTGTTCGTTGAGTTACAATTTCAATCTCCAGGTTTTCTATTTGATATTCACTGACACTTGGACCCACAAAAAATAAAAAAATAAAAATAAAAAAAATAAAAATAAAAACCTAATACGCTTGACTTAACTCATTTTACGAGTAGTAGTAAACGAAGCAGCCATTTCTTTCGACAGTTAACTCCAGTAGGGGGCGCTGTTTTCGCAACTCCATAATTTTAAAATGTCAACATTTGACTTCGCGAAATTCACGCCTAATTTATCAAAAGCCTGAATTACAATTCAACTTTGGAATAGATACGTATTTTGAAAGAAAAGAAAAAACAAAAACGAATATATTTCGTTCTTTCTTTCATTTTGTTGTCATTCTTCTTTTAATTCATCTATTCTTTCTTTTTATTTCCATCTCCTTGTAAACCTTCTTTCATTTATTCACTCATTCATTCTTTTTTTACATTTCATTCACTTTTTCTTTTCACACACTTTTTCATTCATTTCATCCTTTTACTTTTAATTAATTTCTCGTTTATTTATTAATTTTCTATTTTTTCTTTTCTTGATTCATTCAACCATTGAACAGGTGAAGAGGCCCATCCCTTGTTTCCTGTTTAGGATGTGGTTTCCGGCTTTCTCTTTTCCAATTTTTTCACTCTTTTCTTTTTTTTTTTTTTTTCAATTGGAGTAGATAGACTAAACTATCGCCCGGTTCACACTCCACCACGTCTATTGAACAGGTGAAGAGGCTCATCCCTTGTTCCCTGTTTAGGATACGGTTTCCGGTTTTCTTTTTTCCAGTCTTTTCACTCTTTTCTTTCTTTTTTTTCAATTGGAGTAGATAGACTAAACTATCGCCCGGTTCACACTCCACCCACATCTATTGAACGGGTGAAGAGGCTCATCCCTTGTTTCCTGTTTAGGATGTGGTTTCCGGCTTTCTCTTTTCCAATTTTTTCACTCTTTTCTTTCTTTTTTTTTTTTCAATTGGAGTAGATAGACTAAAATATCTCCCGGTTCACACTCCACCCACGTCTGTTGAACGGGTGAAGAGGCTCATCACTTGTTTCCTGTTTAGGATGTGGTTTCCGGTTTTCTCTTTTCTAACCTTTTCACTCTTACGTAGCCCTCTGCACATCAGTGGCGTTACCGCCTTGCTTGGGGTGAAATGATTTTTTAAAAAAGTCATTCATTCTGTCTTTGTTTCATATTTCAATAATTTCTTCTTTTATTCTCACATTTTTTCTTTTATTTCTTTATTTTTATTTTTATTTCTCGTTTATTCACAAATGTATCTTTCTTTCTATCCATTCATTTTTTTATTCACGCATTTATTTTTCATTCATCTTTTTTATTCTTCTTTTCATTCTTTTATTCTTACTTGTTATCCATGTTTCTCTTCTTCATTCATACCTTTTTCTTTCATACTTGTTTTCAATTATTCGACCGTGCATGGAATACTGTTGCCATATCTGGTCAGGCGCCCCTGCTGTTCATCTCAGTGTTCTCGACAGGCTCCAAAGGAGTATCTGTAATATGATAAGTCCCGACCTGGCAGCTCGACAGTCTCTCATCGGCGGGATGTGGTTTCCCTCTGTCTCTTCTGCAAATATTTTCATGGCTTCTGCTCCGAAAAACTTGGGTCACTGGTGCCCCCTCCACAACAATTTACTCGGGCAACCAGACTGGCATTAAGGTCCCACCCTTTTACTGTTAGATCAACCAAATGCAGATGACAATTCTACTCCAACTTCTCTCGCTTCCCGCCTGTGGAACTTCCTTTCTTATACTTGCTTTCCTGACGGCTATAACCTTCAGGAATTTAAATGCAAAGTCAATTCCTGTCACTTATTCACTTAAATCCAGTCCTTCCTACATCACCCTGTGTATCTTGTTCTTTTCCTTTCTCTCTACCTTCGCAACTGTCTTCATTCCTGTGTTCATATTCTTCTCTTGTTCTTTCTCTTTCACCCCCCCCCCTGTAGCTGGTTCGTCTTTGTCTTTACTCTTTTTCTGTATAAATCTTCGACTCTCTTATATAGCTCCCTGCACATCAGTGGCGGTAACGCCTTGCTTGGGGTGAAATGATTAAAAAATTTTTTTAAATTCTTTCTTTGCATTATTTCACTTTTCCTTTATTTTTTTGCTTTCTTCTTTTCTTTTATTTTTTTTCCAATCATTTGTTTTTACCGTTCATTTTTCTTTCATTCTTTTTAATTTATTCCTTTCTTTTTTCTTCTTTTCAAACATTTGTACGTTTCACTTATTCTTTTTTCATTCCAGCATTCTTTTTTCTATCATTCTTCCGATCATTTAGTATTTGTTTCATTCATGCGTTCTTTGATATATCTTTCTTTTCTTCGTTTATTAATTCATTCTTATTCTTTCATTTTTTTTAAATTAATTCATTCTGGAAGTTTTTTTTAATTTTTTCTTTCGTTCTATTTTTCTTTTTTATCTTTCTTTCATTCATTGCTTCTTTCTTTCTTTCTTTTTTTCTTTCTTTCGTCTAATCAACCAATCTCGTTTTAACAAAATTCGTCTTTTTCATATATTTTCGAATTCTCCTTAATCACCTTCTTCATTCTTGTTTTTCATTTATTGTTTTTTATTCTCTGATTTTTCCTTCTTTCTTTTTTCCGACAATATCTGTCTTTTTTGTTTATTTTTCACATTTGTATTTATTTCTTTATAATCGTCCGAATGTTCCTTTCTTTCTTTCTTTCTTTCTTTCTTTCTTTCCTTCTTTCTTTCTTTCTCCAACCTTCCCGTCATCCATTCTACGTATTCTTCTCTTTTTGCTCTTTTTTCTTCTTCAATTTTTCCTTCTCTCTTATTTTATTCTTAGTTTTCATTCCTGCCTCTTCTACATTCTTTCCATTTATACTTTCATTCATTTTCTTGTATATTCATACTTACTAGGTTCGAATTTCAATCGGGTTCGTTAGAATCACTTACGCGCAAATACCCTTGAGTAATCATGAATCAAAAAGAGACATGATCGCCCAAGCGTGCCACATCCGCCCCCATCCAAACGCATTAGGCCAGACCGGTAAATGGACTATTCATCCTCATGACTTGCGTAAATTAACAGGCTGAGAAGAAAAAGATGGTTTAGCATAGCATAATGTCACAAGCGTAGTGCTCCAAATGAGAATCGACCTCACAGCTGTAAAAAAAAATACAGTGGAACCTGGTCGCATACGTCAGGTGGTCGCTCACTAAAGGCACATAGACAAGACCTATTTACGCCAGGAACGTATATTCCGCTCATCAGAATGTACATATTAGAATTTTACCATGTAATCTGGTAATAAATAAATGAAAAGATAAGAAAATGGCCTAACTTTAAAGAAATTTATTCAGCATAATTCATTTTTGTTATGGTAAAACACACCTATTCCTCAGATAATGCACTCTCCCTCCTATATTAATAAGAGTTAACAGGAAGTTAACTCGAGAAGTCCTTGGAAAGTTCTTAGGAATTCTTAGAAGTTCTAGAGAGTTCTTTAGAGTTCTATTGGAATTCAGTAGAACTGTTAGTTCCAGTTTGGACATAGTTGGACTAAGGCAGTTGATATTAGTCGGCAGTTAGCCGAATACTAAGGAGTCAGCTTACAGTGGAAGATTACCAAGTTCCTAACATTTGGGGTGCGTTAAGTCGATTAGCAACCGACATAGCACGATTATAACCTTCAGTGTGAAAACTACTCCTCAACAATTTTAAAATTTAAAAGAACGTATTTACAACGGTCAACAAGAGACCAAAATATTTATTCATAAAAAAATATTTATTAAGTTGACTTAAAAAACGTAGACGGTTTCAGTTTTTTCTTAGAAGTGAGGGATAGCAAAAGAGAATCTGCGATAATAGATGGAAAACAAAACAAAACATACAAAACATACAAATAACTGTGGGGGTCGAGAAACAGAGAGATAGCGAGAGATATACCCAGATAGAAATAGAGTAGATAGATACACAAAAAAATTAAAGGAACAAAAGAGAGACATTTGAGAAAAGGACATAATTGTGATTTTTCCAATCCCTCAATATATCTAAGTCAGTACAGAGACTGCGATAAATCTCGTGAACATGTCAAATGCAATAAATGTTGTACAAAACAGCCGATGTTTGACCGTGAGGTGAACTCAGGCAATGTACATTTCAACAAGAAATAACAGTTTGATACAACACTACAATAACAAAACAATGAGGAAATGTTCCTGGCTTAGATCAAATCAAAATGAAATAGATTACTCATTTAGTTTCTCCTAATTTAGAAGTTCGCAGTGTACGACCAAAATGGATTTTTTATAAAGCGGTCGTTTGATCAGTGATTTTCATTCGTTGATGTTAGTCGCTGGTCGTGTTCTGGAGGTGGTCGCTCACTAAGGGTCAATTAACATGGACATCGGGAAATGGTCGTTAGCAGCAGGTGATCGCTGACTAAGTGGGTCGCATACGGCAGGTTTCATTGTATGTCAGTTACTGTCCCATAGTTTATCGATTTTTCCTTTCCATTTACTTTGTTTCTTTCTTTTTCTTATTTTCTTATTCATTATTTCGTCTTTTGTTTTACTTTCCTTTTTTGTCTATCATCCTGTTTTGTATTTTTATTTATTTCCTTTTTTCTTTTCTTTCTTTCTTTCTTTTTTATTTTTTCTTTCCCTTCTCTTTTTTGCTTTCTTTTTAGCTTTTCTTTTTTTTTCTTATTTATTTCTTTTAATTCTTATCGTTTTACTTTTCTCTTCTTTCTTTCTTTCTTTCTTTCTTTCTTTCTTTCTTTCTTTCTTTCTTTTTCTCTTTTCTTTTTCTACCTTCTTTATTTTTCTCTCTTTTTTCTTTTTCTAATTTCTTCTTTCTTTCTCTTTCCTTTCGTTTTTTTTGCCTTCTTTTTCCGTTTCTTTTCATTCATTCATTTATCCTATTCTGTTCTTTTTTTTCATATTTTTCTTTATTTTTTCTTACATTAAACTCTTATTCTTTTTCTTTTCATTTTTAGCTCCACTTCATTTTTTATTTTCTTTCATTTTAATTTTTTCTTCCCTTTTTCTTATTCTTCTCTTCAACTATTACTGTCTCTGTCTCCCTCCTCTTTCTCACTTAGAAAAGCTTGCCCTCCCCAATCTGGCATTCCCTACACAATCAGACATACTCTAACAAGTCTGATATTTACTCTCCAATCTGCCATCCCTCCACAATCTGGCATTCCCTCACCAGTTTAGCATTCCCTCCCCAATCAGGTATTCCCTCCCCTATATGGCATTCCCTCCCCAGTCTGGCATTCCTTTTCCAGTCTGACATTCCCTTCCCAAACTGGCATTTCCTCCCGAATATACCATTCCATTCCCAATATTGCATTCTCTCTCCAATCAAGCATTCCCTCCCCAATCTGGCATTCCCTCCCCAATCATGCATTTCCTCTCCAATCAGGCATTCCCCCCACAATCAGACATTCCTTACCCAACAATCGGCATTCCCTCCATAATCTGCCATCCACTCCCCAATCATTCATTCCCTCCCCAATCTGGCATTCCCTCCCTAATCAGGCATTCCCTCCCCAATCTGGCATTTTCTCTCCAATCTGGCATTCCCTCCCTAATCAGGCATTCCCTACACAATCTGGTATTCCCTCCCCAATCTGGTATTCCCTCCCAATCAGGCATTCCATCCACAATCTGGCATTCCCTCATAAGTCTGGCATTCCCCCGCAATCTACTCTTTCTTACCCATTCAAGCATTCCCTCCCCAATTTAGCATTCCCTCCGCAATCAGGCATTCACCCAATCTGGCATTTATTACCCGATCTGACATTTCCTTCCCAATGTGGCATTCCTTTCCCAATCATGCATTTCCTCTCTAATCAGGCATTCCCTCCCCAATCGAACATTCTCTCCCCAATCAGGCACCCCCCAAAATGGCATTCATTACCCAATCAGGCATTCCATCCCCAATCTGGCATTCCCTCCCCAATCTGGCCTTCCCCTCAATCTGACATTCTTTACCCAATCAAGCATTCCCTCCCCAATCTGACATTCCCTACTCAATCAGGCATTCTCTCCCCAATCTGGCATTCTCTCCCCTAATCTGGCATTCCCTTCACAATTTGTCTTTCCTTACCTCACCAAATCTTGCATTCCTTACCCAATGAAGAATTCCCTCCTTAATCTTGCATTCCCTCCCCAATCTGGCATTCCCTCCCCAATCTGGTATTCCCTCCCCAATCTGGTATTCCCTCCCCAATGTCTTTCTTTCACTCATATTTATCTTCCCTACGTGCTCTAAAAATCTCTTTTCATTTCTTCGTTTCTCAGGTTTTTGACCCACTTTCACATTCACACTGTTTCTTTATTCTGTTCTCTCTCTCCCAGTCTCCCTCTATGTTCTGTCTCTGTTTCTCTTTCTCGTTCTCTTCCTCTCTACTCTTTCTTTCTTTCCCAGTTTCTCACTCTATATAATTCAGTCTCTCCTTTTCTCATTCTCTTTCTCCCCGTTTTCTCTCTCTCTTTCCAAGTTTCTCTCTATATATTATTCTGTCTCTCTTTCTCTTTCTCATTCCTTTTATCTCCTCTCTCTCTCTCTCTCTCTCTCTCTCTCTCTCTCTCTCTCTTATGCCCCGTTTCTCTTTCTCTTTCTTTTTCATTCTCTTCATTTTATTGATAAATCTAAACTCTTTTAATGTCTTTTAGTCTCAAAGGGAATGGCCGGTAAATCTGTTCCAAATCCTACTTTTTCTCTGAGTATTCTTTCCCCTGATTTTATTTTTTATCGGGAACGAAGGGCGAGAAAAGTCGCCTCCATTTATCCTATGAATGAACATCTCCATATTGGATGCAACATCACATCTCCTATTTTGTCAATATCTCTCTCTCTATCTATCTCTCTCTCTGTTTTTCTCTCTTTTTCTCTTTGTATCTCTCACTCTCTCCCTCTTCCTCTCTCTCTCTGTTTGTGTCTGTGTCTGTCTGTGTCGCTCTCACTCTCTGATATGTTTGGTTGATTAGCAGAGAAAAATCCCGTGACTGTCAAAGTAACGGGAAAATTACTCCAATAGGAACAAGCCATTTCTGTCGAGATATCAGTAACCGGGGGGGGGGGGGGGGGGTGCCGTAGAAAAGAAAAGAGAAAGCGAATAGGAAGCAATAAGAAAGAGAGAGACAAAGAGAAAGAAAAGAAATTAAGGAGAACAGAAGAGTGCTATTAAGGAGATATATAGAGATCGACTTCCAGTTGAATTCCTTGCATTCACTTACGCACAAATACCCTTAGGAAAAGTATTAATCCGTCTCTTCCCTTTAGTTATGGGTTAAATAATAGGAGAGATTTGTGAATTAAGTATAAATAAATCCGATATTAATAAATCCGATATTAATTATATATATATAGATAGATTGATTGTTTTATTACTTAGTTTCTGGTCATAATAAGATTAGACCAGTGCACATTTGTATTAAAAAGTGTTCAATACAATTATATGAGTGGTGTCTTCAGGCTCATTTTCAGTAACTCGTTGTAGAAACCTAGGTCGCGTAATAACTCGTTTACAAATGGAATATATATCTATCTAAACTTATTTATAAATGGAACTTTGTCTCTGTGTGTGTGTGTGGGTCTGTGTGTGTGTGTGTGTGTGTGTGTGTGTGTGTGTGTGTGTGTGTGTGTGTCCGTCCGTTACCTATAGACTCCGAAACGGCTGAACCGATTTTCTTGAATATTTACACAGCTGTATTATAAGCGTCTGTGAGTGTTCTTAGCTAGGTTTTGTGTCGAGGTACCCCTGATATATATCGAAAATCGATAATCGAAAAAATCGGGTTATAGAAGGAGTGGTCGGATTTTAATCAAATTTGATACACTCATAGACAAAGACATAAAAAACGATATTCAAAAGTTTCAAGGTTGCAGTTCTTACAGTTGTGCAGAAAATCGATAATATATATATATATATATAAAAGGCAAGATGTTTGTGTGTGTGTCTGCTTATCTGCCTGTATGTCTGTATTTTTTTCAGCCCTTTTATTTTAGTTCTTGCTTCGGGTTAGGCTCTAAGTAGGTATAATTGTAGTTCTTAGTCTCAGCCATGATACAATTTACTCAGAAGACTTATTTAGCCTTCAAAATTCAGTTTACGACAAAAAAAAACTTATTTGATATCGATACCAGGAAATCAAAATTTGACTTACATCCATTCATTTTTCTTTCAGTCTACGGTTTCGCTTTAAGTGGAAACAACTATTGCTTTTTAGTCTTTCGTGCTAACGTCCTTAAGAGTCTGAGCTCCAGGACAATGGATTAGTTTTAAAGCTTTCGTTACACCCGAGCATCGCCGGGCTATACTGCAAGTATATATATATATATAACCGTGGTAAAGGGAACTCACTCCCCGATATTCCTAAAAATGCATGTCAACTCACAACTAATAGATAAAAAAAATGAAACTGTGGAGAGTTGTTTATGTTCTGAAGGGAGATAACATTTATTTTTTAAAAATTGATCAGACATGGGATCAACCCTAACAACAGTGTCAATACTCAACAGCTGGTCACATTAAATCGACCTTGTGTCAAATTTTCCCTTTTGGGAGGAAGAGATAAATAATTATTCAACATCTGCTCGTGCGTCGACCGTTAAACTAATTTGACAAAAACATTAGGAGGGAACATATCGAAAATGTTTTATTTTACCTAAGACAACATTGGTATTAATCATGTGCAAACAGTTTCCCCGTAAACTACTGCACATGCGTTGCACGTTAAGATAGATGGCCGGATGTTGATGGCCGTCAGCAACTGAGTTCACCCTGCGTCACTTTTCTTTATTTCGTACAAATTTTACTCCGAACATTAATAGCGAATAACTATTCAATAATGTGAGTATATACATTTAGACTATTCTCCTCATCTTTGTTGTTATCACAACGCTTCGGTCGTTAAACTCTTAGGTCTTCAACCGATGGCTTGAGCGGTGTCTATTTCGACCTAGTGGAAACGGAGCGAGCAATTACTGAGAATTAAAGACATGTTCAGCAGAACGAGAAGCAAGCTACCCTTTTAGGTTGCATAAAGTGTTTTAGTTCTAAATTCCTTTAATGTTAATCGGATCAACAAGTACTTGAGGAAATTCGGGTAGATACAACGACCGAAAAACTTTGTTGTACCCTCTTGTCCATCTGAGTGATTTCTTAATTTAGTCTTTAAGTGACGATTCAAGCACCTTTAAGAGGGGCCTGCAAAAATCTACCAATTAGTTGACCCAATACTTGGATCGAAGAAACTGTACAAAAGTCGTTGCGTGAGCACGTAGTCACAAGTCATCGTGACAGAGACAACGAGTGTACTGGGTTTGTTCCTCTACATATTGTTCACTCTCCCAGACATTGTTACTACGATCCGCTCAATATACGAAGGTCATTCAATAAAAAAGGTGAAATTTTCGGTATAAGGACTTCTACGTGGGTCATTTAATAAATAAGGTGAATTTTTCGGTATAAGAACTTCTACGAGGGTCATTCAATAAATAAGGTGAAATTTTCGGTATAAGGACTTCTACGTGGGCCATTTAATAAATAAGGTGAATTTTTCGGTATAAGGACTTCTACGTGGGTCATTTAATAAATAAGGTGAATTTTTTCGGTATAAGGACTTCTACGTGGGTCATTTAATAAATAAGGTGAATTTTTCGGTATAAGGACTTCTACGAGGGTCATTCAATAAATAAGGTGAATTTTTCGGTATAAGGACTTCTACGTGGGCCATTTAATAAATAAGGTGAATTTTTCGGTATAAGGACTTCTACGTGGGTCATTTAATAAATAAGGTGAATTTTTTCGGTATAAGGACTTCTACGAGGGTCATTCAATAAATAAGGTGAATTTTTCGGTATAAGGACTTCTACGTGGGTCATTTAATAAATAAGGTGAAATTTTCGGTATAAGGACTTCTACGTGGGTCATTTAATAAATAAGGTGAATTATTCGGTATAAGAACTTCTACGTGGGTCATTCAATAAATAAGGTGAAATTTTCGGTATAAGGACTTCTACGTGGGTCATTTAATAAATAAGGTGAATTTTTCGGTATAAGAACTTCTACGAGGGTCATTCAATAAATAAGGTGAAATTTTCGGTATAAGGACTTCTACGTGGGTCATTTAATAAATAAGGTGAATTTTTCGGTATAAGGACTTCTACGTGGGTCATTTAATAAATAAGGTGAATTTTTTCGGTATAAGGACTTCTACGAGGGTCATTCAATAAATAAGGTGAAATTTTCGGTATAAGGACTTCTACGTGGGTCATTCAATAAATAAGGTGAAATTTTCGGTATAAGGACTTCTACGAGGGTCATTCAATAAATAAGGTGAAATTTTCGGTATAAGGACTTCTACGAGGGTCATTCAATCAATAAGGTGAATATTTTGGTATAAGGACTTCTACGAGGATCATTCAATAAATAAGGTGAATTTTTCGGTATAAGGACTTTTAATACAAATAGAAGCTTACTTTTTTTTTTTCAACGTAGTCTCCCAGCAGTGTCACACACCTTTCCTATCAGTGCACAAGCTTCCGTATTCCCTCAGCGTAAAAACATTTGCACTGATGTCTCAGCCAATCTCTCACAGCACTTTTGACTTCATCGTCACTTTCAAACTTCGTGCCTCTCGTGAACGATTTCACGGGACCAAACAGGTAAAAGTCTGAAGGGGCAAGATCTGGGCTCTATAGCGGGAGAGACACTGCTGGGACAACTCAACCCTGGTCTGTTTGTGCTCTGTTGTAAGCATCTTTGGCACCCACCGGCAGCTGACCTTCAAGTAGGCAAGGTAATCATGGCCAGTTTTGTGTGCTGTCACAACAGATAGGCTCAAAGTCCTTGTAATGTCATCCACTGTCGCACTTCTGTCAGACTGAATGAGGTTATCGACTGATTCGATCACCTCAGGTAAGCCTCTCAGGCCTGTCTTCATCGTCAACACTGCTCCGTCCTTCTTTAAACAATTTAGCCCACTTGTAGACATTTTTGGCAGAAACATGTGGTACCATACACAGTTGACATTCTCCTATGAATTTCAACTGCTTTGTACCATTCAGCAACTAAAACTTGATAACTGACCTCTGTTCAATCCTGGAGCATGTTTCCTGGTCGGCCACCTTTGTTAATCTCCAAAACTGTCAAATATTTTTTCAATCTGCAAAAAAAATTAATTCCATTTGAAAAAGCGTTACAGGAAAAAAAATTAAAAAAAAAGTAAGCTTCTATCTGTATTAGAAGTCCTTATACCGAAAAATTAAACTTATTTATTGAATGACCCTCGTAGATACAATATAAATTACTGGTTGGCTCTGTTGGTTACGAACAAGTATTTGAACTGATGTCTACTACAGAGATTAACTAGCCGCCCTATCAGACGAGGGTTTTCGGGAAACAAGCGATAGGTCATTAAGGAAGAGAGACGAAAGAAAAGAATTTGGAGATAGGTTCGCTGACTTTATATAAAAAAAACAAGAACCAAAATTTTGACAAGTATGGAGAGATAGAAAGTGTGGGTTTGAGTTTTTTAATGGCATATCAGCACGTCTGTGGGTTATTTAATGTCGAAAATGTGGGATTTTAAGGTATTTTTTTCATGTTCAGTTATACTGAGAAAATTGATTTAGTCAGATTTTGATGAAAAAATTTATTATTATTATTATTATTATTATTATTAGAAAACTGAAGACGTCTTCCAGTTTTGTATTCAAAAATGTATTGCTGGTAATATTTTTTTTTCCTTCAAAAATAAGTTATGGTAATAATTTTTTAGATTTGAGTTTGAGTTTTGTTTAACGGCATATCAACCTCTGTAGGTTATTTAATGCCAAAAAGTGGGGTTTTAAAATATTTTTAATGTTCGGAAAAAGGTTGATTTAGCCAGATTTAATAAAAATTTATTTTTATTCTTTTTTATTTTAGAAAACTAAAAATATTTTCTAGTTTTTTTATTCCTAAATGTTTTGCTGAGAATATTTTTTTCCTTCAAAAATGTGTTATGGTAATATTTTTTTCTTAAAAAATGTATTGTTGGTAATATTTTTCCTTCAAAAATGTATATTTTTCTCTAAAAGTCTATTCTTATCTATATATTTCTATAAACGTCTTTTTTATACTTTTGACCCCAGTTTGGGATAAACTATTTACCCATAGTTGGGACCCTAACAGGTGCTACCACTCCGGATCAGGGTAGACCTGGGAACAGCAATTCAGAGGTGGTTCCATGCTCCTCACAACCTCCCAATCAGAGGCCTTGCTGCCGGATGTAGTTAATTGTCAAACCCAGGACCAGAGCGATAGAGATGTTTAGGATACCATGGACCAAACATGTGAGCAACGATGAGGTTTTGGAGAGAATAGAAACCAAAAAGAAACTAATACTTAACATCAGTCCCTGGGACATGTAATGAGGAAGAAGGCTTCGAGAATCTGATACTCACAGGTCAGATAGAGAGAAAGAAAGACAGGAGAAAGCAACGCATAACATAATTGATGGGCTTGAGCAAATGGATGGCAGAGCGGGGTTTGGAAGGAATGACAAGAGAAAGCGTATTAAGAGCTACTAGGGATAGGAAGATGGGAAAGGCCATGATCGCCAATGTCCTGAAGGGACAAGGCACATAAAAGAAGCCTCTGTAGACGTTGAAAACTTATTTATTAATGTTCCAGTAAAATATAAAGTGGGGGATCAATGTTATATTATAATCAATATATAAAATGATCACTCACTTTGTGGCCATGCTCGTTTCTATAGATTTATATTCTAGATTTATGGGCTTTAGCAAATGGATGGCAGAGTCGGATTTGAGAGGGGTAGCAGGAGAAAGCGTGTTAAGTGCTACTAAGGATAGGAAGATGTGGAGGGCCATGATGCTTACGTCCTGAAGAAACAGGACACATAGACGAAGAAAAAGAAGAAGAAGCGCTAAAGAAAGGTAAAATAAATGATGCAGCAGAAAATATATGTGCGTTCCTTATTCCTTTTGTCACGTATGAAATTAATCCATGTTTAGATACAAGCATGAACGGTAAGCGAATATCAGAAGGGATAAGGAAAAGAATGAGAAGATACAGGTAAAGAATACTAGAAGCATGAGAAATTGGGTGATAACAGTTTTACTGAAAGGGTTAAGGGAGGGAATAAGAATATACAGGCAATATATTGAAGATACTCGAAGACTTGAGAATAAGTTATCTTAAATATATATATATATATATATTTAATCATTTCACCCCAAGCAAGGCGGTACTGCCACTGATGTGCAGAGGGCTACATAAGAGAGTTAAAATTTTAGGCAGAATAAGAGTGAAGAGAAAGACAAACCAGCTACAGGGGATGAAAGAGAAAGGGCAAGAGAAGGATATGAACAAAGGAGTGAAGACAGTTGCAAAGGTAGAGAGAAAGGAAAAGAACAAGATATACGGGGTGATGTAGAAAAGGCTGGAGTTAAGTGGATAAGAGATGGGAATTGACTTTGTATTTAAATTCCTGGGGGTTGTAGCCGTTAGGAAAACAAGTATATGGAAGGGAGTTCCACGGGCGAGAAGCGCGAGAAAAGAAGCTGGTGAAGTAGAATTGTCAGCTGCATTTGGTTGATCTAACTGTACAAGGTTGAGACCGTGTTGCCAGTCTGGTTGCTCGAGTAAATTCTTGTGGAGGGGGCACCAGTGACCTAAGTTCGTTACGGTAGAAGCCATGAAAATATTTATAGAAGAGACAGAGGGAAGCCATATCCCGCCAATAAGAAAGTGGCGGGAGTCGGGGCTGCCAGGTCTGGACCAATCACATTCAGATTCTCCTTTGAAGCCTGTCGAGAACACTAGGGTGAACAGCAGGGTCGCCTGACCAGATATGACAACAGTATCCCATGCACGGTCGGATGGGATAAGGAAAATAAGAGAATACAGGCAAAGGGTGGGAAAAGAAGAGCAGCATGAGATAATGTATGATTTTAGTTGCATTAGAATGGATAAGGGAAAGAGTAAGAAGATACGGGACGTGTAGAGGCATACGATAATTGCGATAATTGAGGATCTTAGTTGCATTGAAAAGGATAAGGAAGAACATTAGAAGATACAGACAACGAGTATAGACATGAGATATAGAATAGTTTTAGTTGCATTGGAGGGGATAAGGGAGAGAATGAGAAGATACATGCAATGGCTGAGAGAAGAAGAAAATCATGTGATAATGGATAATTTTAGTTGTTTTGAAGGAATTAGGGAGAGAATGAGAAGATACAGAAAATGGCTGAGCGAAGAGCACAAACATGATATATTGGATAATCTTTGTCATATTGAAAGGGATAAGGGAGAGAATGAGAAGATACATGCAATGGCTGAGAGAAGAAGAGAATCATGTGATAATGGATAATTTTAGTTGTTTTGAAGGGATTGGGGAGAGAATGAGAAGATACAGGAAATGGCTGAGAGAAGAGCAGAAACATTATATATTGGATAATCTTTGTTATATTGAAAGGGATAAGGGAGAGAATGAGAAGATACAGGAAATGGCTGAGAGAGGATCAGAAACATGATATATTGAATAATCTTTGTTGTATTGAAAGGGATAAGGGAGAGAATAAGAAGATACAGGAAATGGCTGAAAGAAGAGCAGAATCATGTGATAATAGATAATTTTAGTTGTTTGGAAGGGATTAGGGAGAGAATGAGAAGATACAGACAGTGGCTGAGAGAAGAGCAGAAACATGATATATTGGATAATCTTTGTTGTATTGTAAGGGATAAGGGTGAGAATGAGAAGATAAAGTCAAACGTTAAGATAAAAGAATAGACAAGATGTAATTGATAATTTGCTCGTGTCCAGCGAGGGGTAATTGCTAAAATTTAATCGTAAGAAATATATAAAGAGGCTTCCTGCCACATGATCTCCAAGAGAAAGCAATCAGACACTAATCCCATAAACGATGAAGATAACAGCATATTCATAATAACAAAAATTTTCAGTATTCCTTACGCTAATACTCTTTCAGTTACTGTGGGTGGGGGGGGGGGAGAGTGGTAATAATAGACATCTCTTGTTCGTCCTAATAATAATAATAATAATAATAATAATAATAATAATAATAATAATACCTTCACTTTCCTTAGGTAAAGAAGAGAAAGGGTGACTAGGAGGTCGGCGATGACGAGGAGTAAGGATGATAGACAGAGGAAGAGTTGGTGGGGAAGTAAGAGGAGGGGTAAGGGTGGTTTTAAAAGGGGAGTTGTGATTACCAAAACGCTGTTACAAAATGTGTGTCGTCAATAAAAGCTCGACTCAATAAAGTCCGCTCGGTCGTTTATCGTCTCGGACCAGGATTCCAGGCGCGTGACTGGGCATAGGGACATCTCGTCAGCGCGAGAATTACGCACAAGACGAGATTAGCTATTCATGAGCTCGATGTTTGGACTTAGCAACTCCGCGCTGAACCTCGCGGCCGATCGATTCCGACCAATCCAGGCGGCAAAACCAACAATCCTCCCCGTCTTTCTCACTTGCATTATCTTACATTGCTTTTCTTCTTCCCCATCACTCTTTCTCTGTCTGTCTCTTTCTCGCTATTTTCATCTTTTCCCTCCATTTTACGTTCTCGACTATACTTTTCCTGCTTTCTTCCTTTCTTCCCTCTTTTTAAATCTCCCTTATTAAAAATCTTCACTTCTTTTACGATTCTGGATGCTGTTCTCTTTTTTTCCTTTTTACATACTTTTTTAAAATGATCTCTCTGTTTTTCCCTCTGTCCGTCTGTCTCCCTTTATATATATATATATATATATATATATATATATATTGTTTTCTCTTGCCATCCTTCCTTCTCGCAAAATTTTAATCACAAACCTGTAAGTCCTTTTCTCTCTTTCATCAATTATTTCACTCTCTCTCTCTCTCTCTCTCTCTCTTATGCATCTCCCACTGTCGACTCACACACCCCTTCAGACTTCATTCTTGAACATTTTTGAAAATATCACCCTAAATCTTTTTTACAACAATTTATAAAATACATATATAGGACATCTGCTAGATGTGGCACAAGGCCGACAGTAAGGTGTACCCAGTGAGAATCGAACTCACTACACAGTTGTAATAGGTTCTAGAAAACAAGCTTGCTAATCATTACACCACGCCGAGGTGCCCAAACTTAGATAGATAGATAGATAGATAGATAGATAGATAGATAGATAGATAGATAGATAGATAGATAGATAGATAGATAGATAGATATGATAAAATGAATGGATGATAGATAGATAGATAGATAGATAGATAGATAGATAGATAGATATGAACAAAATGGAATAGATAGATAGATAGATAGATATGAACAAAATGGAATAGACAGATAGATAGATAGATAGATAGATAGATAGATAGATAGATAGATAGATAGATATAAACAAAATGGTATTGATAGATAGATAGATAGATAGATAGATAGATAGATAGATAGATAGATAGATATGAACAAAATGGTATTGATAGATAGATAGATAGATAGATAGATAGATAGATAGATAGATAGATAGATATGAACAAAATGGTATTGATAGATAGATAGATAGATAGATAGATAGATAGATATGAACAAAATGGTATTGATAGATAGATAGATAGATAGATAGATAGATAGATAGATATGAACAAAATGGTATTGATAGATAGATAGATAGATAGATAGATAGATAGATAGATATGAACAAAATGGTATTGATAGATAGATAGATAGATAGATAGATAGATAGATAGATAGATAGATAGAACAAAATGGTATTGATAGATAGATAGATAGATAGATAGATAGATAGATAGATAGATATGAACAAAATGGTATTGGATAGATAGATAGATAGATAGATAGATAGATAGATAGATAGATAGATATGAACAAAATGGAATAGATAGATAGATATGAGCAAAATGGTATAGATAGATAGATAGATAGATAGATAGATAGATAGATAGATAGATATGAACAAAATGGAATAAATAGATAGATAGATAGATAGATAGATAGATAGATAGATAGATAGATATGAACAAAATGGAATAGATAGATAGATAGATAGATTGATAGATAGATATGAACAAAATGGAATAGATAGATAGATAGATAGATAATGAACAAAATGGAATAGATAGATAGATAGATAGATAGATAGATAGATAGATAGATAGATAGGATATTGAATAAAAGGTATTGATAGATAGATAGATAGATAGATAGATAGATAGATAGATAGATATGAACAAAATGGTATTGATAGATAGATAGATAGATAGATAGATAGATAGATAGATAGAATAAATGGTAAAATTGGTATAGATAGATAGATAGATAGATAGATAGATAGATAGATAGATAGATATGAAAAAAATGGTATTGATAGATAGATAGATAGATAGATATGAACAAAATGGTATTGATAGATAGATAGATTTGAACAAAATGGTATTGATAGATAGATAGATAGATAGATAGATAGATAGATAGATAGATAGATAGATATGAACAAAATGGTATTGATAGATAGATAGATAGATAGATAGATAGATAGATAGATAGATAGATATGAACAAAATGGTATAGATAGATAGATAGATAGATAGATAGATAGATAGATAGATAGATAGATATGAACAAAATGGTATTGATAGATTGATAGATAGATAGATAGATAGATAGATAGATAGATAGATAGATATGAATAAAATGGTATAGATAGATAGATAGATAGATAGATAGATAGATAGATAGATATGAACAAAATGGTATTGATAGATAGATAGATAGATAGATAGATAGATAGATAGATAGATAGATAGTAGATAGATATGAACAAAATGGAATAGATAGATAGATAGATAGATAGATATGAGCAAAATGGTATTGATAGATAGATAGATAGATAGATAGATAGATAGATAGATAGATAGATAATGAACTGAGATAGATAGATAAAGAGAATGTGATAGATAGATTTTTTTGTTTTTGCATTCTTTTTATCTTTTTCTTTATATCCACAATTTGTGGAGGTTATCTCTCTCTCTCTCTCTCTCTCTGTCTCTCTCTCTCTCTGTCTCTCTCTCTCTCTCTCACTTTATTTTATTTACTCATTTTCTTTCTTTCTTTGTTCTTCCTTTCCTCTTTCTCTCATATTGTCTTTATCTCTTCATATCACGGCATCACTTTCTCAATCTCTCTTTTTTATCGCATTCCTTTTTCATTTTCCCTTTACACAGCTCCTTCTATCTTTCTTTCTCACTCTCTTTCTCTTTTTCCCCCTCTCTTTATGTATTCAATAAATAAAGAGGAAAACTCTGCTCTGACTACCATAGAATTTCATTGGATAGAAAAACATTATGAAGAAAAATATCAAATCTGATTTCATTGAGACAGTGATAATGTGGTGATTTTCTATTTTAATAATATGCCTTTGTCTCGCAATCCACTCGAGGGGCTAAAATGGTGAAAGGATTGTCCGCCTTAGCTAAATTAAAAGCATTTGATTAAATTTATTTTTTATGCAGGGTTATTGAGTCAAATGAGTATATGATATTGGGATTAAAGTGAAAAGCGTCCTTTTCGTTGTAATCGATTAGTTGCAAAACTGTCACTTTATAAGCATCCTTCTTTGGGAAGACATCTTGAGGTTTTATTGTGTCACTAAATGTCACTAAATCTTTACATATATATATAAATCTAATCTAAACTTATTTATAAATGGAACTTTGTCTGTGTGTGCATGTGTATGTGTATGTGTGTGTGTGTGTGTGTGTGTGTGTGTGTGTGTGTGTGTGTGTCCCTTTACCTATAGACTCCGAAACGGCTGAACCGATTTTCTTGAAAATTCACACATTTGTACTATAAGCGTCTGCTAGAGTTCTTAGCTAGGTTTTGTGCCGAGGTACCCCAGATAAATATCGAAAATCCATAATCGAAAAAATAGGGTTATAGAACGAGTGGTCCGATTTTAATCAAATTTGATACACTCATAAAGTAGGTATAATTGTAGTTCTTAGTCTCAGCCATGATACCATTTACTCAGAGGACTTATTTAACTTTCAAAATTCAGTTTACGACGAAAAATACTTATTTGATATCGATACCAGGAAATCAAAATTTGACTTACATCCATTCATTTTTCTTTCAGTCTACGGTTTCGCTTTAATTGGAAACAACTACTGCTTTTTAGTCATTCTTGCCAACGTCCAAAGAGTCTGAGCTCCAGGACCATGGATTAGTTTTAAAGCTTTCATTACACTCAAGCAACGCCGGGTTATATTGCTAGTATATATATATATATATATATATATATATATATATATATATATGTTCCATTTGTAAATGAATTATTACACGACCTAGGTTTCTACCATGAGTGGCGTCTTAAGGCGGTTTGCAATTACTATTATTATTGTTATTACAAATCATCTGATGACACCACTCATGGTAGAAAACTCGTTTAAAAATGGAAAATATTCAAAAGTTCTACAATATAATTGTATCAAAACACTTTTTAATACAAATGTTTACTGGTCTAATTTTATTATTTAATGACCAAAAACTATATATATATAGTAAACGGCGAGGATAATCCAACTTAATAAGTATAAATACAGGCGCATTTGTATGTACATATGTAGAGGTGTGGACATGCGTGTATGTAGATATAAATTAGTATACCTGAATGTGTTAATATGTTGAGTCACATGTATATACGCATCCATGAGCATGTGAGTGAGTGTGAGTGGGCGTGTAATAACTCTATGGTCAACATCCAAAAATGATGACCTTCTCACGACTGGTCTAGATCCCCAACTGAGATAACGCCAATGTCTCTTTTTTAAATTTTTTTCACTTGCTTTCCACTTCATTGTAAAGAAATGCTTATTCCGGTAAAATATTTGTACCGAATGGAACGAATAGTGTGTGGTCTGATGAAATGAGCTAATTTAGCTCATAGAAATGAATTATAATTTATAACCAATCGAAATGACGTGTTGAGTTTTCCTTTATATATATATATATATATATATATATATATATATATATATATATATATATATATATATATATATCCAGGTGGAGAGAACGCACGGTTTTACTATTTTTAGTAAACCCGGCATTTATTTTATTATAAACAATGCTCAGTATAATATTATAAATCTTAATATAATCATATAATTAGGAATTAATTGTACATTGCAACACGGAAATTTCTATGTTTCGAGATAGATTCTCTTCATCAGGCAATGTTGGATGTTGGTTGTGAAAATGATTTAAATTTAAATAAAAAAAACATCGTTTTGCGATTTATGTATGTGGGAAATTATAAATTTTGTGTGTTCTTTTACCTAATCAGAGTAATGAGTCGCTTTGGAATTTGAGCTGTAGTTTCTTCCTTTTTTCTCTCTCACTTTCCTCTTTCCGTCCTATTTTCCTTCCTCACGGTCAAAGGGTCAACCTGCTATATATATGATGGCATCTTTACATATCTTTACATATAAATACATATACAACGCTTTCTCTCTTTCTGTATATATATTATGGACTCTCCCGTCGATTTCGAAGTATGAGTGTCTAACTTAGTTAGACTGCCACACAGAGAATTGCTTAGAGCGGTGAAGGCTTGTGTGTAACAAACCGATCGGTGCAGAAGTTCGCCACAGATCGCATGAACAGCAATCGCATGAACAGCAGACCTCAGTTATTTAACCCATAACTGGAGGAAAGGAACGGATTAATACCTTTCCCAAGGGTACCAGTGTGCAAGTCAATGCAGAGTGTTCTACTGGAATTGGAACTCGGCTCACAGATTTCCCTTTACGAGTCGACATTCACCGCACCACAACGCACAGCCGTCAATAATCGCTTACAGCACATGGTATTCCCAAGCGGTCACCCATCTAAGTACTGACCAGGCTCAACGTTGCTTAACCTCGGTGATCGAGCGGGAACCGGTGTATTCAACGTGATATGACCGTAATATATATATATATATATAGTGTATCGAGGCAGCAGATAATTTTCTAAACATATACTGTTAAATATAAGAGACAATGAATGTCTATTATGTTTAATCCTGAGCCGTTCTAAACATCGTATTTTGGCTTTAATTTCAGTTGGAAATAAATACAAAAATTCTCCAACATTTGGATATTCTTTTATTAAGTTGGTTCCAAGCTTTCGGCTCGCATGAGCCACCTTCAGAGAGGTTACAAGGGCGTTAGCTGATGGTGGATGTTTTTGTGTTAGCGTCTTTGTAACCTCTCTGAAGATGACTCACGTGAGCCGAAAGCTTAGAACCAACTTAATAAAAAATTATCCAAATTTTGGAGAATTTTTTCTTTATTTTCAACTGAAATTAAAGCCAAAATACGATGTTTAGAACGGCTCATGATTAAACATAATAGACATTCATTGTCTCTTATATTTACCAGTGTCTAGAATATATATATATATATATATATATATATATATATATATATTGTCCTTTTGTAGGTATATTCCATCTGAAATTTTATGCACACATTTACCAAAAGCGAAAGTAACTTACTTACACGGAACATTCTTGAGTGTGCACTAATCGAATTTTGCCAAAATTGTCTTCATTTTGTCTCGTGATTTTATTTGCATTTGAATTATTTGCCTATTTTTGCCAGATATCACTTGAGATCAAGTTCCAGCAAGTATTCCCAAGTACACCAGAACCCTCTTCATTATTCCATTTGATT
>JBBBDQ010001297.1:460000-627500 GCA_037127315.1 Ascarosepion bandense | reverse complement strand
ATGTAAGAAAGCTAAATTTAAAATTTTAATGCTTCTGGTGTCTAACATGTCTAGACGTACTGCTGAGCCAATCGCATATGCTTTTCTAACACACATATATTCTCTTATAAAGTAAACTTGACCTGTTAAAACAGCGTAGCACTTTCTATCCCTAATTTGCATGCTTTTTAAAATAAGCTATATTTACAAAGGTTACAGTGGATATCGGCTCGGGGTGAGAAATCGGGGAACCGAGTTCGAATTCTAGTTGAATTCTTTGCATTCACTTACGTGTAAATACCCTTGGGAAATTAATCCGTCTCTTCCGTCCAGCTACGGGTTAAATATCAGGACAGATTGGGTTCTACAACCTTGGTTGGCAACCAGTCTATCTCAGAAAGTAACCTACTGCGGGAACTTCTTCTGTCCAGTCAGTCATATCTCGAAAGAGACATGATCGCCCAAGCGTGTATCATGTATGGCCCTTACTGACTGATATTTACATTGAAAACGTCCACTAGAGGATGAAACACGTTCATAAAGATAAGTTTTTCTTTTGTTTTTATTTTTATTTATGTGAATATTTCCCAACTATAAGACTGATATTCAACCGCCGTGCCGTGGCACACCAGTGCCGCGCGACTCCCTTAAGTGTGCCGCTAAATAACATCAAAAATAAGAAGCGAGAAATGTGATACACGCTTTGGGTGATCATGTCCCGAAAGCGACATGACTGACTGGACAGAAGATTATCCCACAGTAGGTTGCCATTGTTTTCTGCGTTAGACTGATTGCCAGCCAAGGCTATTGAACCCAATCTGTCCTGTTATTTGACTCATAGCTAGAAAGAGAATAAATGTATTATATTATTAAATAGTGATTAGAGGGAGATCAGTTTATTACTTCATAAAAATAGAAAACCGATCCCCCACTCAATGCCCAGTAGAAGCTTTAATTACTATAATATTCAGTCAGTCAGTTAATTGCCATACGTGATACACGTTTTGGGCGATCATGTCTCGAAAGAGACATGACTGACATGGGCAGAAGTTTATCCCGCAGTAGGTTAACATTGCTTTCTGCAGTAGACTGGTTGCCAACCAAGGCTGTAGAACACAATCTGTCTTATCATTTAACCCATATCTGGAGGGAAGATCCGGATTAATACTTTTCTCAACTGTATTTGTACGTAAGTGAATGCAAGGAATTCATCTGGAACTCGAACTCGGCACCCCGATTTGTCGTTCCGAGTCGATATTCTTTGCACCACAAAGCTGCACAAAAAGTTAAATAGAAACAATGAAGTACACTTTATAATTGTGAGTGTATTTTGTTTTTAAATCTATGATTTTACTAGCAGTATAGCCTGGCGATGCTTGGCTGTAATGAAAGCTTTAAAACTAATCCATGGTCCTGGAGCTCAGACTCTTTGGACGTTGGCACGAAAGACTAAAAAGCAATAGTTGTTTCCAGTTAAAGCGAAACCGTAGACTAAAAGAAAAATGAATGGATGTAAATCAAATTTTGATTTCCTGGTATCGATATCAAATAAGTTTTTTTCGTCGGAAACTGAATTTTGAAGGCTAAATAAGTCCTCTGAGTAAATGGTATCATGGCTGAGACTAACTACAATTATACCTACTTAGAGCCAAACCCGAAGCAAAAACTAAAATAAAAGGGCTGAAAAAAATACAGATATACAGGCAGATAAACAGACACACACAAACATCTTGCCTTTTATATAAATATATATATTATCGATTTTCTTCACTATTTTAAGAACTATAACCTTGAAACTTCTGAATATCGTTTCTTATGTTTTTGTCTATGAGTGTATCAAATTTGTTTAAAATCGTACCACTCCTTCTATAAACCGATTTTTTCGATTATCGATTTTCGATATTTATCTGAGGTACCTTGATACAAAACCTAGCTAAGAACACTCGCAGACGCTTATAGTACAACTGTGTAAATTTTCAAGAAAATCGGTTCAGCTGTTTCGGAGTCTATAGGTAACAGAAACACACATACACACACACACACAGACACACACACACACAAAGACAAAGTTCCATTTATAAATAAGTTTAGATAGATTTCCAAACATATAAATGCATACCCTTTAAAACTTTTGCTAAGTGTATCGTGATATTTTCATTTTACTAGATGTGCCGTTGCTTAAAAAGGTTGAGGGACACTGAATTATAATAACCCTGACCCTGCTGGCACATCGACTCTTAACCCTGCCTCGAACCCTGTATTTTATTCAAGCTTATTTGGACATTAAGATCGACTTATGTGTTCGAAATGGCATGAAATAATATATATTTGATTTGAATATTTCCAGGTGGAATTGACGGGTAACAGCATTTATGAATATATTCACCCTGCTGACCATGATGAGATGACCGCCCTGCTGACGCTACCGCACGCCTATCACACCCATATTCTTCAAGGTAAAGGTGTGTATATGGACAACTACTTGTATATATCGTTGTATACAATTAGTTTGTTCTGAAAGTAATGTAACGTTTCTTTTTTTAAAAAAATTAACAAAAGCTATATTTTCAGTATTTACATTATTCAGACTACTGTCCTCATCTTTGTTGCCATTTGTACGACGTTTCGGCCGTTGTACGCTCCGACCTTCTTCAGGTGCTAGGAATTTCGGACTGAACCGTTTATGACAATCACTGGGGTATATTAACTGCATTCCTTGCCTAGAGCCTGGAAGTCATGAGTTATCTCCCACTAATCCTGTAAGTTACTTGTTCACAACCGCTGTAGCCTGGTATTGAACTCACAACTCTTTGGGTCAAGTCACAGGAACTAACCAACGTCTATATCTACTTAAGGGCACACTAGTGGATATAGACGTTGGTTAGTTCCTGTGATTTGACCCAAAGAGTTGTGAGTTCAATACCAGGCTTTTTCCGAAAGAGACATTAGGAAAGGAATGAAATTAAAATACCCAAGTGATTTTAATAAACGGCTCGGTTCGAAATTCCTAGTATCTGAAGAAGGCCGGATCATACAACGACCGAAATGTCGTACAAAATGTAACAGAAATGAGGACAATAGTCCGAAAAATGTAAATACTGAAAATACTGCCTCATCTCAGAAATATAGACAAAGGCCACATTTTATCAAGAACATAATCAATCAGCCTCATATTTTTCTTGTAATTTGTCCCTTGTCCCTTTTTATATAGCCCTCCACAACTTTCTGTCCCTTGTATCTATGCAATATTTGACCCCTTCGCCATCCTTTTTTATTCCCGCTTTGCCACATATTTCTTAGTTAGGTTACTGTCCGCTTCTTACTGTTTTCTTGCCTACACTGTTTCCTGTGAGTGTCAAATTCTCTAAGCCTTCTTTCTTTATTTCATGTCTCTGAAATTTGAACAATCTCTAAGATTCGAAATTCAAACGTCATTTTTAATTCCGAGTTTTAAAAAAACTTCCTCACACGTTCAGTCCAAAATATTCTCAGCATCTTTCTGTAGAACTACATTTTGTTACCTTTGTGAGAAGATCGTCCAGCATTTACGACTGTACAGGGGGATCTATATTACATAACAGTCTGGTACTGTTTACTTTGTTTCCAACGAAATTTTCCTGTTTCTTAATACTTTGCTTAGCTTTTGGAAGGGATTTTTTTCGCTATTCCAGTGCATCTTTGGATTTCAGTGTCACATTTTCCGCTCACTTTTTAAAAAATTTTAGGCAACTAAAATTTGAAGTCACCCTGTCTTCTGTGAGAAAATTCTCCAACATTCGCTGTCATATAAGAGAAATGATATGACATAGTAGTTCAGCATTCTTGTCTTTGTTTCTGTTGTGGAGGAATATCCTATCTTACCCAGTAATGGGTATGGCCCGGGTTATCAAAGACCGGGACTCGAACGAAATTATCGTGATTATACGAGAATCATCGACTTTAGTCGAGAGCCATGAGCCTTAGACGAGAGTTAGACGTCACTAGACGGAAGCATTCTTCGCAAGACGGACGCATACGTCCTTCATACAGAGACATTGTCTTCTTGATTGTTATTCTTGTTAACTGTTCATTGGTGTACGTGTATTTGGTTTATTGCACAGAGGTATAATAAATCTCTATTCATATATCCTCAGTGTTAAGAATTATTTCTTGCACTATTCTTTCTCTGTTTATCCCCTCCCTGGATATAACAGTTTTTAACGAATTTTTCCCGATTAATACTTAGCTTTTGGAGTACATCTTTGGTGCTACAATGAGTTTTAATAGGCTTTCGCATAACTGCGCCCAACACATGCTAATCAGTCTGGGAAGTTAGGTGGCTATATGTAAGAGGTGATGTAAAATTGTCTGACAGGGTTTACCTGCTTGTGTGGCATGGTGCAGAGTCCTATTGCCAGACATAGAGTCTTTCAGCAGCCACTCTCTTGACCCAGGGTAGCACTACCTCTTCAATTGTTATAGAATTTCCTGTTGAGTCTGAGGCCATCACTCACAAATTCGGGAGTTTCTTTTTTATCAGAACAATCAGAGTGAGTTTTCTGAGCTGCCGTATCTTCGTAATCATCATTAGACTTATCTAACTCTTTCCGAATCATATGCATTGTCCTCAGATTTACACCTAAACATTCTGAAATGTTCTATTAGAGCTTCCGGCACGAATGCCAAGTGTCACAGCATGCCGTATATATATATATATATATATATATATATATATATATATATATATATATATATATAACGTAGAATCCTTGGTATATTAGTCAGATAAATTCCGATAGAGACGAACTCAAAAGAACTCAATGTTAAATTCATTTATTTAATTTAACAGAGTAATATAATTTAGAAATTTTTTTAGATATTCTACAATTTCAAGTCAGCAACGGCGAAATGCCTATTGCCCATGAAATTGTAAAATATCTATATATATCTATATCTATATCTATATCTATATATATATATATATATATATATATTAGGCATCCACATACAAGCCTGTTTTGCCGTATGACAGCTTATCAGTGTGGCTAGACACATCCACTTCCGATTTGGTGTCAGTTAGAGTCACTACCCACCTAAGCCATAGGCGCATGGAACCAGAGAAAGGAAATTTAAACGTGTTCTATATACGCAGTGTATACCGAAAGAAATCAATTCATTTGAAGAGTAATGCATATATCGCAGAAGTGGAAACTATTTTTTAAAATTTTCTTCTTTAGAGAGCTCAATCGTAATGAGAGCATTATGTATTTGGGCAACAATATCTCTTTTATACAGGTTTCATTGAGAATGTCAGACAAAGTATTATCATTAAGTTTTTTACATCATTTTTCGTGTGTTCGTATAATTTTTTTCTTTTTGGAACTCAAATTATATAAGAATTGTTCAAAGCGTTTGTACACTTTTTTTTGTACAAATCCGTAAGCAATTACATTGGCTATACCACCACGACATTGACGAGAAGATTGACCTTACACCTTTTCCACAACAGTTCCATCCCATCTTATTCAAATGCGCATCAAGATCTTCCAGGACCTATCCGTGATACCCTCGTTGGTAATACATACATAACTGCATCATCCACATGCAAAAGACGATTAAAAAATACTAATTGGTGTGTGTGTGTGTGTGCAAGTTAATTGCATTTCAGATGTTCCTCAACATTTAACCATTCTTTTTTTTTCTTTTTTTTGTTTGTTTATATTGTCTTCATAACATTGATTATAACTTCTAATTTTGTTATAAATCCTAAATATTATTCGCTCAACTTTATATTTAGAACTTTTTAAAGAATATTATTTTTTGGATACGGAAGTTTATTCTAGCCATACCTACCAGGGTAGGTATGGATGGAATAATCTTCCGTATCAAAAAATGGAATAAACTTCCATATCCAAAAAATGGGCGGGTATAATGACAATATACACGCTAAAATGTCTGCCTACTTCTACCGAACACCCATAGCTCAGAGGTAGAATCGCCGACTGACGCCACTTCGGTCGGGTTTCAATCCTGGCTTAAAAGCAAACGGAGTCTAACCGTACTGATGAGCTGTGATACAGCGAAACAGATCTGTCTGCAGATGACTATATATATATATATATATATATATATATATATATATGTGTGTGTGTGTGTGTGTGGGTCTGCGTGTGTGTGAACGTTGACTACATTTCAGATGTTCCGCAAGATCTAATCATTCTTTTCTTTTGATTATATTGTCTTCATAGCAACCATTGTAACCTCTAATTCCCAGAAATATTATGATATTTACAGACATAGAGATCGATCGGTCTTTCTTCCTGAGAATGAAATGCGTACTGGCTAAAAGAAACGCGGGATTGACAACCGGCGGTTATAAAGTAAGTATGACAAAGCACATTCATGCAATCGCCATCTTTTTTATTTTAAAATGAAGATATATTTTCACATTTATTCTAAATATTTCATACAAAACAAAACGATAAAGCTACTAAGAGAGTTGGTTGGTTGGTTGGTTGGTTGGTTGGTTGGTTGGTTGGTTGGTTGGTTTGGTTTGGTTTGGTTTGGTTTGGTTTGGTTGGTTCATTCGTTCGTTCGGTTGGTTGGTTGGTTGGTTCGTTCGTTTGGTTGGTTGTTTGGTTGGTTCGTTCGTTCGGTTGGTTGGTTGGTTGGTTGGTTGGTTCGTTCGTTCGTTGGTATATCAACCCCAGTGGGTCATTTAATGCCAACAATTTTTTAAAAATAAATTCATAGGCATATGTTTCTATTTTTATACTTTCACGGTGTTTTGACCCCAGTTTGTGGGGTAACTATTTTCCTATAGCCGGGAACCTAACAGGTGCTACCACTCCGGGTCAGAATGGACCTGGGAGCAACAACAACTAATAGGTGGTTCCATGCTCCTCACAACCTCCCAATTAGAGGCCTTGCTACCGGATGCAATTTACCGTCATACCCAGGACCTGAGACGCATAATATTAAACAGTGGGAAAGAACTTGAGACTACGATCATTGCTAAGGAGAAAGGAAAATGTATTGTTCCTTGGTAGTTCCTGCCCACAATTGAGATACAACCACTCCACACCGCGTGCTACATACCCTCACTTGTGCCAGGGAGAAAAAAGGAGTTGACAACTAGGAATTACGAGTACTCGGATGTAACAAAACCTTCCATGTGACTTCAAAGTTAAACTTTTGAAGATCAAAGTTGACTGAAAAGCAAGAAACTGAAAAATATTTCCACAACTAGGAAGTAGAAGAGAAGAAACTATTAGCATAGAACTTACGGTTATATCTGGCTATTTCACCAGTAAAATGATGACAGTTATTATTACGCTTACATCCGTGTCGTTGAGCTACTAATGAGGTGCCAATCAGCCCATTAGAACAATTACCATGAATATATATATATATATATATAGAGAGAGAGAGAGAGAGAGCGAGAGAGAGAGAAAAGATAGAGGGGTGTTACGTTAGGACAGTAATAAAGAGACTGAAATCGAGATGCCAGGTCAGGTTTGATGATATTGCGGACCCTTCTTTTGATTTTGTCAAGAATCTATTGATATATATCAGAAGCGCCAGGCTAGATATGGCAGTTCATGGACGAATGGTAGATTTATAAGCATACCCGATGGATTCTGTATTATGACTGTAAGATATCAGTTTAATTTTGGAAACTTTAAAAACTAAAAGCCATTTCTTGCTCCAGTTAACAACTGACTGAAGGTCATTTTAAGACAGGAGTAAATAGCTGGGTCCTCGGAATTAATAATGAGTTGGAAACTGATGAGATCTTGATAAAAATTTCCATATGCGGGAAGTACAAAAGAAGAAACTATTAACATAGAACTTACGGTTACATCTAGTCATTTCAACTGTAAAATGATGAGACGTAGCTGCTAACTATCTTATATGTACCGTATCTTTTCGGGACGTTGGCGATCATGGTTCTCCACAATTTCTTCTTAATCTTCTTCTTTTTGACGCGTCGCTTCAGGACGTTGGCGATAATGGCTCTCCTCAAACTCCTGTTCTTTGTAGTTCTTAATAAATTTGGTCTTTTTGCTATCTTTCTTAAACCTTTTTCCGTCTTCAATTTCCACAAGCTCTCTAGATAGGTTATGCGTTATCTTCCTCTGTTTCCCTTTGTTTTCAATTTTCCCTGTGCGTATCAAATTTTCCAAGCCCTCTTTCCACATTCCGGCCTTTTGGCTGGGAGGAAATTGACCAGATCTGACCAGCTATGACTGGCTTTGACTAGTTCTGACCACATAAGACCAGTTTAGAACCCAGTATATAGGTGAAGTGATCGTACCTATTATAAGAATTATTAAAATATTTATTATTAAAAATTATTAAAATATTTATAGAAAGGCACAGCAAAGCTATGTTATAGCGGTGAGAAAGAACCTGAAACAGAGATCTTAGAATCGAAATCAGAATCAGACAGTTAAATACCATACGTGAAACACGCTTGGGCGATCATGTCTCGAAAGAGATAAGGCTGACTGGGCAGAAGATTTTCACGCAGTAGGTTGCCATTGTTTTCTGAGGTAGGCTAGTTGCTATCCAAGGCTATAGAACCCAATCTGTCCTGTTATTTAACCCATAGCTGGAGGGAAAAGACGGATTGATACTTTTCCCAAGGGTATTTGTACGTAAGTGAATGCAGTGAATTCAACTGGAATTCGAAATCGGCTCCTCGATTTGTCGTTCCGAGTCGATAACCACTGCACCACAACAATACGAAGAGTGTATTAAATAATACATTGTCGTTTGCCACTTTTGATTGGGTTATCGTCCAAGAGAAATAACGCTTTAAGCCCATGCAAAGCGCAGATTTTGTTATATGTCAAGTAATCCACGTCTTATTTTTTCTATCCAACTCATATTGAAATCAACCCAAAAGATTGTTCTACCTCCCTATCATATTGGTCAATTAATATATCCTTTCAAATATCAGTGTGATTCTGAAAACATTGTCAGAAGTTTAAATTAAGGAACAGTCAATCAGTTAAGTGCTTATATGTGATTTTCCCGTTGTAGGTTGTCATTAATTTCTGTAGTAGACTGGTTACCAACCAAGGCTATAGAATCCAGTCTGCCCTGCAATTAATTCTTTTATCCAAGTCAGTCAGTTGAGTGACATACATGATACTCGCTTGAGCGATCATGTCCTGAAAAATACATGATGATTGGGCAGAAAATGTTCTCGCTGCATGTTGCCATTACTTTCTGCGGTAGACTGGTTGCCAACCAAGGCTATAAATTAAAATCTGTCCTGTTATTCGATTCTTTTAACCAGATCAATCAGTTAAGTGCCATACGTGATACACGCTTGAGCGATCATGTCTCAAAATAGACATGAGTGACTGAACAGAAGATTTTTTCCACTCTAGGTTGCCATTACTTTCTAAGTAGACTGGTTGCCAACCAAGGCAAACCCAATCTGTTCTGCTATTCAATTTTTCTTTTTATCTAGATCAGTCATTTAAGTGCTATACGTGATAAGCGCTTAGGCAATCATGATTCGAAAGAGACATGACTGACTGGGCAGAAAAATTTTACCGCTGTACATTGCCATTACTTTCTGCGGTAGACTGGTTGCCAACCAAGGCTATAGAACCTAATCTATCCTGTTATTTGACCCATAGTTGGAAGGAAGAGATGGATTATTTTCTTTTCCAAGAGTATTTGCGCGTAAGTGAGTGCAACGAATTCAACTGGAATTTTAACTCGACTTTCTGATTTCTCGTTCCGAGCCGATATCCAATGCACCCCCAACGCCCCATCCATGTCACTCCAGTGACATCTAAAAATTCTCTGCGGAAGGCTGAAGAACAAATACGCTGAAATGTTGCGTTAAAAATAACAACGGCAAAGATTCTGGAAGGAATAATGTTTAGAGTGACATCTTAGGATCACTGGATGGAACATACAATTAAGAAAGATTGAAGATATAGGCTGTAAGTTGGGGTAAAAATAACAAGGATGAAGATTCTCCTTAATAATATTAATTCACTTGGGGACGGTTGACTTTATCTTGTATGCCTGTGCTGCAATTATTATAAATCTACGCGGTTTAATCATTATTAGATTAATATCTTTTCCCCCTTTTATAACCAATTACGTCAACACCGGAATCACCAAAAGGTTGATTGCTTCCATAGGGAAAAGGTGGTAGTGGATCGTAGCAGAAGCCATCATTTTGACCCCTTGGGGCGAAACGCATTGGTCTCTTTGGGGCGTGAGTGGCTGGTATCACGCTGGTGGAACCCAATATGCCAATTTTCGACCGATCGGTGCGAACTATCAGTCCTTTTTCCTACCTTTCCAGTCCATCCTACAAATGCCACCTCTTGTGTCACGTGACAAACGCCTCCCACCACTAGGCTCGCCGTTGATTGGCTCGAGGTTTTCAAGGTCTACAGCTTGAGGCGAAAGAAGCCCAGAGAGGTTTCACTCCGCCTGGAATGGGAAATGGTCTTCTGGCTGAGATGGCATTACTAAGCATCATTAATGGACGACACACAGACCGATAGCGGAGAAAGAGAGGAAAAGAAAAAAGAGGAGAAAGAAAAGATCTCTGGTTAAAAATGTCTATTGAAACAGGATGTTCGTGTGGCCGTAAGCTGAGGCAGTGTAAGCACACTACCACACACACTTCGACATTCTCAATTGTCAAAATGTACTATTCATATAAAATACAAATTTTATTGCGACCTAATTATGTACAGTGATGGATTATATGCAATATAGGTGAACAATTCAAATTAATTTAAAAATAAATAGAATGTATCTCCATACAAATTACAGACATGTCATAATAGATCATTCTGCCTTAAATAAATCAATAATTTGTGACAGTTTTTAACATCAACTTCTGATATTTTTTTTTTTTTGTTGTTGTTAAAACTTTGAAGTAATTGAATGCATTCAACAATATGGATAAAAATAGCGAAGTTTTATATCGGTTTTAGCATAAACAAAACGAGTTCACCGATTTGGATGAGAAAAAAAAGAGCCCAAAATGTTTTCCTTCAATAGTCAGTTGTGTTTAGTTTAATTTGTAACTGTCTATACTTTTGAGATGAGGTAGTATTTACATTATTTACACTATTCTGACTGTTGTTCTCATCTTTATTGCAAATCTTTACGACGTTTCGGCCGTTGTACGTTCCAGTCTTCCTCAGTTGCTAGGAATTTTGAACCGAACATTTTATTTCAATCACTGGAGTATCTAATTCTCATTCCATGTGTGATGCTACTTCCAGATGCCATGTAGTTATCTCCCTTTAACATAACTCTCTAAGTTATTTGTTCACCACTGCTGTAGCCAGATATCGAACTCAAAATTCATTGGGTCAAGTCATTGGAACTAACCAATGCCTATATTCATTGGACCAGGGACGTAGCTGATGCTAAAAAAACACCGGCCACTGAGAAAATTAAGCGGATTTATTAGTTGACAATGTGATGACGTCATCAGTGTCATCTGTTTCCAGAAACTATGATTCTTTTGGATTTTTTCGGCTATTCCAATGGAAATTAGGCACAGAACGTGAACGAAAGCAGGAAATCGGGTTCGGACTTTCTGAGTATAACCAGTCTTTTCTTCCAAAATTAATAAATAAACAAACAGATTTTTACTGCGTTCATTTGGATGTTTTCTCCATTTTTGTTTCTTTCTTTCTTTCTTTCTTTCTTCGTGAATTGTTTAGTTTGATTTCTGACGAAGACATTTTTCCTTGCCCGGATTTTCCCTATGATTGCACGGATCGACCCGGACCTGTGCCCGGTGTGCCCGGTAGTCAGATACGGCCATGCATTGGACCATCTGTCCTTAACATGTTTTTCTTTTTGTTTGTTTGTTTTAATCATATCACCCCGATCAAGACGGTAACGCCACTGATGTGCAGGGGGCTACGTAAGACTGACAACATTGGAAAAGAGAAAACCGGAAACCACATCCTTAGCAGGGAACAAGGGATGAGCCTCTTCACCTGTTCAATAGACGTGGGTGGAGTGTGAACCGGGCGATAGTTTAGTCTATCTACTCCAATTGAAAAAAGAAAAAGAAAAAAAAGAAAAGAGTGAAAAGATTGGAAAAGAGAAAACCGGAAACCACATCCTTAGCAGGGAACAAGGGATGAGCCTCTTCATCTGTTCAATAGTTGTGGGTGGAGTGTGAACCGGGCGATAGTTTAGTCTATCTACTCTAATTGATGAAAAAAAAGTGAGAAGATTAGAAAAGAGAAATCCGGAAGCCACATCCTAAACAGGAAACAAGGGATGAGCCTCTTCACCTGTTCAATAGATGTGGGTGGAGTATGAACCGGGCGATAGTTTAGTCTATCTACTCTAATTGATGAAAAAAAAGTGAGAAGATTAGAAAAGAGAAATCCGGAAGCCACATCCTAAACAGGAAACAAGGGATGAGCCTCTTCACCTGTTCAATAGATGTGGGTGGAGTATGAACCGGGCGATAGTTTAGTCTATCTACTCTAATTGATGAAAAAAAAGTGAGAAGATTAGAAAAGAGAAAACCGGAAACCACATCCTAAACAGGAAACAAGGGATGAGCCTCTTCACCTGTTCAATAGATGTGGGAAAATGTGTATCACGTATGGCACTTAACTGACTGACTTTTATTCTTACATATCCTAAATGAATAATATTTTCTTCATAACCGTAGAAGCGTATTATTCTTCCAGATATCTATCCATTGAATTTTCTACTTTCTTTCTCGCAGGTCATTCACTGCAGCGGTTATCTGAAGATCAAACAGTTCACAATGGACATTTCACCGTATGATGGGTGTTATCAGAACGTCGGATTGGTGGCTGTGGGCCACTCCTTACCTCCAAGCGCCGTCACTGAGATTAAAATGTTTAACAATATGTTCATGTTTCGGGCCAGTCTTGATTTGAAACTAATTTTTTTAGATGCTAGGTGAGTATAAAAAAGATAATAAAAGCACTAATTGAACGTCCCCCAATTTAAGGAATATCGAATTTAAGGAACCACTAATGGATAACCTGCGTCATAAAGAAACTGACTTTTATTTATACTTAATGAAATTAGATAAATCCTAACTCACTACTTCACATCCATTTTCTGAAGCTCTTTTCTCCATCCACTCCACCCCATTACACCGGTATTCTCATCCGTCTATTACCCTCCTCCTGACATGTCTTATAACTAAACCGTCTTTCTCATCACTTTTCCCTAGGTAAACCCTGCGCAACAGTGACAGTAAAATGCCTTTATCATTATACACGTCCAAAAGCTGAGAGTGTTATAATTCATTGCTGAATGAACGATGTGTAGATGCTAGAGTAGCTTCTGTTTTTTCAAAGTCTACCATTCTTCCAGAGTGCTCAATCAGGGTGTGAAAGCATAAATAGTCATCCGCAGGCAGATCTGTTTTGCTGTATCACAGCTCATCAGTACGGTTATATATATATATATATATATATATATATATATATATATGTATATATATATATATATTTAGTATATCGAGGCAGCAAGTAATTTTCTAGACATATGCTATTAAATATAAGAGACAATGAATGTCTATTATGTTTAATCATGAGCCGTTCTAAACGTCGTATTTTTGCTTTAATTTCAGTTGAAAATAAAGACAAAAATTCTCCAACATTTGGATAATTATTTATTGGTTTTCTTCTAAGCTTTCGGCTCACATGAGCCATCTTCAGAGAGGTAGTTTAAACTGAAATATTATAAAATCCACCATCACCGACGATTTTATTTTTTAGTTTGTTGCCAAACTCCGCTTGGCAACGGCAATAGTTACCAAAAATAATAAACGCAGTTCTTAAGTTTGCGATGCGGTTTTATGATGTCACACCGCGGGATATATATATATATATAGGTATCATGTATAGTATGCACCTGATGACTGCCTGAAACTCCGAGTCATGCCTTAAACGCATATATATATATATATATATATATATATATATATATATATATATATATATAGATAGATAGATAGATAGATAGATAGATACGCGTATGGGGTTATTTATCATTTAAGCATTAATATCATTAGTATTACAGACACGCACACACGTATATATTATATAGTATTTTCATTTATATATACATGTGTATGTATATAGGTGTGTATGTCGTTATTTATAATTTAACCATAAATTTTAATAGTATCACACACACACACACACACACACACACATATATATATATATATATATATATTGTTAAATATAAGAGACAATGAATGTCTATTATGTTTAATCATGAACCATTCTGAACATCGTATTTTGGCTTTAATTTCAGCTGAAAATAAAGACAAAAATTCTCCAATATTTTTTATTAAGTTGGTTCTTAGCTAATAATAAAAAGTTATCTAATGGGCTCTTTGAGCAATAATCTATTTTTCAATTAAAGATCAACGAAATCAGTTTGTTTATTTTATTAATCTTTTCAATATTTTGAATAATTTCCCTGATTTCCTGCGAAAATTTGAATACAAATTTTCAATGTTTGTGTACTTTCGGAGTTTATCGAAGAATGCCTCGTTGATAATATTTTAAATATATTCATGTATTTTTCTCATCCCTATTTTATATTTTTTTCAGATATAATGTCGTCACACGTCATGCCATATTTTTAATGTGTCACGCCCTCATGCGTCTGTTTGTGTTATGTTTTTCATTTCCATATTTTTAATTTTATTAGTACTTTTTACTCATGAAATATATTTCGTGTGATGGTTCACACATTTGATAAAATGCTATTGATGTTGTTTATCTGGTTAATCTAGAATTTGTAGTCATTATTTTACAGTTTATCCTATACATACATATATATATATATATATTTAGTATATCGAGGCAGCAAGTAATTTTCTAGACATATACTATTAAATATAAGAGACAATGAATGTCTATTATGTTTAATCATGAGCCGTTCTAAACGTCGTATTTTTGCTTTAATTTCAGTTGAAAATAAAGACAAAAATTCTCCAACATTTGGATAATTATTTATTGGTTTTCTTCTAAGCTTTCGGCTCACATGAGCCATCTTCAGAGAGGTAGTTTAAACTTAAATATTATAAAATCCACCATCACCGACGATTTTATTCTGTGTTGACATAAAACTCCGCTTGGCAACGGCAATAGTTACCAAAAATAATAAACGCAGTTCTTAAGTTTGCGATGCGGTTTTATGACGTCACACCGCGGGATAGCGCGAAATAACAACAAAACCATCTAGTCAAATGCAATGTAATATGTTATTTCCTGTTTTAAAGTTGATTTTATTGAGTGTTGGTTGTTTTGATTTGATGTACATGGCCTCCAATATCTGCAGGTTCCTCTTACTGTGTGTATGAGTAAGGATCACCGTATTGTTGACCAAAATCTGTCTGATATTACCTACATGTTTATGTTTTTCAGAGAAATGTTTTTTTATAGTACTCTGATCAGAAAGATGACATGTAAGTCTACGGGAGAGCGTGGTTGTGGTAAAAACAATATATGTACTAGGTTTTTGATTAGTATCAGAGATGCAATCTCTGAATGGGCATGTAAATTGGTACACTACATTGGTTTTTTGTAAAAAATTTAGTTTAGTGCTTGTTGGGTGATTATAGACTATGAGGTCAATTGTTTTAAACTTTTTATAATATATAATGAGTTTAATTTGATTATTACTTTCGCTAAAAAGAAAATGAATTGTTGGATTTTCTTATTAATTCTAACCGTAATAATAATACTATTATATTATTACCTAAAATATTATATATATATATATATATATAATAGAATCCTTATGTCTTGGTAAGATAACTTTCACAGGGAATTAAATCTAATGAGAACTCAATGTTAAGATTTAACAGAGTATTACAGGGTGGGGCAGAGCTGCTCAAACCAGATTCATACAACAATGAATGGCTAAAAATTATCCAGATAAAAAGTCGAATAAACAAAAAGAAAAAAAAAACAGGAAAAAAAATATAAAGAAAAAACGGAAAATTGGGGGAAGGAGGTTAGCTTAACACTGTTAGATATTTGCGTATATATATCTAGACGACAAGACGGCCTTGACCAAGATTTACAAAGAGAGTAGTTAAGGATGTCAGTATATTTGACTTGGATTTTTAGTTGTCTATTTTAAGATGCAGAGCATTAAAAATTAAATTTAGGGGTTGAATTTTCGCTAATAGGAAAATGAATTGTTGGATTTTCTTATTAATTCTAACCGTAATAATAATACTATTACATTATTACCTAAAATTTATTGGTAGTGATAATAACATGATAATTAAGAAAACAATATTTAAAAACCTAAAAGTAATAATAATAATAATAATAATAATAATAATAATAATAATAATATATTACCAATGGGTTTATAAAAAAATCCAACTTATGTTCATTATATATATATATATATATATATATATATATATATATATATATATAAAGATTCTTATTTTCTTAAATCGAATGGTTATTTCGACGGGTAAATATAATACCCATCTCATGAGCGAAACCGAAACATTATGGCAAAATAAATTTATTTGTATGTGTGTGAAAAATGGAAGTAAGTTTTTTTTTACATACACACCAATCAAATAAATATATTTTCCCATTTAATAAACATTGGCTCTGTAATAAATAAATTTAATAACATGTCTGGATAGTGTTAGTATTTAATATTAATAATATCTTCGGCGATTTACGTTTAAACCGTCGTTATTTTCTAATTTGTCACCAATTATATATATTATAACTGACTGATATATATATATATATATATATATATATATATATATATATATATATATATCCCGCCCCTTCCCTTTCTGTTCTGTTTTGTTTAAAAATATTTTCAATTTAACGACCTCCCTTCCTTAACCCTTTTCGTTTATTAAGCTCAGTCAGTCAGTTAAGTGCCATGCGATACACGCTTGGGCGATCATGTCTCGAAAAGAGACATGACTGACTGGGCAGAAGATTATACCGCAGTAGGTTGCCATTGCTTTCTGCAGTAGACTGGTTGCCGACCAAGGCTATAGAACCCAATCTGTCCTATTATTTAACCCATAACTGGAGGGAAGAGACGGATTAATACTTTTCCCAAGGGTATTTGCGCGTAAGTGAATGCAAGGAATTCAACTGGAATTCGAACTCGGTTCCCCGAGTTCTCGTTCCGAGCCGATATCCACTGCGCCACAACGCTAGACATTATTAAGCTAGACATGCCAAATTTCCCATCTCTTCACTTACAACTCTATCTAAAAGTAAAAACCAAAAATAGACTGATTTAAAAACAAAAATTTGTGACGTACATTTCTCAAATCTTAACCGTTATTTGTTTTTTTATTTTTTTATTTCTTTATCTCTTTTTTTTATTTTGTTTATTTTTTTATTTCTCTTTTTAATCTTATTTTTACTCTCATTTTGATATAGACTGACTGTTGCTGAGGAGGCGTGAAATCTCTCTTAGGGATTCCATGTAGAAATGTTCATTCAACATTTTTGAATTTTGAAAATTTATTTTAATTTATATATATATATATATATTGAAAGGTTGAAACCTAGGTCGTGGAAATAACTCACTTCCAAATTAAAAATATTCAAATGTTTTGCAATATATAAATGTGCACTGGTCTAATCTTATTATGACCAGAAACTAAGTAATTTTGCAATCAATCAATCAATCAATCAATATATATATATATATATATATGTGTGTGTGTGTGTGTGTGTGTGTGTGTGTGTGTGTGTGTGTGTGTGTGTGTGTGATGAAATAAAAAGAAGACAAGAAGAAAACTGTATTTAACTCGCCTACACGGTTCGTTCCGTGATGGACTTTATCAAAGCGAAAAGCCGAAATGAGCTTTATTCCAAATTACGTATCTATAATAAACTATGTATCACCTTTTCTTATGGAAACGATACTCAAACAGACGAACATACACACTAAAAATTCCAAAGAAAACGGCTAAATTCCCTTCATTTAACATCACGTGACATTGCACTCCACATTAAGGAATTCTCAAACTAAAAATATTCTGTTAATCTTTTTGAATGATTTGTGAGCGTTTTTATAGTTGGCTACACTGGTTGTTTATAGATACGAACTTGTTTGTAGCGTGTAATGTTTATATTAGTTATAAGAACATGTTCTTGGATAATTTAAATAACAACATCTTTTTGATCAGGCAGAACCAGCATTTACAGAAAATCTGCTTTGAATTGTAAAAGAAAAACGTCAACAAAACAAAAGCTTTATTTAATCAGAAAGCACTTTCAATCGCTTTTATGTATAAAATATTTTATTAGCACTATGGCATTAAAAAAAAGTTTTTATGCATAATGATTTTTTACAAGTATTGTAACCATAAATGTCCTGAATGAGGAGGGTAAAAATATAATATGGATGCTCTGTTACCTTAAGGTATTGAGTGTCTTGGTGCGGTTGAGCGATTTCTCGGACTTTTTGTCTGTTGTCGCCTATACGGCATGCTCTCACAACGAAAGCTTTAACTATTCCGACTTTCATAACACCAAAATTAAATCACTTTCCCGTTGAGGATTTTTTCACCTCCTCCCTCGGAATATTTAGGGTTACTTCAACATCTTAACCAAATTTAGCTATCGTTGTCGTTCAAAATTAAACGACGCCAACACCCCTGAGGTTCTATCATTTTAAACACTTCTGTTTTTTTTTTTTTTTTTTTTTTTAATAGGGACATTAAAAAAAACAGGCATTCCGGCTGCCTGATGATTGCAAATAGTGCAAGAAACTTAAGTCATACCAGTTTCGTTGTTTTCAGAAACAACCAAAATGTTGATTGTATATATATATATATATATATATATATATATATATATATATATATATATATATACGAGGTCATTCAATAAATAAGGTGAATTTATCTAAGGTGAATTTTCTAATACAGATAGAAGCTTACATTTTTTTATATTGATTTTTCAAGGTAGTTTCCCAGCAGTGTCACACACTTTTCCTATCTGTGCACAAGCTTTCGTATTCCCTCAGCGTAAGAATCTTTGAACTGATGTCCCAGCCAACCGCTCACAGCACTTTTGACTTCATTGTCTCTTTCAAAGTTCTTTAAACAATTTAGCCCACTTGTAGACGTTTTTTTTTGGCTGAAACATGTGGCACCATACACAGTTGACATTCTCTTGTGAATTTCAACTGGTTTGCACCCTTCAGCAATCAAAAACTTGATAACTGACCTCTGTTCAATCCTGGAGCATGCTTCTTGGTCGGACATCTTTGTTAATCTCCAAAACTCTCAAAAAATTACATCAGTTAAATTAATTTCAGTTGAAAATAAAGACAAAAATTCTCCAATATTTGGATAATTATTTATTGGTTTTCTTCTAAGCTTTCGGCTCACATTAGCCATCTTCAGAGAGGTTGTTTAAACTGATTTTATAATATTTCAGTTTAAACAACCTCTCTGAAGATGGCTCATGTGAGCCGAAAGCTTAGAAGAAAACCAATAAATAATTATGCAAATGTTGGAGAATTTTTGTCTTTATTTTCAACTGAAAGTAAAGCAAAAATACGACGTTTAGAACGGCTCATGATTAAACATAATAGACATTCATTGTCTCTTATATTTAACAGCATATGTTTAGAAAATTACTTGCTGCCTCGATATACTATATATATATATATATATATATATATATATATAAACATGTTCAAATTACAATCTACTTCAAAGTGTACATTTTGTTTCGACATTGAAGGGATAATATTTCATCAGGTAGTAAACGCTATTTTTTGAAGGGGGGTTTCCTTCAATCCTTCACCAATTCTCTTTTAGTTTTTACTCTTTCTCTCCTGTTTTTTCTCTTTTTGTTTTTTATTCCCTCAATGTCTCTTTCACGACCCCACTTTTTTGGTTTCTCATTTTCCTTACCCCTTTTACCTCGCACACAAAAATTTACCAATACGAAGAAACGAACTGTCCATCTCCCTTCAAAAAATCCCATTTACTACCTGTTGAGACATTGTCCCTTCAATATCGAAAAAAATGTACACTTTTTAGTAGATTGTGATTTAAACATGTTCTAAATTATAATTTATAATAAATATTCATAGTTCTATTTCTATAGACTGTATTCGAACCTGCATACTCAGGGGAGATGTCACTATTAGACGTAGTGTGTCTTACCACTCAACCACAGAAGATATCATGGCAAACAAGTTAATAGTGATATTGTTTTCGGTTGCTTGTTTTTATATTAGGATACGATCCTGATTTTTCTGTCCTGTTTTTTTTTTTTCTCTCTTTTTGTTCTTTATTCCCTCAATGTCTCTTTCACGATTTTTCTGTTTTAAATTAATGTTTTGAACGTTGTTAATATTTTTTCGTTCTTATATATATATATATATATATATATATATATATATATATATATATATATATAATGGCAGGAGCAGAGGCAAACTTTCTGAAGCAAATGTCAATGAATGAACTGTTGAGCAGACGGTATGAGATACATCCACTTCTTCTTCATTTTTTTCTTTTCTTTTTCTTCTTCCGACAGGGTTGCTCAGTTAACTGGCTACGAACCCCAAGATTTAATAGAGAAAACCCTGTATCATTATATACACGCCTGTGATATCCTCCATATGAGATACTCTCACCATACTCGTGAGTATACACCAATTCCTTATAATCGCTCAGTATTTTGTTTTTTTATCAATGATATAAAACAATCGAGCTCAACACAATTTGAGATCCAATGCAAAAATGGCTGTTTACTTTCCAAATGATAGAAGTGGTGTTCTGAGCTCTTTTTTGTTTAAAACGATAGATTTTTATTTCTAAAGTATCAGTTGAATTTGTAACTTTGTCCTAAAACCGAAGATGCGCCATAAGCAATGAATATATACCGAAAGTGTTATGTATTCTTTGTCATACATTTATCGCGTGTTCTACATTAATTTTCCTATTTCTCTTTATTTTCTTCTTTGTAATTTTCAATTACTGTATATAAGTTCCGCAAGACTGAATGCTAATATTTGCCATCTCCTTATAAGGAAAAATTAGGCATTCATTAACCAAACAACTATTGTGGCCGTTGAAAAACAATTTTTAAGGAAAATAGGTTTCTTAAATTCAATAGCTGTTATTGCTCTTTCCAGTATTGATGGGGGGGGGGTTCCTTCCTAACTTTTTATTCAAAGAAGTGTGGAATGTCAACATCTTGTTTATGTCATTATTTTCTTTTTCAGTTTAAATTCATAAATTTTTTCTCCTAAAACAATTTTTAAGGAAAATAGGTTTCTTAAGTTCAATAGCTGTTATTGCTCTTTCCAGTATTGATGGGGGTTTCCTTCCTAACCTTTTATTTGAAGTAGTGTGGAATGTCAACATCTTGATTATGTCATTAGTTTCTCTTTCCTTTGAAATTTATAAAATCTTTCTCTTAAAACAATTTTTCAGGAAACTAGGTTTCTCAAGTCCAATAGCTGTTATTGCCCTTTCCAGTTTTGATGGGAGTTTCCTTCCTAACCTTTTATTTGAAGTAGTGTGGAATGTCAACATCTTGATTATGTCATTATTTTCTTTCATTTGAAATTTATAAAATCTCTCTAAATTCTTAAATTTTCTCTTAAAACAATTTTTCATAGAAGTAGGTTTCTCAAGTCCAGTAGCTGTTATTGCTCTTTCCAGTATTGATGGGAGTTTTCTTCGTAAAGTTTTCTTGTATGTAATGTGGAACGCCAACATTTTTATAATATATTTATTTTCTCTTCGAGTTACATATGATATATATATATATATTTTTTAATCATCTCACCCCAAGCAAGGCATTTTACTGCCACTATTGCGCATGGGGCTACATAGGGGAAGGTAAAGAGAAGGAGTGGTTAAACATAGGGAATGTCAGGAGGAAGGTGACAGATGAGTAAGGATAGCGAGGATGAGGGTTGGGCAGATGGGAAGAGTGTTTGATAGAATGGGAGCAGGTTAATGTTTTAGGAGATGTCTATTGACCTTACATTTAAACTCCTGGAGATTGTATCCGCCGGGGAAGCAATCATGTGGAAGGGAATTCCACAGTTGGGAAGTGCGAGGAAAGAAACTGTTGGAGTAGAAGTTACGGCTGCATTTTATCAGTTTCACTGTAAAAGGGTGGGATCTAGTTGCTAATCTAGTATCTCGTGCAAATTCGTATTTAGGGGGCACCAGTGATCTAAGTTCATCGGAAGAGAAGCCGTGAAAGTATTTATAGAAGAGACACAGGGAAGCCACGTCGCGCCGGTGGGAGAGAGACTGCAGGCGGTCTTCCAAGTCGGTATCTATCACATTACAGACCCTCCTCTGAACCTTATCGAGAAGCCCGAGGAGAACAGCGGGGGCACCTGACCAGATATAGCAGCAGTATTCAATGCACGGGCGGATGGTAGATTTATAAATGTGCAGGATAGATTTAGACGGAAAAAACTTCCGGGCCCTACACAGAGAACCGACTTTCATAGCAGCGGATTTAGCAATGGATTCGATATAGTCATTCCATTTGTGGTCCGCTGAAAGTGTGAGACCAAGGAGGCGTAGTGTTTTACTCTCTGGGAGGCAAGCCTGGTCCATGCTAATGGGAGGTAGGTGAGATTGTCGATGATGGTTAATTGAGAGTAGCTTTGTTTTAGAAGCATTAAAATTTACTAGCCATTTCTTACCCCAGTCCAATATGGATTGAAGGTCTTTTTCAATCTCGGCTGCGAGGTTAGCTTTGACGCCTACACCAGATTTTTGTAGGAGGCGAGAGTAAACTGTGGAAAATTCTTAGTGTTATTGAAAGTACTCAAGTGATGTGGTTTCCGTTATTTGGTCCTGTTCTTTGCATGTGATTCTGTAGCGCCAGTCAATGAGGTTCGAAGAAGGAAGGTCTTCGCCAAAACCCACAGGCTTCACTCGCCCAAAGCCATTCTAACCATTTTAGTGAAAGCATTAATTAACTCAAGAAAAATAAGTATTTTAAATTCTTTCGTTTTTTTTGTTTTGTTTTTTTTCCTCAGAGTGTGCAGCCTTTTTTTTATTTGAAACTGACCTGCAAATTACAAAAGAAGTATCTTTTTCCAGATTTCAAATGTATACATATTTCTCACTTTCTGGGGTCTTTCGAGGTGGTGTAATGTTTAGCATTAGAATTCGGGGAGCCGAGTTCGAATTCCAGTGGAATTCATTGCATTCATTTACGCGCAAATACCCTTGGGAAATGTATTAATCCGTCTCTTCTTTCCAGTTATGGGTTAAATAACAGGACAGATTGGGTTCTATAGCCTTGGCTGGCAACTAGTCTACCTTAGAAAGCAATGGCAACCTACTGCGGGACAATCTTCTGCCCAGTCAATCATGTCTCTTTCGAGACATGATCGCCCAAGCGTGTTTCACGTATGGCACTTAACTGACTGAATGGTTAGCTGGCATTCTCGCTCGGATCATTACCACTGAGTAGTGAGTTCGATCCTCACTTGGTGTCCAATACTTTCGGCTTTTAAGGACTCATTTCATAAATAAACGTCAGGGAAGAACCAATTGATTGTGATTTTTTAGAATGTCCCTTCAAGACGTCTTCGGTCATTACTCTCCACAGAGTCCGTTTTTTTTTTTTTTGGTTTTTTTTTGTTATTTTGCCTAAAAGTTGTTGTTTTTTTTTTTAGTTAGGCACAGGAGTTATTGAGTGAAGTATTATATATATGTATATATAAAATAAACAGACTTTCCACTCAAATACGAGTATCTATTAAAAAATATGGTCAATATCAAGGACAGTGTATATGTATATATGAAAGTAGACATTGAAGTCAACACCCCAGCGGAGACAGTTTGTTTCATATTAAACGCTATTCACGATTGCGTTTAGCATGAAACAGACTGTCACCTCTTGGTGTTATATATATATATTAACGAAATGGTTCTAAATAACCGATAATTTGAAATTATTTGCTTGAATTGTACTTTTGATCGATACTCGTATTTAAATAGATATTCTGTTTATGATCAAACAATATATATATATATATATATTTCTATTTATTTAATCAGGCTGGTAGAAATAAATATATATACACTATTTGATTATAAACAGAATATCTACTTAAATACGAGTATCGATTAAAAATACTTTTCAAACAAATAATTATATATATATATATATATATATATATATATATATATATATATATATCCTTCTTAGTTTCCATTAGTATGTACTCTTTCAAGGGGATGCAGAAAAGTTTTGGGTAGGATCATTTGGTCAAGTTTTGGGAAATAGTTTGGTCTAAAATCTTTCCAGCAACCCTGCGTATATATGTTGGAGATATTAAAAAAATCTAAAGAAATTTTTCGTATGGCTTTGGTCATGAAATGCTAGAGGATTTTATTGAATTTGCCAACAAAATTATTTAAAAAGATTTTTTTTCTTTCTTTATTTGTTACGGTTTTATAAAAATCACAAATCCTTAGTGGGAAAATGACAAATTTTCTAATGAAATGTAACTCGATTTTCATGTCGTCTGCTTTCTTCAGTATTTATTGATTTCCGGTTTAGCGTTTTATGCTGTTGAATTCAAACCTGGCAGTAATATTTGTTTACAAAATGCAAATTTATTTCTCTTTGTATTTCTTAGAAGTGTTTTTGTTTTTATTCAATGCGCCATTAGCACTTAAAGATTTTACGATAATTATATTTAATCTAGCAAAGTCTATAAGTGATGAATTTGTCACATCTCTCATTTGTGTAATTCTCATTACAATCTTTCAGCCAATGTACTTCAGGCGTTTCAACGGCAGATGCGAGTGTAACGTAATTTACTAAAATAATTTTCATTTCATGAGAGAATCAACTAACAACTATTCAATCGGAAATGTTGTAAAAGTTAATATATTTAGCATCCACTTTTAATATTTGATTTAGCCTCACGCGTCCATCTTATATTTTGTGGAGCGCTGCTTGCTTTCTATTCCACTGTATTGGGTAAACTATGCGCGAAGAGACCCCATAACTCGAATATAAATAGGGCTGTTCATTTCTATGACTTCCAAGTCACCGGTCATCGCCAACTTGTCCGAGTATCACTTGCGCCAAATGCAGAATTGTGAAGAGGCTGTATGGAGTGGGAAAGTAACCGTCGGCGACGTGGACGGCTGAAATGTCAAGAACATAACACCGCCCTTTTGCGCGCATCTCTTTTGACCAATAACAATAGGACGCCGTCATGACGTCAGCATCCTGGCCAATACATGTAATGTCAGGCCGGATTCCTTCTCTGCATTCTGACGAGCGTCAATAATGTTCCTATTTCGAAGTGTTTACAAACAATAATATTTAAATTATTGCCAGAGTCGAGAAATTTTCTAGTTCCGTTCCTTTCAGTTTAAGTAAACTTCAATGCAGTTTATTTCAATGGAATAGACTAAGTATGGCATAGGATTTGTGGTGCAATGATTATCGACTCGAAACTACAAATCGGGGTGCCGTGTTCGAATTCCAGTTAAATTCCTTGCATTCACTTACGCACAAATACCGTTGGGGAAAAACATTAATTCGTCTCTTCCCTCCAGTTATGGGTTAAATAATAGAACGGATTGGGTTCTAGAGCCTTGTCCTAGGTTGGCAATCAGTCTAACACATAAAGCAATGACAACCTACTGCGGGGTAATCTCGTGTCCAGACATAGCTATAACATATATATTAATAAGTACACACACACACACATACAGACACACACAATTATATATATATATATATATATATATATATATATATATATATATATATAATAAAATAAATTATATATATATATATATATATATATAAAATAAAATAAATTTCGATGTTCAAATCAGTTGTATGGCCATTTCTACATGAAATTCCCAAGAGAAATTTCACGCATCATCGGCAACTTCATTTATTTCAAAATAAACCGAGATATTTTACCGGCGGAAGTTAAAAAAAATATATGCATCACAGAAAAAGTAAAGGGGTGGGATTAATAAGAAAGTAGACAGAAATCAATGTCTGTTTTTAGATTTTTGGAAAACCTTACTTTTAAACTGAGTTAAGAGTTGTAAGTTAAAATTTAGCTTTGTCTAGCTCTAAGAAAAGGAAGGGGAAGATAAAGGAACGAATTGAAAGAAGTGGGAAGGGGTGGTTGAAGTAAGCTAAGAAAAAAAGAAAGGAACGGAAAGAAAAAAGAAAACATTAATCTCCATAGAAACGTTAACAGACATGTTGGCAAATAAATGATAAATTAACTTTCTCTTAGGGATTTCATGTAGAAATGACCATACAACTGATTTGAACATCGAAATTTATTTTATTTTATAATTGGCTCTATAATTTAAATATTAATTACATTGAATCCTCCACCTTGATCAGTTTTAATATTAATTACATTAATATTAATTAGGATCGGGTCTTTGGGATTTACCTTCCTGCTTTTCCTTTTGGATTTAAGTTTTATATTTAAATATTATATATATATATATATATATATATTTAATCGTATCACCCCGAGCAAGGTGGTAACGCCACTGATGTACAGGGGGCTACGTAATAGGGAGAAGATTGGAAAAGAGAAAGCCGGAAACCACATCCTAAACAGGGAACAAGGGATGAGCCTCTTAACCTGTTCAATAGACGTTCAATAGATATATATATATATGTGTGTGTGTGTGTGTGTGTGTGTGTGTGTGTGTGTGTGTGTGTTGCGTTCTGAGGGCGTCCTTAATATTTCTGACAATGTAATTATAATCCTTTTTTTATGATGCGCTAATCTGTTTTTTTTTTTTTTGGGATGTGCAGATGGTGCAGTGGATATCGGCTCAGAATCAGAAATCGGAGAGCCGCGTTCGAATTTCAGTTGAATTCATTCCCTTCAGGGGACAATCGCTATCAATCCTTCTTATCTTCACTTGCTTCTATTTTCGCTTACGTTCATATCACATATTTTATTCAGTAAGTCTCTTTCAGGAATGCTTCTTGAGCCTTATATTGGGTAAACTTTTGTAAGTCGTAGAGTAGGTGGCCGATAACATACAAATTTGAGGGGGGGGCGCGAAATTTTCCTGTATCTTTATATTTTGCTTAGCTTTTGGAATGGAGCACTTGCTATTCAAAATGAACGGTAGTTCGAAGTAGTGATTGATGTCATAGTACTGCGATAGAAAGAAAGAAAGAAATTAAAGGATGAAAGAAGAATTAGATAAAGAAAGAAAGAAAGAAAGAAGAGACAAAAAAATAAGAAAGAAACAAAGTGAAAAAAGAAAGAAAAATATGAAAGAAATAGAGATAATACAAAGAAAAAAAAGATGAAACAAAGAGAGAAAGTACGAAGAAAGAAAGAAAGAAAGAAAGGAAAAGAAAGAAAGTGAAAAAAGAAAGAAAAAAGAAAGAAAGAAAGAAAAAGAGAAGATACAAAAAAACAATGAAAGAAATGAAGAAGTAAGAAAGAAAGAAAGATGAGACAAAGAAAGAAAGTAAAAAAAGAAAGAATGAATGAATGAAAGAAATAGAGAAGATACAAAGAAAGATGAGACAAAGAAAGAAAGTACGAAGAAAGAAAGAAAGAAAAATAACGAAAGAAATAGAACCAAAAAAGAAAGATAGAAAGAAAAAGAAAGTGAAAAAAGAAAGAAAGAAGGGAAGAAATACAGAAGATACAAGATGAGACAAACAAAGTACGAAGATTCAAAGAAAGAAAGAAAGAAAGAAAGAAAGAAAAAAGAAAAAGAAAGAAAGAAAGAAAGAGAGTCGGTGGAACTAAAAATTGTTTGAATCCCTAATAATATTTGATTATCAAAATAAAAACCAAAATGAGGAAAGGAACGTTAGTCAGTGGATTGATTTCAGAGGAAAAATAGGGACAGGAAAGCCTGTGGGTGGAACCTGAACCCTAGGAAACAAGGAATAGATGGACTGAAGTGAAAAGTGGTAGGCCATAGGCGAATAAGGCTATGGCAACGACAGCCAGGCGTACGGGCAGCTAATTTAGCCCTATAAGATGGACAGTCATGATCGAGGGTAATCGATATAGTCAACGGCTAAAACCCCACATCATATCACTACTACATCTCTCTCCTTGCAGCCTCTACCTTAAGCCCCACCCTTGCTTTTAGAGTTTTCTCCTGTCATCACTGCTGTTACCGTCAGCTGCTCTATGTCCGGTAATCGGACTGAATCAGCTGAAGATTCGCTTTCGACGCACACACTCTTTTTCCAGATTTTGACGCTAGGGGTTCAAGTGGCTCAAGTAAAAATTGAAAGTCATTATACTTTAATGATAGGTGCAACTACGAAAGGGTGACTGCTAAGTGTCCCTAACCCGTCTCACCTATGTTGTTAGGGTTGTAGGTGTTCCGTTATCTTTGATTTTATCGCTGTCGTCGATCGCAGAGTTATCTGGCTTTTTTGCTCAATAAAGATGACAGTGTGTAATACGACCTGCCACGATGCAATCGAAGATACTCTGTTAGAGTTCAAAATTAACACACACACATATATATATATATCTAAACTTATTTATAAATGGAACTTTGTCTGTGTGTGCATGTGTCTGTGTGTGCGTGTCCGTTACCTTTAGACTCCGAAACGGCTGAACCGATTTTCTTGAAATTTTACACACTTGTACTATAAGAATCTGCAAGTGTTCTTAGCTAGGTTTTGTGTCAAGGTACCCCCGATAAATATCGAAAATTGATAATCGAAAAAATCTGGTTATAGAAGGAGTGGTCCGATTTTAATGAAATTTGATACATTCATAGACAAAGACATAAGAAACGATATTCAGAAGTTTCAAGGTTGCAGTTATTACAATAGTGCAGAAACTCGATAATATATATATATATATATATATATATATATATATATATATATATATAAAGCAAGATGTTTGTGTGTGTGTCTGTTTATTTGTCTGTATGACCTTTATACAAATCCACAATTTTTATCCGATTCTCACTAAACGTCACACAAATATTCTTTAGGCTGAGTCTGAGCTCCAGGACCATGGATTAGTTTTAAAGCTTTCATTACACCCGAGCAACGCCGGGCTATATGCTAGTTTTAAATAAACCAATCTCTACCTTTCCTCGACATCTTAATATGTAACAATAATAAATTAGATTTTAGTGTTTATTGTAAACTCCCTACTAAGAACGATTTAATTAAATACTGCTAGTATATATATATATTATAAATTATTGTTTAGAACATGTATAAATTATAATCTACTACAATGTGTACATTTTGTTTCGACATTAAGAGGACAATATCTTATCAGGAAGTGTGAAGGGAAATTGAAAATTTGTTTCCTTATATTAATAAATTTTATATATATATATATATATAAATCCAGTTGAAGGAAACCAATAGTTTTACAATTCCGAGTTCTCTGGCATTTACTTTTTTTTTTATAAAAGTGCTCAATACATTAAATTTGTTTTTAATTAAAATTACATTGCCGCATGCAAATTTCTATGTTTCGAGATTTTTACCTCGTCATCAGGCAAAGTTATATTTCGAAACAGAAATTTCCGTGTCGCAATGTACACTATATTAATTTTAAATAAAAAAACAGATTTAATTATATACACACATATATATATATATATATATATATATATATATATATATATATATATATATATATATATAGCGAAAGTATCTGGTTGATGTATGTGGCCTGTCGATGTGAGTAACTTATGTCCCTCTAACAGTCGCTGGTTCCAATTTTTGCGCATTGAATGGTTTGTTGATTTTGACGTCCAGTGATTGAAGAACACTAGTCATCTCACCAGGACGAGTGGCGTTATTGGTTTTCATCCATTATACTTAGACATGGTATTTCTTTAAAAAAAAAAAAAAAAAAAAACGAAAAAGAAAACAAGGTCCTCTTAAATGATTAATACAAGAAAGGATCTTAATAAATAGAGGCTTGGAGGTTTTCTCAGTATGCTATAAACTGGCAGGATTTAATATAAGAAAACCAGAAAAGAATTTTAATAAGCCCCCCACTCAAAAAAAAAAAAAAAAAAAAAAAAAAAAAAAAAAAAAAAAGGAAATTTAAGTAAAGAAATTATTTTAAAAAGTAGTGTTTATCAAAGAATAGTAGGTGGTTATTACGAAAAGAATTCAATTTTTAAAAAAATCAAAATAATTGTAAAGAATTTTTTAAAGAATTTAAAAGATTTTTAAAGAATTTGTAGGGAATTTCTTTTTTACTTATAAAAGGCAATTGTCAAATTCCTTCATTTTTTCATCTTCCTTTTTTCTTTTCTTCATTTATGTCACAAAAGTCTTCTCTTTCTTCACTTCATTTTTTATATTTTCTTTCTTCCTTTTTTACTTCTCTTATATCTTTTATTTATTTTTCATTTTTCTTTTTACCATATTTCATTTATAAATCTCTCCTTCGCGTCTATTGAACAGGTGAAGAGGCTCATCCCTTGTTTCCTGTTTAGGATGTGGTTTCCGGTTTTTCTCTTTTCCAATCTTTTCACTCTTTTTTTTTTTTTTTTTTTTAAATTGGATTAGATAGACTAAACTATCGCCCTGCTCACACTCCACCCACGTCTATTGAACGGATGAAGAGGCTCATCCCTTGTTTCCTGTTTAGGATGTGGTTTCCGGTTTTTCTCTTTTCCAATCTTTTCACTCTTACGTAGCCCCCTGCGCATCAGTGGCGTTTTCGCCCTGCTTGGGGTGATATGATTAAAAAAAAAAACACTTCTGCCGCTTCAGCGTAGAATGACGTTCTTTCTTCTACGTGTCCTATACTTTCAGGAGATGAGTGACCCGGATCACCACAATTTTTTTTTTTTAATCGCATCGCCCCAAGCAAGGCATTTTACTGCCACTGTTGTGCAGGGGGTTACATAAAAGAAAAAGTTATGATAAAGAGTGACAGGTTACAGGGGGTGTTAGGAAGAAGGGACGAGAAGGATAAGAATACTGATGAGAGTGACGTGGACGGAGAAAGGAGCATGAGAGAGAGGATGCAAGTTAGTGAGACAGGTTGTGACTATTGACTTTACATTTGAATTCTTTGAGATTGTAGCTGTCGGGGAAGCAAGTAATTTCACAGGCGGGAAGTGCGAGAAAAGAAGCTGCTGGAGTAGAATTTGCGTTTACAATTTATTGGTTTCACAGTAAAAGGGTGGGACCTAGTTGCTAATCTTGTGGCTCGAGGAAATTCATATATAGGGGGCACCAGTGAGCTAAGTTCATCGGAGCAGAAGCCATGAAAGTATTTGTAGAAGAGACACAGGGAAGCCATACTGCGTCGGTGAGAAATCGACTGTATCCTAGCTGCCAAGTTGGGATCGATCACATTACAGATTCTCCGTTGGATTTTGTCAAGGACACCTAAGTGGATAGCAGGAGCACCCGACCAGATATGGCAGCAGTATTCAATGCACGGGTGGATGGTAGATTTGTATATTTGCAGGATTGTTTCAGACGGGAAAAACTTCTTGGTCCTGCACAGAGAACCGGTCTTCTTAGCAGCGGATTTAGCTATGGATTCTATACAGTTATTCCACTTAAGCCTAACATCTGTATCCATAAGCAATTTCTTCCCCTACCTACCCCTCGCAATACTTGTTTTACCAACCATTTACGCAAACACCTTATATAGGTTATAAGATTTTCTAATCTAGTTTCCCTTCAGTATGTCCTGTGAGCGTCTAATTCTCCAATCTCTCCTTTCTCGTGATATGCCTCAGTAATTTCAACCGCATGTTTCTAATTCTAAGACTAAGTGTACTCATTTGTTGTAAAACTTCCACATTACTCACATGCTTTGTACATGGTATTCTCAGCATCTTTTTGCAGAAGCACATTTCTGTTACTTCAAGTCTTCTCTTCACCTGCGCGGAAATTGTCAAACTTTCACTGCCATATAAGAGGACTGATATTACATAATCGTTAAACACTCTTCTCTTTTTGTATTTATTTCTGAGATGAGTAATTTTCAATAATCTTGGAATTAGTTCGAACTTTTGATGATGACCAGAGGGTACTTGGTCGAAAAGTTGTGTTTATTATAACACCTATAACAACCAAGATGAGAACAAAAGTTCGAAATAATTCCAAGATTGAGTAGATAGACTAAACTATCGCCCTGCTCACACTCCACCCACGTCTATTGAACGGGTGAAGAGGCTCATCCCTTGTTTCCTGTTTAGGATGTGGTTTCCGGCTTTCTCTTTTCCAACCTTTTCACTCTTACGTAGCCCCCTGCACATCAGTGGCGTTACCGCCTTGCTCGGGGTGATATGATTAAAAAAAAAAAATTAAATTACTCATCTCAGAAATAAATACAAATTATGACCAGTGACACGAACCCACTAACATAATCCAGTTGTCAAAATCCATCTGACACTGAATATAAAAGTCTCCAAAAATACACCACTAAAGTCCTTCGATGGCGTAGTGGATATAGTTGTTGGTTATACATGTGTAGGTATCATCTTTCATGAGTTCGATCTTTGGGCTTGGTAGTGATGAATCAAATTCCAAGATGAAAAAACAATAATTGATTTCACAAAATATTTCGCAATAATCAACGAGATAATCTCCGTCAGCCAATCTATGGACATCTGATGATGACCAGAGGGTACTTGGACGAAACGTCGTGTCTTTTATAACACCGATATCAACCAAGATGAGGACAAAAGTTCAAAATAATTTTAGGATTACTCCTTACTTTGTTTCTCACAAAATATTCGTAAACCATCCATGGTATTCTCAGTATCCTTCTGTAGAGCCTTCTTAGAGGGAATTCTTAATAATCACGATTTCCAATATAAAGAATTCAAGTGGTGTTATTTTGTGATCTTGTGGCAGTCAAAAACAATCTAAGTGTTATGGACCAGGTTAAGGTCGGAAAACAACAACCCAACAAGGGTAGAAATAAGATTTTTTTTTAATCATCTCACCCCAAGCAAGGCATTCCACTGCCACTATTGCGCATGGGGCTACATAGGGGAAGGTAAAGAGAAGGAGTGGTTAGACATAGGGAATGTCAGGAGGAAGGTGACAGATGAGTAAGGATAGCGAGGATGAGGGTTGGGCAGATGGGAAGAGTGTTTGATAGAATGGGAGCAGGTTAGTGTGTTAGGAGGTGTCTATTGACCTTACATTTAAACTCCTGGAGATTGTAGCCGTCGGGGAAGCAATCGTGTGGAAGAGAATTCCACAGTCGGGAAGTGAAATATATTAACAAGAAATAAAACATCAAAATGTGGAAGGTGTCAGTCTGGTTTGAAGTGAACTACTATCAACTCGACCCCCACTCTCTTGAGTGTAGTATATATAGTGTTAGGAAGAGTTCATTCTGGAGTATCTACGTCCCTCGAAAACCTTGAAATCTAAGAAGCATGAAAATAAAATTTAGTGAGTCCACTCCGTGTTGTTATCGGGACCTAAAAAGTTGAAACACATTCGGTATTTTATAATTTAATGTGCTAAATGATCACACGTTCTCGGGGTTGTATTTCTCTATGTTCTCTTCTCATTTCAGTTCTCCTGAAAGGTCAGGTGACCACCAAGTACTACCGGTTTCTGGCCAAGGGTGGAGGCTGGGTCTGGATGCAGAGTTATGCCACCATTGTGCATAATAGTCGCTCCTCAAGACCACATTGTATTGTCAGCGTCAACTACGTACTGACGTAAGTGAACCTTTCCGTTGTTCTTCATAGAATCAATGAAAACCACCAACACTTTTGGGAATTTATTTTTTCCTTTCGGCTATTTTTTCTTGCTTTATTTCCTTTCTTTCTTTCTTTGGCTCTTTCTTTCTTTCTTTCTTTCTTTCTTTCATTCATTTTTATTCACTTAGTCTTTCCTTCATCTGTAGCTTTATTTTCTTTCTTTTTTTCTTTCTTTTTTTGCTTTCAAATTTTTTTTTTATAATCTTTATCTATTTTTAATTCCATTTCTTTCTTTCTTTCTTTTTTTCTTTCTTTCGTGCATTCCCTTAGTCTTTCCTTCATTTGTTGCTTTATTTTCTTTGCTTTCATATTTTTTACTCTTTCTTTTTTTCTTTGCTCTCTTTATTTATTTTTGATTCCATTTCTATCTATCTATCTATCTATCTATCTATCTATCTATCTATCTATCTATCTATCTATCTCAGTCTGTTCATATCTATCTATCTATCTATCTATCTATCTATCTATCTATCTATCTCAATCTGTTCATATCTGTCTGTCTATCTATATATGCTTATATATTTATTTCTACCGGCCTGATTATTTACGATAAATTTTATACGAAAATGTGCGTCATTTATTGTAAATAATCAGGCCGGTAGAATTAAATATATAAACATACAGTTTGATTAAAAACAGAATATCTACTCAAATACGAATATCGACTAAAAGTAATGTTCAAAAAAAATAATTTCATATATATATATATATATATATATATATATATATATATATATATATATATTAAAAAAGGATTAATTCAAAGATGTTGAATGGCCATTTCGATATGAAGATCCCCACGGGGGACGACACATCACCTCAGCAACAGAAAAAACCTTTCTTTTTTCCCTTGGATTGAAGTATCTGAATTGAAGTATTGAAGTATCTGAATCTATATATATATATATATATATATATATATATGCAAGAATTTATACTTGCATGAACCAGGGGCAGAAAAATGGAGAAAGTGATTCTATTTAGTGTTGGCTGCTTCCCTTCTGTTACAATGGCTTCGAGAATATTAAGTCTCTCTTTGCATTGGGTCCTATATAAGATTTTTGTGCTATCTAATTAAATATGTTTTTTGTTAATATTATTTTGGTTAATTGTGATATATTGATCTATATGTGCGCATATTGCAACGCATTTTGACAAATACAAGTTAACCTACGAGTGAGTGTGGTGCTTGTCTGACTAATGTAAGAATTATTTTTTTTATTTTTAGTGTTAAAGGACATGAGAATTCAAAGGACATGAGAATTTATAAACAACATTATTTTTACATTTTCGAGGTGATGAATGTTTTAAATTTTAGTTTGATAGAACATTTGAAAACGCAAACTATCATACTGAACGTAACTATAACAATTTGAACGCAGTCTTCAGGCCTGGTGATAGAGTTCAACCATATCTGTTGCCTATGTTGACTTCAGTCAGTCAGTTAAGTGCCATACGTGAAACACGCTTGGGCAATCATGTCCTGAAAGAGACATGACTGACTGGGCAGAAGATTATCCCGCAGTAGGTTGTCATTGCTTTCTGCGGTAGACTGGTTGCCAACCAAGGCTATAGAACCCAATCTGTCCTGTTATTTAACCCATAACTGGAAGGAAGAGACGGATTAATACCTTTCCCAAGGGTATTTGTGCGTAAGTGAATGCAATGAATTCAACTGGAATTCGAACTCGGCTCCCCGATTTCTCGTTCCGAGCCGATATTCACTGCACCACAACGCACATACCTGCTCTTATATATGCACATACTTTATTCTTGATATTAAGCACATTTACACACAAATATAACATACCTTACAAATATATTGTTATCATCTATATTGGTAGATATTAACTTCACACACACACACACACACGCACACACACACACACATATATATATATATATAAGCATGCATAATGTTTTTCAGGCTCTTGCTATCAAAGAAATTATATATTTTTTCTTTGATGCAAGCGACCATTCGTTCATACAAAGTGGCCGATCATTGCGATTGAGTGTCGTTGTAAATGAAGAGAAGCTTTTTAAAAGGGCGGGAAGACGCCATAGAATGGCGCCATTGATCGTTCGGGAAACTTCCGACGGCATTAAGCGAACAAGAAACAGGAAGAAAAAGCAATGTGAATGTACGCAAGAAAAAATACACGCGGGGTGATATGGAAGAAAAAAAAACGTTTTGGACGAAATGGGAGACTAAAAAAAAAAAGACATCGGAAAAAAGTTATTTTTAATTGAGTGTGCCTTGGAGATTATTCAAGGATAAACGATACTGGGTGGGGAATGAACAGTAATAGATAGATAGATAGATAGATAGATAGATAGATAGATAGATAGATAGATAGATATGAACAGACTGAGATAGATAGATAGATAGATAGACAGATAGATAGATAGATAGATAGATAGATAGATAGATAGATAGATATGAACAGAGTGATAGATAGATAGATAAGTGAACAGAGATAGATAGATAGATAGATAGATAGATAGATAGATAGATAGATAGATAGATAGATAGATATGAACAGAGTGATAGATAGATAGATAGATAGATAGATAGATAGATAGATAGATAGATATGAACAGAGTGATAGATAGATAGATAGATAGATAGATAGATAGATAGATAGATAGATAGATAGATAGATATGAACAGAGTAGATAGATAGATAGATAGATAGATAGATAGATAGATAGATAAGGAACAGAGTGATAGATAGATAGATAGATAGATAGATAGATAGATAGATAGATAGATAGGTATGAATACAATGAGATAGATAGATAGATAGATAGATAGATAGATATGAACAGAGTGATAGATAGATAGATAGATAGATAGATAGATAGATAGATAGATATGAACAGAGTGATAGATAGATAGATAGATAGATAGATAGATAGATAGATAGATAGATAGATATGAACAGAGGATAGATAGATAGATAGATAGATAGATAGATAGATAGATATGAACAGAGTGATAGATAGATAGATAGATAGATATGAACAGAGTGATAGATAGATAGATAGATAGATATGAACAGAGTGATAGATAGATAGATAGATAGATAGATAGATAGATAGATAGATAGATAGATAGATAGATAGATAGATAGATAGATAGATAGATAGATAGATATGAATACAATGAGATAGATAGATAGATAGATAGATAGATAGATAGATAGATAGATAGATATGAACAAAAGAGAGATAGATAGATAGATATGAACAAAGTGATAGATAGATAGATATGAATGAGTGATAGATAGATAGATAGATAGATAGATAGATAGATAGATAGATAGATATGAACAGAGTGATAGATAGATAGATAGATAGATAGATAGATAGATAGATATGAACAGATAGATAGATAGATAGATAGATAGATAGATAGATAGATAGATAGATAGATAGATATGAATACAATGAGATAGATAGATAGATAGATAGATAGATAGATAGATAGATAGATAGATAGATATTTTATTTTATTTTGTTTCATTTATTCTATTTTTTGTTTTGTTTTTATCATTTTATATGCACGGATTAATTATTTCGTGTTGTCATTTAAACCGTCAAAGATGGCAACGTAATTTTCTTCATTGTTTGTATTTTCCCAAGTACTTTCAATCTTATACAAGATCATCTTCTGAGGTGTATTGGTAAGACAATAGTTAATGTATTATTCATTTTTCGTATGCACGTAGAACGTGCTCGCTTAATCCAAAATATTAAACTTACGCTGTGTAAGGAAGGTAACTCAGTTTATATTTGTAGATTTTTTTAAAATTACAAATTACGTTTTTTAAACGTTCTGTTATAACTGTAATTAAAAAAAAATACAATTTGGATATTTTAAAGCTTTGCTGTTATAGACATTTAAAACATAAGTGCCGTACTCATAATAAATTTTATTCAGTTTTGATTGCAATTTTTTCATATTTCAAGTATTTGAAGTTTTTATTTCATTTTCGTGATGCAGTGTACTTGTATTGTCAATGAATATTTCTCTAAATCATGAATGTGAGTAGAAATGTTCCTTTAAATGTTGTGGAATCGAAATTAAATCCGATATATGTAACGCATGTTTCCTCGATACTGTTGTCATCATGCAACCAACATATACTACAGGCTATAAATATTAGGCCACCCCAGTTTTTTTTAAAAGGAATGATGTATTTCATACTAATTTTAGTAATTATTACCAAGTAGATAATTCTCAATGAAAATAGAAAGGTTCTTTTGTTAATACGGCACAATAATATGTGCATCAAATGAACTGTTCTGGTGTCCAGTTTTTGTACTCTCTTCCTCATGCTAGTCTCTTATTGGCTGGCCGAAGCAAAGGCTTCCTGGCTGCCTTGTAAAATCTTGCAAAGTAATAATAACAAAAGAACCATTCTATTTTCATTTAGAATTATCCACTTGGTAATAAATACTAAAAATAGTATGAAATGCATCATTTTTTAAAAACTTGGGTGACCTAATAATTATGGTCGGTTGTGTATACATATTTAATTTTTGTCTGATATACAATTTCCCAAAAAACATTGAAATTGATATACACTGTTGGTCTTTTGCAAAAAGTAACTTGATGGTGAAGAATTATTGCGGATGATAAAGTTGATTGTTATATATATATATATATATATATATATATAATCGTGTCGCTCCAAGTAAGGCAGTTTACTGCCACTGTTGTGCAGAGGGTTACATAGGAGAAATAATATAAGGAGTGAGAGGTTGCAAGGGGTGTCAGGAAGAGGGTAGGAGAGAGAAGAGAGTACTGATGAGAGTGGTGTGGATGTAGAAAACCATGAGAGAGAAGATGCAAGTTAGTGAGATAGGAGATGACTATTGACTTTACATTTAAATTCTTGGAGACTATAGCTGTCAGGAAAACAAATATGCGGAAGGAAATTCCACAGGCGGGAAGTACGAGAAAAGAAGCTGCCGGAGTAGAATTTGCGTTTACAATTTATTGGTTTCACAGTAAAAGGGTGGGGCCTAGTTGCTAATCTTGTGGCTCGAGGAAATTCGTATATAGGGGGCACCAGTGAGCTAAGTTCATCGGAGCAGAAGCCGTGAAATTATTTGTAAAAGAGAAATTTAATATGGTATATAATGAGATTTATTTTTTACTGGGCTCTGTGGGGGTTATATTAGTACTTGTGAGTCTTTTTAGGTTTTTTGATCTTGTTTCTAGTCAAGGTGTATTTGATTGCGTATCGTAGATTGATATGTTTAGGGTGATTTGAAGAAGTATTATACTTTTTTGTTTTCTGTTAATGTTTCTAAAAGCTCGTCTAATTTGTTCATCTACAATGTAATTAGAAAAATCATTATTAATAAGAGTTTGATATTTTTCAGTTCAGCGTAGAAAATCTGAAAGTTAAAAAGTGAAAAGTTAACTTTTCCACAATTTATTAAATTTTGTATAATCACTATTTTGTAATTGGACATTCACTTTTATAGTTGAGAGTGTACTTAATTGGGCTAGTTAATTTTTTTTAACCGTTTCCCCGTAAGCAAGGCGGTACCGCCACTGGTGCGAAGGGGGCTATATAAAAGTAAAAATTTAGGAGGAGAGTGAAGAGAAAGACGGACCAGTTATAGGAGGGGTCAGAGAAAAGGAAAGAAAGGGATGGGAACACAGGTGTGAAGACAGTTGCGAAGAGAGAGAGAAAGGAAAAGAACATGATATACGGGGTGATGTAGAAAGAACTGAAGTCAAGTGGATAAAAGATAGAAATTGACATTGCATTTAAATTTCTGGAGGTTGTAACCGTCAGGAAAGCAAGTATATGGAAAGGGGTTCCACAGGCAGGAAGCGCGATAGAAGAAGCTGATGGAGTAGAGTTGTCGGTTGCATTTGGTTGATCTAACTGTAAATTGGTGGGGCCTTGTTACCAGTCTGGTTGCACGAGTAAATTCTTGTGGCGGTGGCACCAATGACTTACGTTTGTCGGAGCAGAAGCCATGAAAATATTTGTAGAATAGACAGAGAGAAGCCACATCCCACCGATGAGAAAGTGGCTGGAGTCGAGCTGCCAAGTCAAGACTGATCACATTGCAGAATCTCGTTTGGAGCCTGTCGAGAACTCTGAGATGAACAGCGGGGGCGCCTGACCATATATGACAGCAGTATTCTATGCACGGACGGATGGTTGATTTGTATATGTGCAAGATGGATTCAGGCTAAAAAAAAACTTCTTGGCCCGACACAGTAACCCAACCTTCCTAGCAGTGGATTTAGCTATCGACTCAATGTAATGACTCTACTTGAGGTCGGAAGATAGGGGAAGACCGAGAAACGCAGTATATTGCTTTCGCGAAGATTCGCTTGTTTTTTAGGGGAGTTTAGTAAATGTATTATTGGTGACTGTCAATATATCAAGAAAAGAAATTTTATTATTTTTAAGCTTGTATTGTTTTCTAGAGGTATTGAATATTTTATTTTCAGAACCTGTAAAAGTTACTAAATATTGGTCCCAGAACTGAACCCATGGAAACGTCATCACGTTTTCGGTATATTTTGTTTTTATGGTCGTAGAATGGAACATCAGCGGTACAAATCAAAAGTAGAAACGGAAATTTATTGTTTTTCGTTAAATTCGTATGTGCATTTAAGAACAGAATTATATATATATATATATATATGTGTGTGTGTGTGTGTGTGTGTGTGTGTGTGTGTGTGTGTGCATGTGTGTGTGTGTATGTGTGTGTGTGTGTATGCGTGTGTGTGTGATTTTAAAATATTTCTATCTCGTTTTACACTGTTATTATATTTATAATTGTACAGTTTGAATAAAGAAAGTTCGACGATACGACCTTATAATTCTAAGCATAAAAGAAAGCTATATCAGTTTGGCACAAGGCCGCAATTATGGTGCGCCTAAGTGCTGTCCGATATCAAGAGACTCGCTTTTGTAAATGTGGGATTTATTTCTACTGACCACTCAATATTTCCAAAATTTATGTTAGTGTGTGTGTGTGTGTGTGTGTCTGTGTGTGTGTCTGTATGTGTGTGTGTGTGCGTGTGTGTGTGTGTATTAAATATGAGAACGAAAGAAACCACGCTCGCATCCCACCCCATTCTCTTAAAAAAAAAACTCCCAATCTACCCCCAAGCCGTCTGCACAGCGATTGTTCAATCCAAAGAATGCCTTGACTATATACACAGATACCCAAGAGATAGTAACGCCAGATGAAATGCATCCCCGATCGGCGGGTCGGGGGTGGAATAGGAGATGGTTCTTATCGTCTGGCAAATATGGAGACAGCACCGTGCCTATCGTTGTCCCAGATCCCAGTCCGGATCTCAGAAGAACACAAATCCTCGTGGAGCGGCGTGCGATGTTGCCTGATTTGGCCATCCCGTTCCACCATTTTCTTCACGACCAACCAAACAACCAACCGGACGACTGACCATCCGTCGAATATTCTTCACCCCCCCCCCACGTCTCAGCCCCCAGTAAATACGAAAGGTTCCATCAGCCCCAAAACCTTTCTGGGGTATTCGATCCGTCTTAATCGGTCAAACATTGAAAGATGATCAGGGTATGGTTTGATCTGTGTGGGGTTAGAATATCGGAAGGCAAAATGGAAAGAAGAAAGAAAGTTTGTAGGAAAACATTTTATTCATTCTTATATTTGCTCATTTACTTATATATATATATATATATATATATATATATATATATATATATTCATCCTTATATTTGTTCATTTAGTTGTATATATATGTGTGTGTTTGTGTGTTTTCGTTTTCCATGTCGACAAGTGTAAATTAATTTTGCATACACACACACCATATATATATATATATATATATATATATATATAGCATAATGATGATCCACGTATACTGTCTTAATATGTATAGGAAAAACTACTAAAAAGTTGTAAGTTTGAAAATGTATTTTTTGACAGTATTTATTTATTTTTATTATTATATATATATATTTGATATTTCAGTTGTTGCTGATGAAAGGCCGAGGCCGGTCTGAAATTTCAAATATATATTTTAGTAGTTTTTCCTCTATATATATATATATATATATATATATATGTAGGAGAAAGATATATATATATATATATATATATATATATATATATATCTTTCTCCTATTTTTTCACGATCTCCTATTCTCTTTTATCTCCTCTTATTTTGCTCTCGTCTCTCTTATCAATTTTTCTTCTATTTATCTCTGCCATTCCACCATTCCTTTCTCCTCTCTCACTCACTCATTCACTCTCTCTCTCTCTCTTTCTCTCTCTGCCTCACACACACTCCTCTTCCTTGGCCTCTTCCTCCTGCTCTACCCTTTCATCTTTCGTCTTCCATTTTGTCTTCTTCTTGACGCACAACACAAAATCGTCTTCAATAAAATGGATACTTACACGAAACGTGAGAAAATATCAAGCAACTGTATAAATAAGAATGGCAATCAATTCTTTACACCAACGGAAAGAATTTTAACCAAATTTCCTTTTACGTCTCTCCCGACTATTATTATTATTATTGTTATTATTATTATTATTATTATTATTTGTATTATTCCTTCCAACATTTCTCTGATTTTTTTTTCTTTTCTCTCAAATTTTTATCCTTGTCTTCTTTTTCTTATAGTTTCTGGATGTGCGTTGTGGCGTAGTGGATATCGGCTCGGTAACGCAGTAAATCGGGGAACCGAGTTCGAATTCCAGTTATAATTACTTGGATTCACTTACGCGCAAATACCCTTGGGAAAGGTATTAATCCGTCTATTCCTTCCAGTTATGGGTTAAATAACAGGACAGATTGGGTTCTATAGCCTTGGTCGGCAACCAGCCCACCGCAGAAAGCAATGGCAACCTACTGCGGGATAATCTTCTGCCCAGTCAGTCATGTCTCTTTCGAGACATGATCGCCCAAGCGTGTATCGCGCATGGCACTTAACTGACTGACTGACTTCTTTTTCTAGTTTCATTTCTTCCCTCGTTTGTTACATACTTTCTATTTTTCATTCGTTCTCTTATTTGTATTTTTCCCCCTGTAGTTTTTTTTCTTCTTTCCTTCTTCCTTTTATGCTGTCTCATTTTCTTTAATTCTTACTTCATGTCTTTTTTCCTTTTTTTCTTTGTCTCTGTCATTGTTTTTCTCTTTTATAGCTTTCTTTCATTTTCTTTTATTTACTTTTTTCTATTTTTGTTTGCTTGTTTTTTCGCTATTTCTATTTTTCTTTCTTACTTTATTCTATTCTTTATATAATTCGTTCTTTCTTTCTTTCATTCTTTCTCTATTCCTCTTCTTTTTCTTTCTTATTTTTTCTTTCTGTCTTTACTCTGATTTTTTAGAATTTTTCCTTCTTTCTATATCTTTTGTTCTTTGTTTTCTCTTCTTCTTTTTTCTCTTTTGTTTCTTTCTTTATCTTTCATTCTTTCTCTATCTCTTGTACTTTCTTTTTCTTTTTCTTTTTTCTTATTTTATCTTTTATCCTTTCTCTATCTCTTGTCCTTTCTTTTGTTTTTTCTTTTGTTTGTTTTTTATTTTTCATTCTTTCTCTATCTCTTGTACTTTCTTTTCTTTTTTCTTCTTTTTTCTTTCTTTATCTTTCATTTTTTTCCTATCTCTTGTACTTTCCTTTCTTTTTTCTTTCTTTATTTTATATGCTTTCTCTATCGCTTTTTCTTTCGTTTTTCTTCTTTTTCTTTATCTTTCATTCTTTCTCTATCTCTTGTACTTTCTTTTCTTTTTTCTTTTTTCTTATTTTATCTTTTATCCTTTCTCTATCTCTTGTCCTTTCTTTTGTTTTTTCTTTTGTTTGTTTTTTATTTTTCATTCTTTCTCTATCTCTTGTACTTTCTTTTCTTTTTTCTTCTTTTTTCTTTCTTTATCTTTCATTTTTTTTCCTATCTCTTGTACTTTCTTTTCTTTTTTCTTTTTTATTTCTTTAACTTATATGCTTTCTCTATCGCTTGTTCTTTCTTTTTTCTTCTTTTTCTTTCTTTATCTTTCATTCTTTCTCTATCTCTTGTACTTCCTTTTTCTTTTTTCTTCTGTTGTTTCTGTTTTTATCTTTCAATCTCTCTCTATCCCTTGTTCTTTCTTTTACTTTTTTCTTTCCTTATCTTCCATTTTTTTCACTTCACTTAATTCCTTTTTTCTCTATTTAAATTTTCCATCTTTCTTTTCTCTTCTTTTATTATTCCCAAAGATTTTTTCGGTTTCTTCTTCTTCTTCTTCTTCTTCTTCTTCTTCTTCTTCTTCTTCTTCTTCTTCTTTCTTTCTTTCTTTCTTTCTTTCTCGCTCCCTCTCTCTCTCTCTTTCTCTCTTTCTTCGGTGATTTCGTTCTTTTCCTCTGCCTGTCTCTGCGGCTTTTATAATCTATAAAGACAGCCTCCAACGTTCGTTACAAATAACAAACGCTTTCTTCAAAACCTATCCAATAATACAAGATTGAAATAGCAGAGAGAAATTTAGAATAAAGCCAGTGGAAGTTAAATAAGATATAGACATAAATCAATTCTGTTCATTTACAGATTTCGTAGCCAACGTATTACTAACATGATATAAGTTCCAAGGATGCTTGTTCGAATATCGCATGAAATGACGCCATTGTTCCAAACTCTTACTACGAATTTTGTATGCCTAAAAATAGAACAGAATACAGAAAACATTCTCATAAACTAAAAGAATATATATATATATATATATATATATATATATATATATATATATATATATATATAAGAGTATTTTTCTTAATTTATCAAACTATTTCTTTTGTTCAAACTGAGGTTATTTTTTTTATAAATCTTTTTGTCTTCTCATTGTTAAAAAGTTTTCATTATTTTTGTTATTCTTATTTATTATTATTTTTGTTTTATTTCTTTATTTATTATTATTATTATTATTATTATTATTATTATTATTATTATTATTATTATTATTATTTAAAATGAAATTCGATCGTGGCTGACTCACACCGACAGTCAGAAGATTGAAAAACAATCAGGTTCTAGAAGCTCTTAGGATTCGATGATCACCCGCCAACCTATCCCATCGCTTATCCCCACCCGACTTTTCTAGGCCTTCCCTCTATTCCCCTCTCGTTTCTCTTATCCTCCGCCTTTCTGTCTTTATTCCTATTAAAACCCCTCCTTATTATTAAATATACAACTCTATCTCCCTCTGTCTCTCTTCCTTCTTCACGTGATCCTTTCATCATTTGCTTCTTTTTTTTATCCATTATGCGAAGAGGTGCTGAAAAATTGTGTTTTAGTTTCAGTCAAAATCTCAATAATGAACGATCACAGCCTAAACATACATAGAGAAGTGACACTCCTAGTTACCATTGCGCTGATGATTTTTGTGTCACACACACACACACACATACACACACACACACACACACACACACACACATATATATATATATATATATATATATATATATATATATATATATATATATGGTATGCTATATTTATGAGTTAAAGTGCTCAATATCAGGGACAGAGCGTATGTAAATATAAAAATGAACGATCAAGTCAACACCCAGAGGTAACACTCTGTTTCATGTTAAAAGTCCATATATATATATATATATATATATATAAACTTCTTTATAAATGAAACTTTGTCTCTGTGTGTGTCTATGTGTGTGTGTGTGTGTATCCGTTACCTATAGACTCCGAAACGGCTGAACCGATTTTCTTGAAAATTTACACAGTTGTACTATAAGCGTCTACCCCCGAGAAATATCGAAAATCGATAATCGAAAAAATCGGGTTATAGAAGGAGTGGTCCGATTTTAATCAAATTTGATACACTTATAAACAAAGACATAAGAAACGATATTCAGAAGTTTCAAGGTTGTAGTTCTTAAAATAGTGCAGAAAGTTTGATATCGATACCAGGAAATCAAACTTTGACTTACATCCATTCATTTTTCTTTCAGTCTGCGGTTTCGCTTTAACTGGAAACAACTATTGCTTTTTAGTCTTTCGTGCCAACATCCAAAGAGTCTGAGTTCCAGGACCATGGATTAGTTTTGAAAGCTTTCATTGCACCCGAGCAATGCCGGGCTATGCTGCTAGTATATATATATAATTAGCCCTGACGTGTGAGAGTACCATATCCTATCGAAATTTTGAAGTCGGCATGAACCTGTTCAGTTAAAGTGACAACTTCTTTGGACCTATGCACACACACACACACACACACACACACACACACACACACACACACACATATAGCGAGAGAGAGTTTGTATATATATATATATATATATAAATCCAAAACAAAAGAGCATATAGGTAAAATCCCAACAACCAGCTCCTATTAATATTAATTTTATTAATATTAAAAATGATCAGGGCTATGTATATTATATGGAGGGCTATGTATATTATATAAAAAATTCTGAATTCTACATTCGTTGAATAGCTATTTCAGCGAGAAATTCTAGCTTCTTCAGAAACGATCAAAAACAAAATTTTATTAATTTAAATATGGTACAAAAAGTTCACATAACGCAAGAAGCGCAAAAACATCCATACACAGGAAGTGGAGGGTTCAAAAAAAAAAAAAATTTGTGGTCAAGACATAAAAAATAACAGAGGGGCAGAGACATAAATTCATGACTCGATATAAAAGAAGACTTTTAGATTTAGAGTAAATCCTTGGGGAGGAGGGCATCAGTGAGCTGAGCTCGTCAGAGCAGAAGGCATGAAAATATTTGTAGAACAGACAGAGGGAAGCCACATCCTTCCTGTGTAGGATAGCCCTGGAGTCGAGTTGTCAGGTGGGGACCGATCAAATGAGAAATTCTCTTTTGTAGCCTGTCGAGAACCCTGAGATGAATTGCAGGGGCGGCCGACCAGATGTGACAACAGTATTCAATGCATAGGTGAGTGATTGGTGCAAGATAAACTCAGGCGGGTAAAAACTTCCTGGCCCGACACAGTAACCCAGCCTTCCTAGCAATGGATTTAGCTATTGACTCAGTGTTGAGGTCGGAAGAGAGGGTGAGGCCGAGGAGGCGCAATATATTGCTTTCAGGAAAACTCGCTTAGAAGTGGAAACAGAACTGTCTGCGGATGATTTTATATATATATATATATATATATATATATATATATATCGAGCACTCTAGAAGAAAGGTAGACTTTGAAAAACAGTAGCCACTCTAGCGTGTACGCATCGCTCATTTCAGTAAAAATGAAATTTGAGCACTCTAGCTATTGGGCGCGTAATATGATATGCGCTAAAAAGACTGCCTTCTTCCACCGAACGCCCCGTGACCCAGGGATAGAGTCGCCGACTGACGCCGGATCGGTCGGGTTTCGAGCCTGGGTTGTGTAGCAATCGGAGTCTAACCGTGCTGATGAGCTGTGATACAGCGAAACAGATATGTCTGCGGATGACAATATATATATATATATATATATGGACAAAATATTGCTTGCTTTCATTCCAGCTCGTTACGCTACACCTGTGAATGCTACGAATGCTTAAGCGATATTAAAAATGCCCGGGAAGGAAATATACATTAACATTTTCCGGAAATGTGACATCGATTAGGACTATTGATCACTTTTAAATATTCAGGATTTATATTCGATTGGGGCATCGCATCACTAATCAATATACTCTAAATAATCAGAGTGTTTTTATATGTGTCTATCTCATTGTGTGACTAACTGTGTGTGCCTTGACGTATCTGTAAGTTTTGTCTATGTATGTGAGTGTGCGCGCACACGAGCGTGCGTGTGTCTGTGAGCATATGTACCCAAAATACATACCTCTTCGCTTGAATAAAATCAAGTACATTCATTATATTAAGAGATTTTGTACGAAATGCGTCTCTTTGTAATATGAGTTTACATTGTGCATACATACATACATATATAAATATAAATATATATGTGTGCGCGTGTTTTTGTATCTGTGTTTGTGTGTGTATGCGTGGTATATATATATATATATATATGTGTGTGTGTGTGTGTGTGTGTGTGTGTGTGTGTGTGTGTGTGTGTGTGTGTGTGTACATACATACATACGCACGCGTATATTTGAACAAATGAACAATGACCTGGTCAGCCTTGTTTAACAAAACGGATATGTATTAGGCACACACGCACACACCTAAACATCCGCATTATACATATTTATTAGGTGAATGTTGATTGAAAATCAACATTTCACTATATAATGTTCAATTTATTATGTAGACAAATATTTGCGATGTAAAATAAATAGTTTGTCATTATAAGGCTGATACACACACACACGCACGCGCGCGCATATGTATATAAAATTGTGTTATATAGGCTTGATTAAAAGCTCGTTAGGCCTGGAGGTCATTCGTGGTCGAGCGGTCTAAGACGTTGCTAGATCAAATGGTAGCTTCCCCTATGTAGATAAGCGTCGCAGGTTCGAATCTTGCCGAGTGACGCACATTTTCGAAATAAAGATTTATCGTAAATAATCAGGCCGGTAGATATATATATATATGTTTCATTAAAAACAGAATATTTACTTAAATACGAGTATCGATGAAAAATAATGTTCAAACAATTCATTTCATCTATATATCTTGTTTAATAACTTAGTTTTTAGTCATAATATAATTAGAGTGGCTCACATTTATATTAAAAAATGTTCTATACAATTATATTGTTGGAGTTATTGCAAATGCCTGAAGACACCACATGGTAGAAATCTAGGTCACGTAATAACTTGTTTACAAATATATATATATATATATATATATATTGTCATCTGCAGACAGATCTGTTTCGCCGTATCACAGCTCATCAGTGCGGTTAGACTCCGATTGCTTTTTTACCTAGGATTGAAACCCGACCGAAATGGCGTCAGTCGGCGACTGTACTCCTGTACCCCTGGTTGCCGACCAAGGCTATAGAACCCAATCTGTCCTGTTATTTAACCCTTAACTGGAAGGAATAGGCGGATTAATACCTTCCCAAGAGTATTTGCGCGTAAGTGAATGCAATGAATTCAAATGGAATTCGAACTCGGCTCCCCGATTTCTCGTTCCGAGCCGATATCCAATACACCACAACGCACAATGCACAACCTCACACAGCTTGAATAAAAGCAGAATATCTTAAATTTATAAACGTTTTCTATCTGTTCCTTATCTTATCGTATAAGTTCCGGGAAAATATTTGTACCAAATGGAACGAACATAGTGTGCTCTGATGAAATGAGCTAATTTAGCTCATAGAAATGAATTATAGTTTATAACCACTCTAAATGATGTGTTGAGTTTTATTTTCTAAATATCATATTGCTCTGGATAAAATCCATTGAGCTCTCTACACAGATATAACAATATTTTATATTAAGTAGATCTTGTTGAATTATCCTTGCCATTCACCATATATACCTATATATATATATATATATATATATAGTCATCCGCAGACAGATCTGTTTCGCTGTATTACAGCTCATCAGTTCGGTTAGACAGCCGATTACTTTTTACGCAGGATTGAAACCCGACCGAATTGGCGTCAGTCGGCGATTTTACCTCTGAGCTACGTGCGCTCGGTAGAAGGAGGCAGACTTTTTAGCGTATATATTATCATTATACACGCCCAATAGCTGAGAGTGTTCTAATTCATTGCTGAATGAACGATGCGTAGATGCCAGAGTAGCTACTGTTTTTCAAAGTCTACCATTGTTCCAGAATGCTCAATCAGGGTGCGAGAGGGTATATATATATATATAGTAAAAAAGGTTCGGTCCTGGGCAGCAAGGCCTCTGATTAAGGGGTTGTGAGGTGCATGAAATCATTTCTTAATTGTTTTTGTTCCCAGGTCCACACTGACCCAACGTGGTAGCACCTGTTAGGATCCCAGCTATGGGCGAATAGTTAACTCCCTAACTGGGGTCAAAAGTCTATAAAAGTATAAAAATAGACTATTATAGATATATATACATATAAATAGACTTTTATAGAAAAATATACATTTTTGAAGAAAAAATATTAGCATAACATATTTTTGAAGGAAAAACAATTAATCTCCACAAAACATTTTTGAATACAAAATTAGAAGACATTTTCAGTTTTCTAAAATAAAATGATTAAAACCAAATTTTCATAAAAATCTGATTAAATCGATCTAACATATAGTCGAACATTTAAAAAATACCTTAAAATCCCAAAATTTTGGCATTAAATAACCAACTGAGGTTGATATGCGATTAAACAAAATTCAAACTCAAACTAAAAAAGGTTCTGTTAAAATATTTAATGAAGTTGAAAAAATTATTTACAATGAAAATTATGAACTTTAGAAGCCTGATCGAGAACGTATGAGAGAGAGAGAGTGAAAGACGGAGAAAATATGGACGATAATTTTATAAGCATCTTCGTTTCTACTGAAACTGAAGACGGGATGTTCGTAAATTGCTTTGGATTAGACAGCAGACGTTGTTCTTCTACCCACAATTCTCTGAACTTGACATTATTCATCTTCTTCCTCATTAACCAGAGCGCACATGGCGACTAACATGGAAACCGAAATGGTCACGTAAGCATTCACATAAGAGAAAACAAATAAACACAGGCTTTTAACAATAATTATATTTCATTTTTTTTTCTTCCTTTCTTTCCTCCTTCGTTAAGGTTCCACCCAGATAAAAAAAAAAAGCGAGAAAACGTAACATCCGAATATTTTCATGAATAGTTCTCAAGGCATCACACATTTAGCTCTAATAGTCATTTCTCGACAATATCTCCATCTCAGGCACCCTACACTAGTCCAAACTAATGCAAGAGGTTAAATGTTATTTTCCTGATCCGTTTCTGCAAAAACGTTTAATTATTTCTTCTTCTTCTTCTTCTTCTTCTTCTTCTTCTTCTTCTTCTTCTTCTTCTTCTTCAAACTGGAAATTAAGTAACAGCAAATGCTATTGTTTGGATGACTCAACAGCTTCCAGTCTTTCCGTTACCAATGCTGCGATAAAGACTGGAACGACCATCAACTTTTACGTTTAGCAATTACCTCAGCTCCATCTCAAGGTTTAAATCTTTAAATCTTTTCACTTTCTTGCACTCATATTCGTGTAAAGGTTTCGTATAAATTGGTTTAAAGGTTTCCCAGCGGATCACCACTCATGCCTATTCTAGTATTATTTATGAGCAAACTTATTGCATTCTCTGAGTATATCCTTAACTTTCACATTTCTAGTTCCACTTGGTCGCCATTTGCTGTTTTTCTGTGTTTTATCGATCTCGATATCGTTTGTTCATAACACTTCTTTAGCCTCTTTTAGTGAAACTTAGTTTCGCTGTTTCGATTTCCTCTGCGCAGCCATGTTGATTTATCCGCTATTTTCTTGATTTGGCCTCTGAGGTATTTATTTAATTGATTCCTGATTTTTAGCTTTTGTGCTTGTTTTCAGCTTTCTGTTAGTTTTTGTGTAGTTTTTGAAACTTTTCCTTATTCAGGGTTCTCTTCAGTTCTGCTACTTGTAGACGCTATGCACTCCTTGATGCCGACTACTACTTTTCCTCCTTCCCATGAACATAAAGCCCTCTTATGATGTCCCTTGAAGCACGTTTTACTTCATTATTATTATTATTATTATTATTATTATTATTATTGTTATTATTATTATTATTATGTCATTTTCATCATAATTCTATTTCTGCTATGGTCGCACTACCTATCAAGTCTGCGGAAAGACCTAAGGTAACTCGTGGTGTGGTGTTATGGCGACATTTCATGCTTTTTTATCTCCCATAACATCCCTAGCGTTACATAGACAAAGTTCTCTTTAGTGTGTGGGCTGTACTTAACAAGACAATTTTTGTATATCTCTTAAGCTGGGGTTTCCAGGGATTCTTTCAATGTGTTGTTTTGTTCCATTTTTTATCATTCCAGGTGCATCCACTATCACTGGTACGATACTTGTTTTCAATTTCCACATTTTTTCTATTTCAATTTCCAGGTCTTTATTTTTTGACAGCTTTTCGAATTCCTTGGTTGCTATGCTACAATCCACTGGACAAGCCAGTGTATTAATAAGCAAATTTTTTCTTTTTGGTTTTTAACAATAACGTCCCATTTGCTTCAAATTTCCTGTCTGTGTAGATGGCGTAATCCCATAGAATGGTGACATCTTCTGTTTCTGTAACCGGTGCTGGGTGATGTTCATTCCAGTGTTTGTTTACGTCATCATCATCATCATTATTATTATTATTTCCAGTTTTTTCGTTTGATGCAATCTATTACCAAAACTTTTACACAGGACAAAGAAAAGAAATAAAGAAATATCTTTCTAAGATAGCATATTATCTTGAAAAAGGTTTTTTCTATGTATGTGAACGGTGCTTGTGAGTACAATCTTTTTTTTTATCTAAACTTATTTATAAATGGAACTTTGTGTGTGTGTGTGTGTGTGTGTGTGTGTGTGTGTGTGTGTGTGTGTGTGTGTGTGTCCGTTACCTGTAGACTCCGAAACGGCTGAATCGATTTTCTTGAAAATTTACACAGTTGTACTATAAGCGTCTGCGAGAGTTCTTAACTAGGTTTTGTGTCGAGGTACCCCCGATAAATATCGAAAATCGATAATCGAAAAAATCGGGTTATAGAAGGAGTGGTCCGATTTTAATGAAATTTGATACACTCATAGACAAAGACATAATAAACGATATTCAGAAGTTTCAAGGTTGCAGTTCTTACAATAGTGCATAAAATCGATATTATATATATATATATATATAAATCGATACCAGGAAATCAAAATTTGACTTACATCCATTCATTTTTCTTTCAGCCTACGGTTTCGCTTTAACTGGAAATAACTTTTGCTTTTTAGTCTTTCGTGCCAACGTCCAAAGAGTCTGAGCTCCAGGACCATGGATTAGTTTTAAAGTTTTCATTACACCCGGGCAACGCCGGATTATACTGCTAGTGACTCCTAGTGCTTCTAATATTACTGGAAAACTACTTTCATTTCAATGCCACATTCTTGCAATTTCTATGTTCACGTCTTTTGAAATGATTTCAAATTTTTTTGCTGAGATGTTTTCAGAATACGTGATATTATTTCTTTAATGTTATTTCTAGTCTGTTCGTTTCTACAATGCAGACCGTGTTCATGGTGAAGTGCTTGAGATTACATTATCTTATCTTTGGCCTTGTGTCGTAAAGTCTGTATCTATAAGTAAAGTAACAGAATACTGTAACAATGTTACCTTCTAATTTTGGTGAGGATTTGTCTTCGGTTTGAGTTTGAGTTTTGTTTTACGGCATATCAACACCTCTGTGGGTTATTTAATGCCAGAAAAGGTGGTATTTCAAGATTTGTTATTTTTTAATGCCCAGTTATAATGAGAAGGTTGTTTTAGTCAGATTTTAATTAATTTTTTTATTCTTTTTATTTTAGAAAACTGAAATTATCTTCTAGTTTTGTATTAAAAAATGTTTTGCTGAGAATATTTTCCCCTTCAAAAATGTGTTATGGTTATAATTTTTTCTTCAAAAATTTATTGTTGGTAATAATTTTCCTTGAAAAATGTATATTTTTCTATAAAAATCTATTTTTATGTATATATTTCTATAAAAGAGTATTTTTATACTTTCATAGTGTTTAGACCCCAATTTGGGAGTTAACTATTTGCCCATAGCTGGGACCCAAACAGGTGCTACCATTCCGGGACAGGGTGGGCCTGGGGACAACAGCAATGAAGAGGTGGTTCCGTGCTCCTCACAACCTCCCATTCAGATGCTTTGCTGCCGTCATTCCCAGAAACAGGATTTGTCTTCATACCATTTTTCTGTATTGGGAATTATTATTATTTTTATGTTGACACTCAGTGAAAAGTCTGTTCTTTGGGAATGGTGTCGACAACATTTCGCACATCTCAATAATTTTTCGGAGAATCCTCGCAAAGTAAATTATGGCAGTATACTAGGGGGTCTATAATATTAATCTTAATTCTATTTCTTCCTACGATCTTTTTCAGTTTTCTAGGTGGTGTTCCAGGCGCACCCATTATTACAGGGATTAGTTCAACATCCATGTTCCATCTTAAACTCCCTAGCCAGCTACTGGTACTTTTTCTATCATTTCTGTTTCTTTGGAGTCCCCTGTAGTATTATATGGAACAACAAAATCATTCATTTGGCAGTTGCTAATCTTATTTTTTATAACAATAATGTTGGTATCCCGTGCTTCCATAATCTGATCTGTCTGGACTGAGAAATCCTAATAATATCTTGTGAATACCATTTTCTAGCATTGCCTCTGGTGATATTCATACCACTTCGCTTTTACACTGAAACCAAATCTGCGACATATTTCTCCATGGATTCGTTTACCATTCCAATAATGCCATCGCTTATAATCTTTCTATTATAATTATTAACTTGAGAAAGCAAAACGTGTTAGCTATGGAGCAATATCAGGCAAATGTTCGCGAACATTATATTCAACTTAATTCATATGGGCGGGGTGCACACGTTGTGCTTTTATAAATGTCAACTACAGGTCGGAGAAACTAAAATAAAAAAGTAAAGAAATTTAAATACCTGGGAAGTGTTTGACAGAGGATGGAAAGATTGAGATCCGAAGACAAATTGGCATGGTCAAGTATGCATTTCAAATCCTAACCAGAGTACGGAGAGACGAGAAAATCTCATCGGAAACACAGAAAAGATTGCTGGATTGCTGTGTGATATCTGTCCTGTATGGAAGTGAATGTTAGACGATCTCATCAAGGATGAAGGAAAGGCTTGAGGCAGCAGAAATATGATTTTACAGAAAGATGCTGGGGATACCATGGACTGAACACGTGAGCAATGATGAAGTGTTGGAGAGGATGCAAACGAGAAGAAAACTCATACTTTGCCCAAATGCAAAAGTACAATACAGACTTGTAAGAGACACGAAAAAGGAAAATGCAGGACCTCCTACAGTAGGTAGCAAGAGAAAGCGAGAAGAAAGGACTGAGCATTAACTTCAAGAAAACAATATATTTTCATCAGCATAAATGAAGACAAAAAATGCTAACTGCAGTTCAGTGAAACTAAAATAAAACGAGTAAGGAAATTTAAATATCTGGGAAGAGTTCTGTCAAAGAGTGCGACACTGAGATCCGAAGACGCATTGGCATGGTCAAGTACGCATTTCAAAAGCTAACCAAAGTACTGAGAGTCAGGAAAATCTCATTGGAAACTAAGAAAATATTGCTGGATTGCTATGTGATATCTCGCCTTCTGTATGGAAGTGAATGTTGGACGATCTCTTCGCGGATAAAGGAAAAGCTCGAGGCAGCAGAAATGTGGTTCTACAGAAGGATGCTGAGGATACTATCACTCGCGCACGTGGAAGCGTTCTGACAGAGGATGGAAAGTGCGACATTGAGATCCAAAGACACATCGGTATGGCTAAGGATGCATTTCAAAAGCTAACCAAAGTATTGAGAGTCAGGAAAATCTCATTGGAAACTAAGAAAATATTGCTTGATTGCTATGTGATATCTAGCCTTCTGTGTGGCAGCGAATGTTTGGGTGATTTCATCAAGGATGAAGGAGAGGCTTGAGGCAGCAGAAATGTGATTTTACAGAAGGATGCTGAGGATATCATGGGCTAAGCACCTAAGAAGAAAACTCATATTTAACATCAAGAAAAGACAGATGAAGTTTCTGAGACCTGTAATGAAGAGGGCCTGGAGAATTTAATACACGCAGGGAGGACAGAAGGAAAGAAAGACAAGGGAAAGCAGCGCAAGACCTACTTGATAAGCTTGAGCAAATGGATGGCAGAGCGGGGTTTAGTCGAGATTACAAAAGGAAAATATTGAGAGCGATAAGATACAGAACTAAGTGGAAGTCCATGATCGCCTACGTTCTGAAGAAACACGGCCCATAAAACCAAATCCAGTTGTATTTTTAAGGCTTTTATTTAATCAAAAAGAGAGTAGGCCCCTCTGTAGCATAGGATAACCATTTCAAAATTTCCCAAAAGGAGAATATTTTAAACTCAAAAAGGTGACCTGGCCAGATTGACGTTCAAGATAATGGTGACAAAGAGTATACTGTGTCTCATCGAAAGTTATAACAGCAACAACTCAATCTCATAGAAATGTATTAACAATTGTTATAGCTTTGAGTCTCAATTGTTGCAAGTATATCTGAGATAATTTAGATAAGTTCGTTACTTAAACCACAAAAGGCGAAGAGTTTATCATCCGGTGACACAGGACAGGAAATAGTCTGGAAGATGGACTAAAACTAGGCATTTTGGCCACTCTGCCGCAAAGTATCGATTACTCATTTTGCAATTAATGAGTTTTATACTCATGGGATGCTCAACACTTATGAGATTTTGAAAGACGAAGGTAAACTTATAAATTATCATTTAAACCAGGGGTCGGCAACTCCCAGCCCTAGGGCCACATTCAGTTCTCGAGTGAGTCTTACTCTGGACACGATATAAATATAGGTAAACCAAACCAAAGTGACAGTTGATAGTCTGAATATATTGCGTCGAAATTTTAAAAAATATTTCTTTTTACCTAGTGAATGTGTTTTACTGTTACTTTTTATTTGTAGGGATCACCAAAATTAGCGTAAGGCCTCACTTTCAGTTTTTCTGTGAAATTGCTTTTGTGAGCAGGCACTTTTAAATGAATATAAAATAGCGTTTTCAACCGATTTTAATGGAATTTTTTTCAATACTGATTTATGAAACATTTAATTTTAAGATGTAATATTTTTTAGCAAAATTGCCGTTAGATATTAAATTATATTGAATCCTTGCTTTCTTGAAACGCATAGAAAATTTATTCACATATTTAATAACATGGTTCTTCTCCATGACACTGGAGCCATAGCTGTTTGGCCATCCTACATGATTCTACAGAGCTTTTTGGCCCCCACTCTCCAAAGGGTTGCTGACTCCTGATTTAACCATTCTTGTGTTCTGAGAAAGTTGCTTTTGTTTCCACTTTGGTATCAGAGTTAGAAGTTTAGACCTGGTTAACACGCGAAGCTTCCAAATGCTGATTTTCAAGAGCGGCAAAACACACTTTCCTTGTGTGGAAATGATTGTTGAAATACTATGTTTTACAATGTTTATTGTAGTTTCTAGTTGTACTAATAGTTTTGTTATTATTATTATTTTACTCTTTTCCTTGGTGTCTGTTGAATACTCATTTACTTTCGGGTTTCTGTCAGAGACTTAAGGTCAGAAATATCATCATGACATTTTCCAATGAATATTTTTGTAAAAGAACCAAAAAAAGACAACCTAAGATCACACACATTTTATATAGATAAAGCCCTTCGTAAGGGGCTTACGGCCTGTCGCGTTGAATACATCGGTTCTCGCTCGATCACCGAAGTTAAGCAACGTTGAGCCTGGTCAGTACTTAGATGGGTGACCGCTTGGGAATACCAGGTGCTGTAAGCATTTAGTGACGGATGTGCGTTGTGGTGCAGTGGATATCGGCTCGGAAAGAGAAATCGGTGAGCCGAGTTCGAATTCCAGTTGAATATCCTGCATTCACTTAAGCACTGGTATCCTTGGGAAAGGTATTAATCCAACACTGGTATCCTTGGGAAAGGTATTAATCCGTCTCTTCCCTCCAGTTATGGGTTAAATAACAAGAGTAAGACTTGGGGACCCTGCTCTTAAAACAAATCCCAATGAATCTTGATACTCGAAAAGAAAAAAGCATTACTAGACACAAAACTTATAAAAAAAAACAATAAATTGTTGAAAGAAGAAGTTATTACCAGCAATAAATAAATAGAATTTAGTTGGCAATAAATGACCCACTGAGGTGTTGATATGCCATAAAAACAAAGCAACCAACCAACCAACCTTCATAAGGTGTGAGCTGTTCTTTTGAGTACAATGTTTTGTATTCCTGTAAAGTATGTCCTACCAGGAATCCCTTCATTGAGTATATCGGAACCTTTTCCAATCAACCTGAGGGCTCCAACTACAACTGGAATTATTGATGTCCTCATGTTACACATTTTTGAGATTTTGATTTCAAGGTCCTTAGACATTGATAGTTTTTTGGAAGATCTTCAAAGATACATTACAATCTGCAGGGAATGCCATGTCAATAAGAAATTATATTCTGTTTTTTTGCGGTCTTTGATCACGATGTCTGGTTGATTAGCTTTCATTGTAGGTCGCATCTTTCTTACCAGCTTTGGCTGATGTTTATACCAGTTTCTTGCAAGATCCTTGTATTTTAATAGTTCTTTGAAGATCTTCAAAGATACATTAGAATCTGCAGTGAATGCCATGTCAATAAGAAAGTATATTCTGTTTTTGTAGTTTTTGATCCCGATATCTATATATTAGCTTTTATTGTTCTCTGTTTGTATTCTAATTATTATTATTATTATTATTATTATTATTATTATTATTATTATTATTATTTTCAGTTTATTGTCAAAACTATTACCGCACACATTGCAAAATGGGACACCTTTTATGTAAATTTAATATGTTGCAAATGTCCTTGTAAAATTATATTTCCACCATTGGTCATTCGTTTGGCAGTACAGAAATTAGAATTCAAACTCTGTTTTTATATTGTAAAAAGCCTGAATAAAAATAAAGGATGCAATTATGACTGAAAAACAATGTTTTTTTTACATTACAAAGAATTCACATGACGTCATTATCTACATTAATACAGTAATTTGCGCAGTGGCCATGCGAATCTTCTGTCTCGTTCCAATTTTAGTTATGTTTTTTTCAAATTACTGTATTAATTTTAGTATATGTACGCGCAAATACCATTGGGAAAGGTATTAATCCGTCTATTCCTTCCAGTTATGGGTTAAATAACAGGACAGATTGGGTTCTATAGACTTCCTTGGCTGGCAACCAGTCTACCGCAGAAAGCAATGGCAACCTACTGCGGGATAATCTTCTGCCTTGTCAGTTATGTCTCTTTCGAGACATGATCGCCCAAGCGTGTATCACATATGGCACTTAACTGACTGAATGAACATAATAGTTGGAAAAAATTAAAGATTCTACTGGGCATAAAGTGGGGGATCGGTTATCTATTGTTATGAAGTAATAAACTGATCCCCCACTAATTACTACTTAATCATATAATACATCTCTTCCCCCTCTAGCTATGAGTCAAATAACAGGACAGATTGGGTTCTATAGCCTTGGTCGGCAACCAGTCTACCGCAGAAAGCAATGGCAACCTACTGCGGGATAATCTTCTGCCTAGTCAGTCATGTCTCTTTCGAGACATGATCGCCCAAGCGTGTTTCACGTATGGCACTTAACTGATTCTAATAGAACTAACATTCCTATATCAACAGAATAGCGTCTGTTTCTTTTTAAAGTAATTTATACAAAATTTGCATTGTGGTGCAGTGGATATCGACTCGGAACGAGAAGTCGGGGAGCCGAGTTCGAATTCTAGTTGAAATAGTTGCATTCACTTACTCGCAAATAACCTTGGGAAAGGTATTAATCCTTCCCTCCAGTTATGGTTTAAATAACAGGACAGATTAGGTTCTTTAGCCTTTGCTGGCAACCGCGGAAAATAATGGCAACCTACTGCGGAAAAATCTTCTGCCCAGTCAGCCATGTCTCTTTCTGGACATGATCACCCAAGCGTGTATCACATACGGCACTTAACTAACACGAAATTTGATAAACATGCCGAATTACTTATAATTATCTAGATATATTCACCTATTGAACTCATAATTCAAGCACTAATTGATTGGGTAGTTCTTTTATCGGATCGCTCCATGCAAGTTAATAATAAAACACAATGAGTTCTTCTTCTTCTATGTGCCCTGTCTCTTCAGGACGTAGGCGATCATGGCTTTCCACGTTTCCCTATCCCTGGTGGCTCTGAGCACGCCTTCTCCTGTTACACCGTGCAATCCTCGTTCTGTCATCCACCTGATTAGGTCCTTCAAATATGTTATCCATTGCTTTCCCCTGTCTCTTTTTCCCTCTATCTGGCCTGTTAGTATCAGGTTCTCCAGGCCCTCCTTCCTCATTGCGTGTCCCAGGAACTTCAGCTGTCTCTTCCTGATGCTCAGTTTTAATTTCCTTTTTGTTTCTATCATTTCCAAGACCTCATCATTGCTCACATGCTCGATCCATGAGATTTGCGGCATCCTTCTGTAGAACCAAATTTCAGTTGCTTCAAGTTTTTCCTTCATCTTTAATGGCATTGTCCAGCGTTCACTGCCATATTGAAAGACGGACAGCACGTAGCAATCCAGTACTCTCTTCCTAGTTTCTAGCAAAATTGTCCTGTTTCTTAATAACTTACTTAACTTCTGGAATGATTCCTTCGCCATGCCAATTCGTCTTCGGATCTCTGTGTCGCACTTTCCGTCTTCTGTAATAACGCTTCCCGGGTATTTAAATTTTTGTACCTGCTTGATTCTGGTATCCCCGACATGTATTTGGTATATTGGGCTGCCCTTTTTACTGATGACCATGCATTCGGTTTTCGTGTAGTTTATTTCTAGTCCTTTCTTGTTACTTTCTTTTGCTACCTTCTGTAGGGGGTCTTGTAGTTTCCTTTCAGTGTCTGCTGTCAGCACTGTATTATCTGCGTACCTTAGGTTGTTTAAATTGTGGCCTCCGATTACGAATCTTGGCATAACTTCTAGGGTCCTCAAAGTATTCTCGCTGTACAAGTTGAACAGATCCGGTGAAAAGACACATCCTTGTCTTACACCCCTTTCTATCTTTGTATATCTGCTGAATTCATTACCTGTCTTTGCTGCCAGTAAAGATTCTTTATTACTCTTTAAAAAAGATGGAATATTGTTAAGGAGAGAGAAAGATGAAAGTGTAATCAAGACAGTAGATTGACATTGCATTTTAATTTTTGCAGATCAAAGTTGGATTGAAAACATGGAACCAAAAGAGACAAGGTTACTTGTTCCTTCTGTTTTCTTTCAGCATGCCCTATGAGTGTTAAATTCTCCAAACCTTCATCCATCATAATGGGTTTCAAAAATTTCGTTTCTTTCTGCTTGAGTTATTAATATCAGTCAGTTAAAGTGCCATACGTGATACACGCTTGGGCGATCATGTCTCGAAAGAGACATGACTGACTGGGCAGAAGATTATCCCGCAGTAGGTTGCCATTGCTTTCTGCGGTAGACTGGTTGCCGACCAAGGCTATAGAACCCAATCTGTCCTGCTATTTGACCCATAACTGGAAGGAAGAGGCGGATTAATACCTTTCCCAAGGGTATTTGCGCGTAAGTGAATATACTGGATTCAACTGGAATTCGAACTCGGCTCCCGGGTTTCTCGTTCCGAGCCGATATCCACTGTACCACAACGCACATTATTAATATCAGTTCTCCTAAATCACTCGATGACTTCTGATATCATTTTACACGACATATCTAAATTTTATCACAATATCTAGATTATTTGAATTTTAAGATGAAGCACTTTTCATTTGGATGTGCGTTGTGATGCAGTGGATATCGGCCCAGAACGAAAAATCAGAGAGTCAAGTTCGAATTCCAGTTGAATTCCTTGCATTCACTAACACACAAATACCTTTGGGAAATGTATTAATCTGTCCCTTCCCTCCAGTTATGGATTAAATAAAAGGACAGATTGGGTTCAAAGTGTGTATCACTTAACTGACTGACTGAACATAATAGTTGGAAACATAATTAAAATTTTCGCTGGGCCTAGAGTGGGGGAACGGTTTTCTATGGTCATGAAGTAATAAACTGATCCCCCCACTAATTACTACTTAATAATATAATACATCTCTTCCCCCTCTATCAATGAGTTGAATAACAGGACAGATTGGGTTCTATAGCCTTGACTGGCAACCAGTCTACCGTAGAAAGCAATGGAAACCTACTGCGGTATAATCTTCTGCCCAGTCAGTCATGTCTCTTTCGAGACATGATTTCCCAAAAGTGGGTATCACGTATGGCACTTAACTGACTGAATGAACATAATAGTTGGAAAAAATTAAAGATTCTACTGGACATAAAGTGGGGGATCTGTACTCTATTGTTATGAAGTAATAAACTGATCCCTCCACTAATTACTACTTAATAATATAATACATCTTTTTTCCTTCTAGCTATGAGTCAAATAACAGGACAGATTAGGTTCTATAGCCTTGGATAGCAACCAGTCTACTGCAGAAAGCAATGGCAACCTACTGCGGGATAATCTTCTGCCCAGTCAGTCATGTCTCTTTCGAGACATGATCGCCCAAAATATGGCACTTAACTGACTGACTTTTAATTTATCTGTTTTGGGGCTAGTTTTTCATTTCTTTTTCTTCATGCTATTATTGCTTGTTCTTAAACAAAAATTGTTGCGTCTCTACCTCCATGACTTATTTATCGTAATTTTTTTTGTTTTTTCTTTGATTACTCTTTCTTTTTCATTGACTTTTGCTTTCTAAAAATTAAATACAAATAACTAAAAAACACGACGGACACATTTGGCATGACTCCCTATGGGACCCTCACTTTTATCTCCTCATTCTTCCGGTGATCATTACCTCTGTCCGACACCCGCTCTCAAAATCGCTTGCCTCTTTTCTCGGGACCGGAAGTCGGCCATTGCAGCCGAAGCAAAGCGTGAACTGACACAGGCGGAAGGGTTAATTTAATCTCGCAACACTAAAGCGAGATCTTGTTGATACCACAGCGATCATCAACGCTCATAAATTTCTATTTAAGCCCCAGGAACAATTTCTATAGCTTCCCACCACAGTGCACAAAGACTCTAGCCGTTACCTCACTCGAAACCGGGTCCCAACCCCATGTTCTATGCAGACCATTATTTTTTAATCACTGACGAAAATAGATTTAGATGCACGAAAATCGGCTGTTAATTCTTAATTTGCGACTCTTAGTGGCCTTGTCTGTATTACTGAGGATCTTAAATGACAACAATCTCCATCGTAATTTAAGATGATTGGACAAATTCACGAATTAATCCTTGCATTCAACACTTTCTCTCTCTCTCTCTCTCTCTCTCTCTCTCTCTCTCTCTCTCGCACACACACACACACACACACACACACACTCGCTTAATTTCTTCCTTTTCTATTTTTTTATTTTAACGCTCGCAATCTTTCTATTGTGGTGCAGTGGATATCGGTTCGGAACGAGAAATCGGGGAGCCGAGTTCGAATTCCAATTTCAATTTTTCTTTATCTCTCTTTCTGCTTCAGTCTCTTATTCTTTCATCCTCCTTTCTCTCTCTAATTTTTATGTGTCTTAAGTCCCTCTCTCTTTCTCTCGATTTCTAGGATTTTTCTGTCTCTGTCTCTCATTGTTTTCTCAATTCTTTTACTTTCTCTCGTGGTCTTTCTTGAAGTCTATCCAGCTCTCTTTTTCTCTTGCTTCACATCACTTTCTTTTTATCCCAATATTTCTTCCCATCATTCTCTTTCTCTCCTCTTTTCTCTCCTTTTCTCTCTCTCTCTCTCTCTCTTTACCTCTTATACCCGCCATTTTATTTCATCATTCTCTCTCTATCTGTAACAAGTTTGGTTCAGCAAATTATAAAATTGGAAAAAAGGATAGTGAGAGAATGCAATGGTATCTGTGGATCTCATTTAAGCTGCACACACCGAGGAAATCCTTGCATTTTTAGCGAGACCGTAGCGATCGATTGATCGATCGATCGATAGATAGATAGATAGATAGATAGATAGATAGATAGATAGATAGATAGATAGATATGAAAAGATTAAGATAGATAGATAGATAGATAGATAGATAGATAGATAGATAGATAGATAGATACTGAGAATGAAAAAAAATAATCATTTCGTTTGTAATTAGAAATTTTTAAAGAAAACTATCTAACTATTATATACTATTAACTAAATAACTTTTATACAGACAGTGTCGCGCCAAACAAGATTCTGAAGAAATTTTATCATAAAATTCGGTATAAAAAAGTTGGTTTATTTATCTGAATTATCTGATTAATTTTGGATAGAATAGGTTAACCAACTGTTACTAATTTACTAAATGCAAGCATGTAGAAAGATCGTATAGCGCCATTTTATCAAAGAACATAACTCAATCGATTAATACTGGATTAGATTTTAACTAATTTGCTACTTTTCAAGAGAAAAGTTGTGCTAATGTTTCCGAAATTTGAAAGTTACAAAAAGAAAAGGGATGAAAAGAAAGAGAGAATGAGAGAGAAAGAGAAGACAGTTGAGAAAAATAAAAGAAGAAAAAATCAGAATGAAAAAGGGAGAACGAGAGAGACAACGTAGCAGATAGAATAAAAAAAACAGAAGGAGAGTAAGAGATATAAAAAGAATGAATGAGAATGAGAATAACAAGGGTAATGAAGAAAGAAGAGAAAAGAGAGAATAAAAATAGGAAATATATTAAGAGACAAAGAGAATGAATGAGAATGAGAATAACAAGGGTAATGAAGAAAGAAGAGAAAAGAGAGAATAAAAATAGGAAATATATTAAGAGACAAAGAGAATGAATGAGAATGAGAATAACAAGGGTAATGAAGAAAAAGGAGAAAAGAGAGAATAAAAATAGGAAATATATTAAGAGATAAAGAGAATGAATGAGAATGAGAATAACAAGGGTAATGAAGAAAAAGGAGAAAAGAGAGAATAAAAATAGGAAATATATTAAGAGACAAAGAGAATGAATGAGAATGAGAATAACAAGGGTAATGAAGAAAAAGGAGAAAAGAGAGAATAAAAATAGGAAATATATTAAGAGACAAAGAGAATGAATGAGAATGAGAATAACAAGGGTAATGAAGAAAGAAGAGAAAAGAGAGAATAAAAATAGGAAATATATTAAGAGATAAAGAGAATGAATGAGAATGAGAATAACAAGGGTAATGAAGAAAAAGGAGAAAAGAGAGAATAGGAAAAACTGGAGGGCAGAAATATTTCGAATGAGAGGAAATGAGAGAAACGAATGAAAGATATTAAATGAAGAGAAGGACTCAGGATATGAGAGAGAGAGGGAGTGAAGACAAAAAGAGAGATACATTCGGAGAGAATGAATTAATAGAAGTGAAAAAACTCCAAGAAAGAGTGTAGGAATGTGAAAATGCGAGAGTAGGGAAGGACAAAAAGTACAGAAAAATAGATGGACGGAAAGATCTATCTAATCTAAACTTATTTATAAATGGAACTGTGTGTGTGTGTGTGTGTGTGTGTGTGTGTGTGTGTGTGTGTGTGTGTGTGTGTGTGTGTGTCCGTTACCTATAGACTCCGAAACAGCTGAACCGGTTTTCTTGAAAATTTGCACAGTTGTACTATAAGCGTCTGCAAGTGCTCTTAGCTAGGTTTTGTGTCGAAGTACCCCTGATAAATATCGATAATCGAAAAAATCGTGTTGTAGAAGGAGTGGTCCGATTTTAATAAAATTTGATACACTCATAGACAAAGACATAAGAAACGATATTCAGAAGTTTCAAGGCTGCAGTTCTTACAATAGTGCAGAAAATTGATAATATATATATATCAAATGCAAGATGTTTGTGTGTGTGTCTGTTTATTTATCTGTGTCTCCTTTATACAAATCCACAATTTTTATCCGATTCTCGCTAAACTTCACACAAATATTCTTTGGGCTGAGTCTGAGCTCCAGGACCATGGATTAGTTTTATGACTTTCATTACACCCGAGCAACGCCGGGCTATACTGCTAGTAGAATATGAAAAAAGTGAGGGTTGAAATAAGAGGTACAAAACAAAATATAAATGTCAGAGAGCTTAAAATATAAAATAAAATAGACAGAATCAGAGACAGAATCAGAGAGAGAGAAAGAGAGAGAGAAAGAGATAAGACAGAATGAAAAAAAAAAGAAGGGGCGGCTCTCTTTTTGGTGACCACTGAACAAAAGAGGTTTTCTTTTTAATATCAGCAATCAATGTTAGATCCTAGATAAAATGAATAATTTTGTAGGCCGATTTTTAAGGCAGACTATACCACTTTTCGAATTCCAGTTGAATTCATTGAATTCACTTTTGCGCAAGTACCCTTGAGAAAGGTAGTAATCCGTCTCTTCCCTCCAGTTATGGGTTAAATAATAGGACAGATTGGGTTCTATAGCCTTGGACAACAACCTGTCTACCGCAGAAAGTAAAGACAACCTTCTGCGGAGTAATCTTCTGCCCAGTCAGTCAGTCATATCTCTTTCGAGACATGATCGCCCAAGCCTGTATCATGTATGGCACTTAACTGACTGACTACGCAACATATTCTTCTGTTTGATTTTAAGCATAGCAAATATACAGAAAAATAAACAAACATAACGTTTTCAGCTTATTCTACTGCAAGCTAGCAAAAATACGAAATTCATGAAGTGTGTTCGAATCCAGGTCGCTACCTGAGGGGTGGATTTGATGAGAAAGTATTGGGTACCTGCGCCGAAAATGAAATCGACGAGCCGGATTCAAATGGCGGGGAGTTTGTTGCATTCACGTTCGCATACTTCGAAGTCATGAATCTTTCTATTCTTACACTACCTCTGGGTTAAACAGCAACGGGAAACCACTCCACTATCTTGCCCAGGATGTCTGAACCATTCACAGATACAAAAGAATCAGTGGAGAGTCATGACTGCCCCCTCTCTAAAGAGACGTAGCATAAAAACTATAAGAGTTTTATATAGAGATATAAAAAACATGAAACAAATTAAAAAGAAACATGCACTTTTTTCCTACTTGTTCTTTACTTATTCTAATTATTCTAGTGAAAATCTTCTTCTTCTATGTGCCCTGTCCCTTCAGGACGTTGGCGATCATGGTTCTCCACGTCTCCCTATCCCTTGTGGCGCTTAGTATGTTTGCTCCTGTTACACCTCGCAACCCCCGTTCCATCATCCACCTGATCAGGCCCTACAAATATGTTATCCGCTGCCTTCCTCTGTCTCTTTTTCCTTCTATCTGGCCAGTCAGTATCAGGTTCTCCAGGCTCTCCTTCCTCATTGCGTGTCCCAGGAACTTCAGTTGTCTCTTCCTGATGCTCAGTATTAATTTCCTTTTTGTTGCCATTCTTTCCAACACCTCATCGTTGCTTGCGTGCTCAGTCCACGATATCCACAGCATCCTTCTGTAGAACCACATTTCCACTGCTTCCAGTTTTGTCCTTATTTTCGATGATATTGTCCAGCATTCACTACCGTATTGAAAAACCGACATCACATAGCAATCCAGCACTCTTTTCTTTGTTTCTAGTGAAATTTTCCTGTGTGTTAGTACTTTGCTCATCTTCTTGAATGCATCCTTGTGCTTTTGGATCTCAGGAATATAAATGTATAGAAACTGATGTGGTCACAAAGTGAGGGGTCAGTTTAGATATTGATTGTAATATGGAACTGATCCCCCACTTTATATCCAGCATCCTTCTGTTGAACCACATTTCCGCTGCTTCCAGTTTTGTCCTTATTTTCGATGATATTGTCCAGCATTCACTGCCGTATTGAAGAACTGACATCACATAGCAATCCAGCACTCTTTTAGAGATCCGAAGGCGAATTGGCATGCCAAAGGACACGTTCCAGAAGCTGAGTAAAGTACTAATACACAGGAAAGTTTCACTAGAAACAAAGAAAAGAGGGCAGGATTGCTAGTGAAAATACGGCCTCTAATTTAATGTATTTGAGAATGGCCAACGAAATGTTCAGGGCAAAGTCATCTTATCGCTCGGGATAAAAATACAAACCCCCCCCTTAATAACTAACACTGTAAATCTAACCCCATCGGCCATTTTTTTTCTGTTCTCCCATGATTCTTTTTGTGTGAATAAATCTAACCCATACATTTTTGTGAAGAATTTTGGTCTGAAGAGCGGTCTGCAAGAGCTCCGCAAAATAAGCTATTACCAATGGATTTATAAAAGCAGCCATCTTATTTTCATCATGATACTTTGTTAAATTCTAACATTGGGTTTTATATAGAAATATAAAAAACATGAATGAGTACGTGGCTAATCCACTTTTTTTGTAATATATTCTTATCCTCCCCACCAAGCAAGACAATGAAGCCACTAAGACGCAAAGAATTAATGATTGTTAGATAATATTAGAAAAATAAAGAGAGAGAAGAAAAAAAAACAAAAACAAACAGGAAGACAAAACATAACGATTGGCATTGTATTCACATTTTTAAACTTCAAAGTTGACCGCAAAGCAAGTAACCGGAAGAGATCACGGACACATGGCCCGAAGAATAAAAAAGTCGGTTGGATCCAATGACTTGACCCAGAGAGTTGTGAGTTCAATACCTGGCTACAGCAGAGGTAAACAAAAAACTTACAGAGTTGAGTTAAATGGAGATAACTGTGGCATCTGGAAGAGGCATTAGTCGCAGAACAAGACCAATCTACCCCAGTGAACGAACTAAAGGGTTCAGTTCAAAATCACAATCATTCGAAGAAAGTCGAAGCGTACAACGGTCGAAACGTCGTGAATAGAGCAAAATAGATAAGGACAACAGGCCTCACAATGAAAATAATATAAATAATTACAATATCTCATCTCAGAAATATGGTTGAAAGAGAGTTCTACAAGGAACTGTTAGCATAGAACTTACGCTTACGTCTAGCTAGTGTACTGTAAACTTATGAGACCTTACTGCCAATTTAGTAATGCGCTTGAATTCATAAAGTTTAGGTAGAAGAAAGTTTATCAAAACAACAGCCATGAAAATATTAGGCTGTCCCAAATGTTCGTAAACACTTGCAAAAAATTGAAATTTTACTCGCCAAGTAATCTAAGGTTACCAGAAAACACTTGCAAAAAATTGAAATTTTACTCGCAAAAACAACAAAAATTATTGCACAAAATAAAGACCATCATTTTCCAAGACTTTCTGCCATCGATCTGCAAGTTTTCGGATCTAGTAAAGTACCATTCAGCTGGCTTCGAATCAAAGAATTCTTGATACGCTTCCTCGAGTTCATGAAACGAGTCAAATCGGCGGCCCTTCAGAAAAAAGCCTTCTTAATAGCCTTATCATCATTTATTACGAAAGAAAATTACAATATTGACAGATAATTTTTTAAATAATCCAATCTAAGTTTTCGGCTTGCATAAGCCATTTTCAAATATGTACAATTACATTATATATTATAACACGGACAAAGGTTTGTCATTATCGTTTATCCGAGTTTATAATATATGATGTAATTTGACATCTTTGAAAATGGCTTATGTAAGCCGAAAGCTTAGATTGGATCAAACTTTTATATTCCAATCAATATAATTTCTGTTTGAAATAAACCATAGTATTTACTGGAAATAGTAAATTTAATCATTTAGCTTTCATTTAAATCTAAAAGTTTCAAGAAAGCTTTTTTTATTTTTTAAAATTCAGTTTAAAAGTTAGATATCGAAAATGAGGTGAGGTACCTATATTAAAGAACTACTATATCTATTTCCATTGATGACAGATGGAGAATTTTAGTAGTACTATTATTGAACGCATAAACTTCATATTCTTTGACGCTATTGCGATTTACGTAAAGTTTTGAAACTGCAAAATAGGTAATAAAAAAGATATAAACAATCCTTTAGCCAAGGTGTCCGCTTCATTAACGGATAAAGTTTGTTATCAGGGCCCTATTTACTTTTCTCCAAGTACAAGAGAGTGACAAGAAATACGGGGGATAACTCTTTATCAGTGATGGTCATATGTAGAACAGGAAGTGTTTAACTGAAAGGCGGTATTCTACTGACGTTTATCATGTCTAAAGGCTTAATTCTATGATTTTAAATCTTCGTTTTTCTAGCTTTATGTCTTTTTTTGTTTGTTTTTTTATCTTTTATTGAAACGTTTCCATTGAGATGGTCATATTGCCAGACTGATGGTTCGTTCACTGATGGTTTGCCGATTGCCGGACATCGTCACCACCGATATTGTCGTTTTCATCTCTTTCCGCGATAATTAACAGCTAATGAGCTTTTTAATACTGCATGAATTTTGTTTTGAGTACGTACTGGAGATCTGTGCACCATTCGCCAAAGTGGAGGACGCGTAGAACTGAAGTGCTTATGGGTAGGTTGGAAGGTGGGAGTTGTGTGAGGACACAAAGAACAAGGGACAGTAAAATCGAAAGAAAGACGAGGAGTGACTGTCGAGTGTTTAATAAAAAAGGACGTTGTGAACGAAGTTATATTACAAGGATATCTCTGCACTGAAAGGTAGCAAAGGAAAAAGATTGTGTAGCGTCACTACTTTAATAAAGCGCAGTGTTGTAAAGATAAAAGTGGTAAGACAAATGAAAAGAGGTTGAAAGAAGAAAAAGATGTGGCAAAGAAGAAGAAGAAAAAAACGTAAAAAATTTTAAAAAATGGAAAAGACGAAGAAAAAACGACGAAGAGAAGAAAAAGAAAGCGGAAAAGGAAAATAAAAATGAAAGACGACAAATATAAGATGAAAAATGAAAAATGGGAATAAAAATAAGAAGGAAGCAAAGAAAGAAAGAAAGAAAGAAAGAAAGAAAGAAAGAAAGAAAGAAAGAAAGGGTTGTGTGTTTAAGCCCCGAAATAATGAAAAGAAAATTATTGTAAATTAAACACTATTATAATATTAAAGAAAGAAAGAGGCGGGAAGCGGAGAAAAAGTACATTTCCCGAGAAAGAAAGAAAAAAAGTAAAAAAGAAAAAAAGGAAGAAAGAAAGAAAGAATAAAAAAGAAAAACAAGAAGAACGAAACAAAAAGAAAAAAATAAAAAGGAAAAAAGAAATGAAAAGAAAGAAAGAAACAAAAAAGATGGATAAAAATAAAGAAACAGAATGAAAAAGCAAGAAAGAAAGAAATAATTCAAGAAGATAAAGATAAGATGAATGAAAGAAGAAGAATGATAATAGCAAAGAACGAAAGAAACGGAAGCAAACAAACAATCAAGACGGATAAAAATAAAGAAACAGAAACAAAGAAAGAAAAAAAGAAAGAAAGAAAGAAAGAAAGAAAAAGAAAGAAAGCAACAAAGAAAAAAGAAAGAAGCCAAGAAACAAACAAATAAAGAAAGAAAAAAAGAAGCAAAGAAACAGAGAAAGAAAGAAAGAAGCAAAGAAACAAAAAAGAAACAAACAAAGAAACAAACAAAGAAACAAAGATACAAAGAAAGAAATATAAGAATAAAATATAAAAATGAAAAAAGAATAAAGTTATAAGAATGAAACAAAGAAAAAGAAAAATAAGAAGGAAAGTAAGAAATGGAAAAAAAGGGGAAAAAAGAAAGAAAAAAGAAAGAAAGAACGAAAAAATAAAGAAAGAAAGAATAAAAATAGAAAAATAAAACAAACAAAATGTAAAATAAGAAGGAAGCAAAGAAACGGAAAAGCAAACATGACGAATAAAAAGAAAGAAAAAGAAAGAAAGAAATTAAAGAAAGAATAAAAATATAAAAATAAAACAAGCAAAATTTAAAATAAGAAAAAAAACGAAGAAACGGAAATAAACAAAGAAATGAAAACAACGGATAAAAATAGAGAAACGGATAAATAGAAAGAAAGAAAACAGAAAGAGATAAGAATATAAGAACGAGAAAAAGAAAAAATATATGAATGAATCAAAAACTTAAAAATAAGAAGGAAACAAAGAAACTTAAAGAAATAAACAATCAAAAGAGAAGGATAAAAATAAAAATGGAAGACGAAAGGAAAAACAAAAAATGAAAGAAAGAATAAAAAGGTAAGAAGAAGAATTAAACAAGAAGAATAAAAATAAGAAGTAAATCAGAAGAAAGAAAGAAAAAAGTTGGATAAAAACGGAAAGAAAGAAAGAAAGAAAGAAAGAAAGAAAGAAAGAATAAAAATATAACAATGAAATATAAGAGTGACAGAAAGAAAAAATATAAGAATGAAATATGAGAAAGTGACGAAGAAACGAAAAGAAAGAAAGAAAGAAAGAACGACAGAAAGAAAATAAACATTATTAAAAATAAGAAAGAAAGAAAGAAAGAAAGAAAGAAAATAAAAATTATTAAAAATAAGAAAGAAAGAAAGAAAGACAGAAAGAAAAGAAAAATTATTAAAAATAAGAAAGAAAGAAAGAAAGAAAGAAACGGAAAGAAAGAAAGAAAGAAAGAAAGAAAGAAAGAATAAAATATATGAATGTAATAAAATAATGAAAGACAAAATAAGAATAAAAGATTGAAATAAACGAGATTAAGAATACGAACGGACCGAAGAAAAGGAAAGAAACAAATAAACGAAAAGATGTAAAAAAATTTAACAAATGGAAATAAAAGAAAGAAAGAAAAAAATACTTGAGAATTCAATAAAGAATTAAAATATGAGAATAAAACAAAGAAGATTAGAAATAAGAAGGAAACGAAGAAAAGGGAAGAAACAAGTAAAGAAAAAAATCGTGAAAAATAAAGAAACAAAGAACCAAAAAATAAAAATATAAGAATGAAGTATAGGAATGAAAGAAAGAATGAAAATGTAAGATGGAATATAAGGATACAAAAAGAATAAATTTATAAGAATCAATTAGCAATTAAAAATAAAGAAGGGAATGAAGAAACAGAAAGAAAGAAAGAAAGAAAGAAAGAAAGAAAGAAAGAATAAAAATATAACAATGAAATATAAGAGTGACAGAAAGAAAAAATATAAGAATGAAATATGAGAAAGTGACGAAGAAACGAAAAGAAATAAATAAAGAAAGAAAGAAAGAAAGAACGACAGAAAGAAAATAAACATTATTAAAAATAAGAAAGAAAGAAAGAAAGAAAATAAAAATTATTAAAAATAAGAAAGAAAGAAAGAAAGACAGAAAGAAAAGAAAAATTATTAAAAATAAGAAAGAAAGAAAGAAAATAAAAATTATTAAAAATAAGAAAGAAAGAAAGAAAGAAAGACAGAAAGAAAAGAAAAATTATTAAAAATAAGAAAGAAAGAAAGAAAGAAAATAAAAATTATTAAAAATAAGAAAGAAAGAAAGAAAGAAAGAACGACAGAAAGAAAATAAACATTATTAAAAATAAGAAAGAAAGAAAGAAAGAAAATAAAATTATTAAAAATAAGAAAGAAAGAAAGAAAGACAGAAAGAAAAGAAAAATTATTAAAAATAAGAAAGAAAGAAAGAAAGAAAGAAACGGAAAGAAAGAAAGAAAGAAAGAAAGAAAGAAAGAAAGAAAGAATAAAATATATGAATGTAATAAAATAATGAAAGACAAAATAAGAATAAAAGATTGAAATAAACGAGATTAAGAATACGAACGGACCGAAGAAAAGGAAAGAATCAAATAAACGAAAAGATGTAAAAAAATTTAACAAATGGAAATAAAAGAAAGAAAGAAAAAAATACTTGAGAATTCAATAAAGAATTAAAATATGAGAATAAAACAAAGAAGATTAGAAATAAGAAGGAAACGAAGAAAAGGGAAGAAACAAATAAAGAAAAAAATCGTGAAAAATAAAGAAACAAAGAACCAAAAAATAAAAATATAAGAATGAAGTATAGGAATGAAAGAAAGAATGAAAATGTAAGATGGAATATAAGGATACAAAAAGAATAAATTTATAAGAATCAATTAGCAATTAAAAATAAAGAAGGGAATGAAGAAACAGAAAGAAAGAAAGAAAGAAAGAAAGAAAGAAAGAATAAAAATATAACAATGAAATATAAGAGTGACAGAAAGAAAAAATATAAGAATGAAATATGAGAAAGTGACGAAGAAACGAAAAGAAATAAATAAATAAAGAAAGAAAGAAAGAAAGAACGACAGAAAGAAAATAAACATTATTAAAAATAAGAAAGAAAGAAAGAAAGAAAATAAAAATTATTAAAAATAAGAAAGAAAGAAAGAAAGACAGAAAGAAAAGAAAAATTATTAAAAATAAGAAAGAAAGAAAGAAAGAAAATAAAAATTATTAAAAATAAGAAAGAAAGAAAGAAAGACAGAAAGAAAAGAAAAATTATTAAAAATAAGAAAGAAAGAAAGAAAGAAAATAAAAATTATTAAAAATAAGAAAGAAAGAAAGAAAGAAAGAACGACAGAAAGAAAATAAACATTATTAAAAATAAGAAAGAAAGAAAGAAAGAAAATAAAAATTATTAAAAATAAGAAAGAAAGAAAGAAAGACAGAAAGAAAAGAAAAATTATTAAAAATAAGAAAGAAAGAAACAAAAAAAGAAAGAAAGAAAGAAAGCAAAAGAGACAAGGTAAAGAATGAAATGAAGGGGAATTAAAATATAACGGGAATGAAGTAATGGAAAGAAACAAACAAACAAACGAACAAACAAAAAAAGAAAGAGGAAACGAAGAAGAATGAGTAAAAAAAAAGCTAAGAAAACAAAAATAAAAACGGCAATGACGAGTTAAAAGAAAAAGAAAACTTAGAAGTTGATAATACAATAAACGAATAGGAAAAAAAAGGCTAAAACAAAAATTATTACACTATAGGGATATACTAAGCGTCACTTAGACGTAACCAGTGAGGAACGAAATCACTCATATTTTTTTTTTTTTTTTTGCGAAACAAACTTGCTTACCATTGCTCCCCGTCAAAGTGTCTTTGAAACCTAAGCGTAGCGTAAATGTGGCAACAAAAGAATCCGTCAATAAGGAATGTGAACAACGGTTCGAAGTCATAACTTAACCGGAATCGATCGAGCAAGACAATTTTGCTATTACACGACGTCAACGTGCCCCAGAATATGACGTTCAATTTCTTCCAGGCGCACGAGTATTTTTCTTTTAGTCAATAATCTATATCGGGCATTTTATTTTACTTTTTGCCTGTCTTGGTTTATTTTCAATAATTTCCTATCGAAAATGATCGTATTTTATTGGACATTGGATCTGCTTGTAGCCCCAGAAATCCAGTTTGACATTCAACATAGTCATCCAACTAGTTAAGCGCCATACGGGATACACGCTTGGGCGATCATGTCTCGAAATAAACATGACTGATTGGGGAGGTTTTCCTGCAGTAAGTTGCCATTACTTTCCGCGGTAAACTGGTCGCCAGCCAAGGCTATAGAACCCAATCTGTCCTGTTATTTAACTCATAACTGGAGGGAGAAGCGATGGATTAATACCTTTCTCAAGGATATTTGTGCATAAGTTAATGCAACGAATGCTTATGTTCATATCACGTTGACTACACCGGTTCCCGTTCAATCACCGAAGTTAAGCAACGTTGAGCCTGGTCAGTACTTAGATGGGTGACCGCTTGGGAATACCAGGTGCTGTAAGCGTTTAGTGACGGATGTGCGTTGTACTGCAGTGAATATCAGCTCGGAAAGAGAAATCGGTGAGCCGAGTTCGAATTCCGAGTTGAATGTCCTGCATTCACTTAGTACCCTTGGAAAAGGTATTAATCCGTCCCTTCCCTCCAGCTATGGGTTAAATAAGAGTGTAGGTCTTGGTGACCCTGCCCCCTTAAGCAAATCCCAATAAGACTTTCTCCGCCAGGATAGAAGCCGGCTCAACCCGACTAGGGTGAATGCGGCTTACTTACATAATGCAACGAATTCAACGCGTAAGTGAATGCAGAAAATTCAACTGGAATTCGAACTCGACTCTCCGATTTCTCGTTTCGAGCCGATATCCACTGCACCACAACGAAAAACCCAAAACAATGATTTCCTTGGATGGTAACTAGTCTACCACAGAAAGCAATGGCAACCTACTACGGGATAATCTTCTGCCCAGTCAGTCATGTCTCTCTCTTTAGAGACATGATCGCCCAAAGTGTGTATCACGTATGACACTTAACTAACTGAATGAATGTAATAGTTGGAATCATGATTAAGGCTTCTACTGGTCATAAAGTGGGGGATCGGTTTTCTATTGTTATGAAGTAATAAACTGATCCCCCCACTAATTTTCACTTAATAATATAATACATCTCCCCCACCTCCACCTTTATCTGTGAGTCAAATAACAGGACAGGTTGGGTTCTATAGCCTTGGCTGGCAACCAGTCTACTGCAGAAAGTAATGACAACCTACTGCGAGATAGTCTTCTGCCCAGTCAGTCATGTCTCTTTCGTGTATCACGTATGGCATTTAAGTGACTGATATTGCCCATAATTTCATGGCCGAAAGATCAAGATTGATCGATACACAAAGCATATTATAAAAGAAAGATTTATTAATCACGAAATTTAAAATCCTATTTTTGTCAGGATCATGTTATAAACTAGTGCAATGTTTGTATTGTAGGATTACAGTTAGAGTAGCTAAGGATTTTCAAGACATAAAGAACCAGTTTTGTGACTCTTGATGTAATTTAGCAGCCAAAGCAGGTCGTACCTTGTTGCCCATGTGGGAAAAGCCATCTTTCCTTGTCGTTACGTAGTCGGCAGTGAGACGTTATTGAATGAGATTCTTTTCTGAGTGGACGATGAAAGCTACAAGCCATTAGATTCGTAACCTATTCTCATGGACACACGGCACAATAGATAAACGCGTTGGTTAGTGTTATGGTGAAACACACCTATTCCTCAGAATCTCCCTCCCAAATAATAAGAGTTAACTTCCTGTTAACTCGAAAAGTTCTTGGGAAGTTCTTAGAAGTTCTTAGAAGTTCTAGTGAGTTCTTTAGAGTTCTATTGGACTTCAGTAGAACTACTAGGCAGTTGATATTAAAGTGCTGGATTGCTACGTTATATTTGTCCTTCTGGACGATCTCTTCAAGGTTGAAGGAGAGGCTCGAGGCAGCAGAAATGTAGTTCTACAGAAGGATGCTGAGGATACCACAAACTGAGCACGTGAGCAGCAGAGAGAGGATGCAAACGAGAAGAAATTTCATAGTTAACACCAGAAAGAGACATATTTGATAGGCTTGAGCAAATGGATGACGGAGCGGGGTTTGGGAGAGATATCAAGTGGAAAAATATTAAGAGCAACAAGAGACTGGGGCAAGTGGAAACTATGATCGCCTACCTTCTTGTTATGGTGAAACACACCTATTCCTCAGATAATGGCCTCTCCCTCCTATATTAATCTAAACTTATTTATAAATGGAACTTTGTCTCTCTCTGTGTGTGTGTGTGTGTGTGTGTGTGTGTGTATCCGTTACCTATAGACGCCAAAACGGCTGAACCGATTTTCTTAAAAATGTACACAGTTGTACTATAAGCGTCTGCGAGTGTTCTTAGCTAAGTTTGTGTCGAGGTACCCCCGATAAATATCGAAAATCGATAATCGAAAAATTGGTTTATAGAAGGAGTGGTCCGATTTTGATCAAATTTGATACACTCATAGACAAAAACATAAGAAACGATATTCAGAAGTTTCAAGGTTGCAGTTCTTACAATAGTGCAGAAAATCGATTATATATATATATATATATATATATATATATATATAAAAGGCAAGATGTTTCTGTGTTTGTTTATCTGCCTGTATGTCTGTATTTTTTTTCAGCCCTTTTATTTTAGTTTTTGCTTCGGGTTTGGCTCTAAGTAGGTACAATTGTAGTTCTTAGTCTCAGCCATAATACCATTTACTCAGAGGACTTATTTAGCCTTCAAAATTCAGTTTACGACGAAAAAAACTTATTTGATATCGATACCAGGAAATTAAACTTTGACTTACATCCATTCATTTTTCTTTCAGTCTACGGTTTCGCTTTAACTGGAAACAACTATTGCTTTTTAGTCTTTCGTGCCAACGTCCAAAGAGTCTGAGCTCCAGGACCATGGATTAGTTTTAAAGCTTTCATTCCACCCGAGCAACGCCGGACTATACTGCTAGTAAGAGCTAAAAGGAAGTTAACTCGAGAAGTTCTTGGGGAGTTTATAGGAGTTCTTAGAAGTTCTAGAGAGTTCTCTAGAGTTATACTGGAGTTCAGTAGAACTATTAGCTCCAGTTTGGACATAGTTGAACTAAGTTGATATCAATCAGCAGATGGCCAAATACTAAGGAATCAGCTTTTCCGTGGAAGATTACCAAGTCCTTAACATTTGGGGCGCTTTAAGTCGATTAACAACCGACATAGCACGAATATAACTTTCAGTGCAAAAACTACTCCATGACAGTTAGATCCAGTGACTTGACCCAAAGTGAATTGTGGGTTCAATACCGGGAAACAACAGTGGTAAACAAAGACTTAGAGAGTTGAGTTAAAGGGAGGTAACAAAGGCACCCGGAAGTTATAAGACTCGCGGAACGAGAACAATATATCCCAGTCATCGAAACAAAGGGTTTTGGTTCGAAATTCCAATCACGTGGAACGAACAACATCCAAAGCGTCGTAAATATAGCAATACAGATGAGGACAACAATCCGAACGATGTAAATGTTAGATTGAATTTATTTTTCTCTAAACATCATATCACCAGGTTAGTCAACCCAAAGCTTTACGCGTAAAGCCTAGTTTTAACTTAAGGCAACTCCTGCATTTTTGTGGGGCGGTTCTCAGAGCTAAAATTACGGTTTGAACAACTTGGACGATAATAAGAAGACGATGAGACAATTGACATTCTCGAGTAAAAACTTTCCAGATTGCTTTTTAAAATGTGGCTTCCCTCTACCTTTTCTAAAAAAATATTTCATGGTATTGTTCTGATGAATTTTATTAATTTAAGCGCAGTACTAGATTGGCGCTAAGGTCTCATCAATTTATAGCTGAAATAGCGAGATAAAACCGTATCTATGCTAACAGTTTCATCTATCGAACTTCTCGCTTGTAGAAACCTACAAATAATAAAGCAATAAACTTTAATCGCCTAATTAAGATTTTAATCGACTGAGTTGATCGGGCGAGTGAAATCTCAAAGGCTGGTGTTAAAGCCCAAATAACTAGATAAACCTCGACACTATAAGCTACGATATTTTACTTTTCCGTTAATACTAAATGTCTGGATAGTTTATTGAAATACTTCAAACATCAACGAAAGTACAGTATTTACATTATTCGGACTAATGTTTTCATCTTTGTTGCCAAGTTGGTTTTTAATCTACCTGTTCTTTCACTTTTTCGTAACATATATATATATATATATATATATATATATATATATATATATGACAGGTAAATATATATAATAAAAGGAAAAAATATAATTTGGTATACACCCGCTTTCAACCAAATGACTAGTAGTAATTTGGGAAGAAAATTCCTCGCGTTAATAAAGAAACACTTTCCGGAAAAAAATCCATTAAATTAGATTTTCAATAAAAAATACTATCAAATTAAGTTACAGCTGTATGAACAATCTGGAAAAAATAATAAAAAATCACAATAACAATATTTTTAAAAACTTTAACAAAACTAATAAAAACAACCTCATAACAGAAAATAACAATTTAGACAAGAAAAAATGTAATTGTAGAAACCCTATAGATTGCCCGCTAGAAAACAGGTGCCTAACGGAATCAATCGTCTATCAATGTGAAATATCTTCAGAGGAAGACCGTAGTAATGTAAAGATTTATCTAGGTAGTACTAAGAACACTCTAAAAAACACATTTATCTACCCACGTCTTTATTTGAAGAAAATAAGTACAGAAATAAAACATCCCTATCGAAATATCATTGGTATCTAAATGGAAAAACAAACACCCACATTAAAGTGGAAAATTCTAAAAGAAGCTAAAACATGTAAGTCTTTAAACGACTCATGCCAGCTGTGTCTATACGAAAAATTATATATTATTAGATCACTTAAGAATAAAAATCTATTAAATAGACGTAATTAAATAAATGTCATATGTTGACACTGCAAAATGTTAACATTAGAATATGGATTTAAAAAAATTAATTAACATGCATATACCCAATAATTCGCTTAAGGAAAATGATAATTGATGAGATATTAAAATAAAATAAGTAAATTGGTACATAAAAATTTTTATAGATAAAACATTTTCATAATAAATAAATAGATATTAGAAAGATGGGATAATGATAGCAGGAAGTAAATTAGAATAAAAATTAAAAATGTTATTTATAAATTCAAGGTTTTGAAAAATTAGAAATAAATACGTACTGATAGGAAGAGTAAATTTACTAAAAAGACCCCTTAAGTTTAAACATAATATAAAAAAGTTCTTTCCTTTCTTCATCCACTTCCCTGTTTTCTATAAGAAGAGGTCGAAATATGGAGAAAGCAGAAAAGAAATGTTTGGTACTAGAATAGATATATCAAAGGTAATATGATAAAGCGAGAAGCAATAAAAATAAAAATAAAAAAAAGAAAATAAAATTAGGTTAAAAGTAGGTTGACCGTTAGGGAGAAAAAAAGACAAGAAAAAAGAAAAAAGAAAGGAAAAAAGTAAGTATGTAGAAACTACTGGCCAAATTTAAAAGTGAATTTTTATTCTGATTAATTAAAAGGAACACACACATAAATTTTATATCTTCCGACATACATAAATAGCAAACCATGTTTTTTTTTATTATTTAAATGTAAACCATTTTCACAACCAACATCCAACATTGCCTGATGACGGGATTCTATCTCGAAATATAGAAATTTCCGTGTCGCAATGCACATTTAATTCATAATTATATATATATATATATATATATATATATATATATATAGATGTCCAGTCCGTAAACGGTGAGGATAATCCAGCAAGATCAATTTAATATAAAATATTAAGTGTTATATATAGAGAGAGAGCTCAATGTATGTTATCCAGAGCAATATGATATTTATAAAGAAAAACTCAGCATGTCATTTTCAATTGGTTATAAATTATAATTAATTTCTATGAGCTTAATTAGCTCATTTCATCAGACCTTACAATATTCCTTCCATCTGGTACAAAAGATTTTGCCGGAATAAGCATTTTCTTAAACTGAAGAGAAGGATAAAAAAAAAATTAAATTAAAAATTAAAAATAAAAATAAGAAGAACGAAAAGAGAAAAAGGAAAAGAAAGTCAAGACCCAGGCATTGGCGTCAGATTTGTCTCTCTCTCTCTCTATATATATATATATACATATATATATGTATATATATATATATATATATATATATATATATATATATTTCTAAATATATATATTTATTTCTAAAATATATATATATATATTTCTAAATATATATATATTTATATATATATATAAAATATATTTCTATATATTTCTATATATATATATATATATATATATATATATATGTTTTTTCTAAATATTTCTGAATATCTATTATGTTTAATCATGAGCCGTTCTAGACGTCGTATTTTGGCTTGAATTTCAGTTGAAAATAAAGACAAAAATTCTCCACCATTTGGATAATTTTTTATTTAGTTAGTTCTAAGCTTTCGGTTCACATGAGCCATCTTCAGAGACGTTATTAAGACGGTAACACAATAACATCCACCATCACCGATGATTTTACTTTGTGTTGACATAAAACTCCACTAGGCAACGGCAATAGTTACCAAAAATAACAAACGCAGTTCGCAAATTTGCAATGCGGTTCTATGGCGTCATACCACGTGATAGCGCGAAATGACAATGTCTCGAAAAGATGATTATCCTGCAGTAGATTGCCATTGTTTTCTGCGGTAGATTGGTTGCCAGCTAAGGCTATAGAACCCAATCTGTCCTGTTATTTAACCCATAGCTGGAGGGAAGAGATGGATTAATACCTTTCCCAAGGGTATTTGTCCATAAGTGAATGCAAGGAATTCAAATGGAATTCGGACTCGGCTCCCCGATTTGTCGTTCCGAGTCGATATCCAACTGCACCACAACGCAGGAGGTAGTGGTACCCTGGATCAAAGAATCTATATCTGGCAACAAGACACTACGCCATGCCACACGTTCAGTAGAATCCAGTCATGGTTGTCAGAGAATTTCTGCGAGCACATCACCCTTTACATCTGGCCACCTAACTTCCCAAACTCCAAACCTCTTGACTATTATATGTGGGGCAGAGTAGAGCGAAAGATGAACAAAACTCGTTGTAACACCAAAAATTAACTGAAGGCAAGGATTATGGCAGCATTCACCAGCTTAAACAAGGAGACTATCCAGAAGAGTTGCAGGAGAATCTGAAGTTTTCTGGAGATCGTGGTTGAAGCTATATATATATATATATATATATATATATATATATATGGGTAAAAAAGCAATCGGAGTCTAACCGTACTGATGAGCTCTGATACGAAGAAACAAATTTGTCTGCGGATGACAATATTTACGCTCTCACACCTTGATTGAGCACTCTGGAAAAATAGTAGACTTTGATAAACAGTAGCTACTCTGGCATGTACGTATCGCTCATTCAGTAAAATGAATTAGAGCGCGCTAGCTATTGGGCGCGTATAATGATATGCGCTAAAAAGTCTGCCTATTTCCACCGAACACCCATAGACCAGGGGTAGAGTCACCGACTGACGCCATTTCGGTCGGGTTTCAATCCTGGGTAAAAAAGCAATCGGAGTCTAACCGTACTGATGTGCTGTGATACGGCGAAACAGATTTGTCTGCGGATGACAATATATATATATATATATTATTTTTCTTTAATCCGAAGTGGAAGAGTAGGAAGGTAAATTCCAAGAACCTGATCCTAATTAATATTAAAAAAATTTTAATATTAAAAACTGATGCAGGAGGAGAGCTCAGTGTAGATTACAGAGCCAAAATAAATTAGAGAAAATTTTCAAAATTCAGAGGTGTCGGATGCACATTTCGACATGAGATCTCTAACAGAGATTCCACGTCACCTCAGCGACATTGTTCTTTTCTAAATGGAGAAGGCCCTGGGATTTTGTTTAACCTAATCCCCAACTTAAAAAAATCCAACTTCCCTGACCTTAAGGAACTCTCAATTCTTGACCGTTGTTAACTTCGCCCCTCCCCCTTTACACCAGGGCTTTCTCCATTTAGAACAGAACAATGTCGCTGAGGTGACGTGGAATCTCTGTTAGAGTTCTCATGCCGAAATGTGCATCAGACACCTTTGAATTTTGAAAATTTTCTCTAATTTATATATATATATATATATATACTACCGGCCATAATTATTAGGCCGCTTCAGTTGTTTAAAGAAAATGATGTAATTCATACTATTTTTAGTATTTATTGCCAAGTAGATAATTCTACTAGGATGTGCGTTGTGGTCCAGTGGATATCGGCTCGGAACGAGAAATCGGGGAGCCGAGTTCAAATTCCAGCTGAATTCATTGCATTCACTTACGCGCAAATACACCTGGGAAAGGTATTAATCCGTCTCTTCCTTCCAGTTATGGGTTAAATAACAGGACAGATTGGGTTCTATAGCCTTGGTCGGCAACCAATGTACCGCAGAATGCAATGGCAACCTACTGCGGGATAATCTTCTACCCAGTCAGTCATGTCTCTTTCGAGACATGATCGCCCTAGCGTGTTTCACGTATGGCACTTAAGTGACTGAGATAATTCTAAATGAAAATAGAATGTTTTTTGTTTGTTTGTTTTTATTAATACTGCCAAATAACATATGCATCAAATGAACTGTTCTGATGACCAGTTTTTGTGCTCTCTTCTCCATGTTAGTCTCTATTTCTTATTGGTTGGCCAAAGCAAAGACAAAGTGGATAATTCTAAATGAGAAGAGAATGGTTCTTTTGTTATTATTACTTTGCAAAATATTACAAGGTAGCCAGGAAGCCTTTGCTTCGGCCAGCCATGAAGAAGAGACTAGCATGGGGAAGAGAGCACAAAAATTGGACACCAGAACAGTTCATTTGATGCACATGCTTAAAATAGAACAAAACTATTTTCATTTAGAATTATCCACTTCGCAATAAATACTAAAAAATAGTATGAAATACATCATTTTTTTGAAAAAAAAAATGGGGTGGCCTAATAATTATGACCGGTAGTGTGTTTTCTTTACTATACAACAACATAATTATTGTAAAAAATAATATAAAGGCGCATTGTGAAAGTGCGAACACGCAGTAATAACTTTAAAAACTGGAAGTAAAGTTTAACAACTGGTAGTAAAGTGAATGAACTGAACCGACTCTGTCACGCTATCACCTCTCTCTCTCTCTCTCTCTCTCTATATATATATATATATATATATATATATATATATACACACACATATATATGTATGTGAGTGTGACAGCAGGGATATATATATATATATATATATATATATGTATATATATATAGGTGTCAGTCCGTAAACGGTGAGGATAATCCTAATCCAACAAGATTACCTTAATATAAAATATTAATTGGTAAATCCCTATAGAGAGCTCGATGAGTGTTAACCAGAGCGATATGAAGTTTATAAAGGAAAACTCAACACGTCATATCAGTTATAAACTAGAGCACATTTCAATGAGTTTAATTAGCTTATATCATCAGACCTTACAATATATCCTTCATCTGGTACAAAATTTCTGCCGGTTCCGGGTCAGTGTCGATCTGGGAACAACAGCAATTACGAGGTGGTTCCATGCTCCCTACTGACTCCTGAGGCCTTGCTGCCGGATGCAGTTTATTGTCATGACCAAAACAAAGAGAAAGAAAGAAAGAAAGAAATATAGATAGATAGATAGATAGATAGATAGAGAGAGAGAGAGAGAGAGAGAGAGAGAGAGACCGAAATGGCCGAAACCATGGTCACGTAACCGGCTGATCTTCCCTACCTATATATATATATATATATATATATATATATATATATATATGATTTTAGTGGTGGTTATTAATGTGTTGTTTGTAACTTTGTTAAGATAAATGGCATGTAGTTTACATGTCGTTTATCTGAACAAAGTACTATTAAAACATACACACACACACACACACACATACATATATATATATATATCCTTTTAGTTTAAAATTTTCCTGTCCTCTTCTTTCTTTATCGTTCCTAATTTTATGTAGTCGTTTCTCTCGCTTACTCTTTTTTAATTTTTTTTCTACAAATACACATGTGATGTTGCTTTAAGGCCAGCTTAGTGACGATGGCATTTGCCTATTAGCAACCAGCGCCTAGGATCAGTGTTCAAGCCCCCGTTAAGACCTCGGATTTCTAATGTAAGCAGGCTTTTCGCACTCGTAAGATTGGTACGAGAACGTTTTTACATTACCTCTGATTAGCCTCTTCGATGGAGTCTGTCTGATTAGAGATAATTTTTCTCTCTTTTTTTATTAAGTTATCTTTTTCCGATCTTTCTCTCTGTATCTCTCCTCGCCTCACTCACACACTGTACTACAGCCTTTCTTTCTTTCTTTCTTTCTTTCTTTCTTTCTTACTTACTTTCTTTCTTTCTTTCTTTCTTTCTTACTTTCTTTCTGCCCAGATTCTCTCGAACTCTCTCAATCTCACAGAATCTCTCTCTTCTTACAAATCCTCTTTTCCTACATAAACTATCCTCTCTCTCTCTCTCTCTTTCTTTCTCTCTCTTTTTCCATCTTTCTCTCTCTCTCTCTGTTTCCATCTCTCTCTCTCTCTCTCTGTTTCCATCTCTCTCTCTCTCTTTTTCCATCTCTCTCTCTCTCTCTTTCCATCTCTCTCTCTCTCTCTTTCTTTCTCTCTCTTTTTCCATCTCTCTCTCTCTTTCCATCTTTCTCTCTCTCTCTTTTTCCATCTCTCTCTCTCTTTTTCCTCTCTCTCTCTCTCTCTCTGTTTCCATCTCTCTCTCTTTTTCCATCTCTCTCTCTCTCTCTCTTTTTCCATCTCTCTCTCTCTTTCCATCTCTCTCTCTCTCTTTCTTTCTCTCTCTTTTTCCTCTCTCTCTCTCTTTCCATCTTTCTCTCTCTCTCTCTTTTTCCATCTCTCTCTCTTTCCATCTTTTTCTCTCTCTCATCTCTCTCTCTCTCTCTCTCTCTCTCTCTCTCTCTCTCTCTCTATGTATACAGTTTGTTTTAACTCACAATTTTTCACTTTTATTTTCTTTTTCCAACCAGTTTTCTTTCTCTATTTCTCTCTATATTGTCGGGCTTACGGCCCATCACGTTGAATACACTGGTTCTTGCTCGATCACTAAAGTTAAGCAACGTTGAGCCTGGTCAGTACTTAGATGAGTGATCGCTTGGGAATACCAGGTGCTGTAAGCGTTTAGTGACGGATGTGCGTTGTGGTGCAGTGGATATCGGCTCGGAAAGAGAAATCGGTGAGCCGAGTTCGAATTCCAGTTGAATACCCTGCATATCACTTAAGCACTGGTACCCTTGGGAAAGGTATTAATCCGTCCTTTCCCTCCAGTTATGGGTTAAATAACAAGGGTAGGATTTGGGGACCCTGCCCTTAAAAACAAAATCCCAATGAATCTTGATACTCAAAAAGAAAAAAGTATTACTAGACACAAAAACTTATATAAAAACAATAAACTGTTGAAAGAAAAAGGTATTACCGGCAATAAATAAATAAAATTTAGTTGGCAATAAATGATCCGCCGAGGTTGATTTGCCATGAAAACAACCAACCAACTCTAATTTATTTTTCACAATTCTTTATTTCGTTATCCAAGCAAAATTTCTTTTTTCACTTCAAGAATCTCTCATACCATTCTTACCCACTTCATTTCTTTCTTTCTTTCTTTCTTTCTTTCTACCCAGATTCTCTCTCACTCTCTCACTCTTCCCAAATCTCTGTCTCTTTTTCTGCCCAAAGTCTTTCTCTCTCCTTCTCTTTCTCTCTCGCTCTTTTTCTTACATAGCATTTTTTTCTCTCTGTTGTTCCTATTCTCCACACCCCCTCCAACTTACACCTGCTTCGCCTGATTGTCAGTTGATGTCCAAATCCGACGCAAATATGGCCAAATTAGATACGCCTTACAAAAATAACGGTAAATCAACCAAACAAAGCGAAATTTTTCCTAAGATCGGAATCAGTCAGTAACCGGAAATTAGTGTGAAATTTAATTCCTGTAAAAAGATAAAAAATACGATAAAAGACTTTTCATTCATATTTTTTATTATTACTAGCAGTATAGCCCGACGTTGCTCGGGCGTAATGAAAGCTTAAAACTAATCCATGGTCCTGGAGCTCAGACTCAGCCTAAAGAATATTTGAAATAATAAAATAATTGCGACAATTTACCAATTGCACCTAATATATATATATATATATATATATATATATATATATATTAGCAGTATATATATTAGCGTTGTTCGGGTGTAATGAAAGCTTTAAAGCTAATCCATGATCCTGGAGCTCAGACTCTTTGGACGTTGGCACGAAAGACTAAAAAGCAATAGTTGTTTCCAGTTAAAGCGAAACCGTAGACTAAAAGAAAAATGAATGGATGTAAGTCAAAGTTTGATTTCCTGGTATCGATATCAAATAAGTTTTTTTCGTCGTAAACTGAATTTTGAAGGCTAAATAAGTCCTCTGAGTAAATGGTATTATGGCTGAGACTAAGAACTACAATTATACCTACTTAGAGCCAAACCCGAAGCAAAAACTAAAATAAAAGGGCTGAAAAAATACAGACATACAGGCAGATAAACAGGCACACACAAAAACACCTTGCCTTATATATATATATATATATATATATATATATATATATATATATATATATATATTATCGATTTTCTGCACTATTGTAAGAACTGCAATCTTGAAGCGTCTGAATATTGTTTCTTATGTCTTTGTCGATGAGTGTATCAAATTTGATTAAAATCGGACCACTCCTTCTATAACCCGATTTTTTCGATTATCGATTTTCGATATTTATCGGGGGTGCCTCGACATAAAACCTAGCTAAGAACACCCGCAGACGCTTTATAGTATAACTGCTTAAATTTTTAAGAAAATCGGTTAAGCTGTTTCGGAATCTATAGGTAACGGACACACACACACACACACACACACACACACACACAAAGTTCCATTTATAAATAAGTTTAGATGTATTATCACGCGGTTATAATGATGCTTTTGCTATTATGTTATAAGATAAACAATAAATCAGAAACGTTTATCAATCTAACATGCTTCACTTTTATTAGAGTTTTATCAAAGATGAGATATGGAGAAAAAAATAAGAAAGAAATTCTGGTATTTTTTGCTTTTGTGTCGTTTGATTTTCCATCAACATTATAAAAATAAACATAATGTTTACTAGACCCACACACTTACGAATATACATTCTCATCTAAATACGTATCATGAATCCGACAGGATGATGTGATAAAGAATGTATAGGAAACCAATCTAACATGCTTCACTTTTATTAATGCTTCATTAGAGAATGAGATATGGAAAAAAGAAGAAAGAGATCCTGGTATTTTTTGGTTTTGTGTCGCTTGATTTTCATTGGTCAATCATGTTTCAGTTGCATTTGATTTGTTAAACAAACGTTAGTATAATTTGTGGTGTTCTAAATTCAAATCGAGACAATACGTCTATTCGAAGTTCCAAGAAATTAACTGAATCCAAGCCAAACTGAAAATTTGTAAATATTGCTTTATGTAAATGTATATTAAACCAAGTCTGTTCATGCAGGATTAGACTTGTGTGCAGCCTTTGAGATTTCACTTGTCCAATCGACTCAGTCAATTAAAAACTTAACTGGGCGATTAAAGTGTATTGCTTTACTCGCTGCGGACGGTTAAAAATCTCGCAAATATTAAAAAAAAAAAAAAAGAAAATCTGATTCCTTTTAGAACCCAAAAGTATGCCATTGAAGATTCACAAGTTACTTAGAATGACCTACAATGATCTGTTATCGTCCCGGTCAGTGTAAACATTCGTTTAATTAACACTTTCAGAGTGGAGCCAAAATGTCACTGTCGCGACGCTCACAGATTTATAGAAACTCATTTAGAAAAATATTATCCTTGACTGAACATCTACATTTCCTCTCCGCTTACAAAAAGTAAAAACGAACATTTGAAAGAAAGAAAAATAAATACGCATATTTCTTTCAACCATGCACCGAAAAACAAATTATACAAGTAATATTTTTATAGAAAATCGTTGAGAAAATCAGAATTGTTATTTCTTATCATCTATGAAATGGAGGTTGTAGTCAAACAGAAGAAAGAAACTACGAATTTAGGTACCTCCACTCAATTGCCATAAAAAAACAACTTATCATGATGTTAAAAGGGCTCAAACTTAATAAAAACAAAGTTTTATCGTCAAAATATTTATGCTTTTATTAAGAGGAAAGATAAAATTTTATTGTTATTATTTTAAAAAAATTTTAATCCTTTCTAACACGTTCGAAATTTTAATTAAAATGTAATTTTTTGTTTTTCGTCAGCGATTCGAGCTGTTTACGTAAGGCGTCTATTAAGAAAATGGAGTCAGTCGAGTAAAATGATTTTGGGACGATTAAATTTTCTCTCGCTCTCGACCGCCGGTTGAATGATTTCTTTTTCAATCTCAAAAGCTGTGTGTGTGTGTGTGTGTGTGTGTGTGTGTGTGTGGCAGACATTATGATTTTTTTTGCATGTTGATTTGTGAACGCTTTGACGTATATGCCATTTGTTTTAGATAAACATATAAACATAAGTTAGTCCTTTTAAGAATGGATTCAAAAGTTTGGTGATGTACTGATTTTAACATATCTTTATACTCGGTTATATAGTTATTAGTAATCTCTCGAAATACTTTCAATGTAAAGAATTATGTTCTTTTTTTAATTAGGGTAGCATTTGTAAAATCAGCGTAATGGCTAGTTTTGTTCCTCTGTTTAACGATCGAGTTTGACTGGTTGTCTAAACGTAATTCTCTTTTGTGTTCGTAGATACGGGCTTTTAGATTCCATGATGTCTCTACGATATAATTGCTTTTACATTGTAAAAAAATTATTAAATGAGTACTAGAATCTGAATTGGTGTTAAATTTATTTTTCTTGTTAATTATATCTCCGATTGTCTTGGACGTGGTAGAAAAGATCTTAGTATTACGGACAACTAATTTTTTTACAAGTTTGGTAGAAAAAGTGTCAGAGGGTAGGATCATGAATTTTATGTTGGTGCTAGAAATACTTACAAGGGTGTGTTTTATTTTTTTATTTCAATTTTTATTTTATTTCTTTTTTTATTTGTCGATTTTGTAAGCACGTTTTTTTGACGTTGAGGATGACATGATGTGGCTCATGTAGAAGTCTAAATGTATTTCTTTTTACCTACATATCCTAGGCTCCATATTCTAAGAGCTCTGAGGTAGAATCCTATGACTAATCCTGATTTTATCTTTTTGGTTGTGTTTGGAATAGAAATTAGTTAAATCGTTCTTATTAGCTGGTTTACGATAAACACTAAAATCTAATTTGTTATTGTTACATATCAAGATGTCGAGGAAAGGTAGAGATTGGTTTATTTAAAATGTATTTGTAAATTTGATAGTAGGTTCAATCTAATTAAGTTTCTTTATCATGTCTCATAGATTTATATTCACAAGAAATAAGGATATTATCTATCTGTCTTAGGTAAGTGGAGTTAAATTATTCTGTTAAACAAAGAAATTGAACTGTTTAATTCAGAAAACTCCAAAAATCTACATGTCAAATTTTTCTTTTAATCATTCGGTTATGACTGAATTTTAGGATTCATATATAAACCTATAAAGAGATAAAAACATTAGTATATTAGATTATTAAAGTCGCGCATGCGTGTATAGTTTCTGGGTGCGCATGCGTGTGCGAAACTATGACTACAGACGAAAGTAAAAATGTGTTGCATTGTTAAACAAAAGAAAAACGAACTAAATATAACGGAGAAAATAAATGAAAAAATATAAATCAGGAATAAATAGCGGAAACTTCCTTTTTCTGATTGAACCCATGTCTTCTGGCTTTGCTTCTTTATCCGGTATTAATTGTACGTTGCTTGCTTTGCTTCCAGAAATTGACGCAACGAGCCCTGGTGATGATGGGGAAATAAATAAATAAATAAAATCTGCTGTAGCAAATATAAAGTGTGGCCTGGGGAAGACGAAAAGAGCAGAGAGATGTAGGAAGTAAGATGTAAAATAGAAGAGAGTAAGGTTGGAAACTGAGAGAAGGGTTATGTATTATATTGTAATCTCGATAGAAAAAGCTGGCAAAAGATAAATTATACAAAAAAATAGGTAAGTGAAAAGATGAACGTACATAAAAGAGAAAGAATATGAAATAGAAAGCGAAAGTGAAAACCATTAGAGGCTGCTCCCGGTCAATGGTGTAACAGCTAGCTATTAAAAAAAAAAAAAATACTAACGGTTAACTGAGTTTTCGAAGAGGCGTGGCCTAAAGGTGACGTCTGCGAAAAAACCAATCAGAAATGAAGATAGAGGTCACATGATCATATGCCGATGGCAGCAGTAGTTTTCTGGGATGTCAGCGGCTTCTTGAGAGTGAAGAGAGAACGCCTTAAAAAAACGTCTTTCTTTTTTTTTTTGTTTTTTCTTGTGGATTTTTTTATCATTTTTTTATTTTCCTTTTTTCTTTTTCTTTCACACATATTCTGAATACGATCATTTTTCAAGTCTATGATAATATTGGGAGGTTTTTAAAAACCGCCACTTTTATCACATTTTTTAAGAATGATAAAAAATTCTAGTGTATACATTAGACATGGACAAGAAATACATATGTATATTTCAAATATTATTCTGGAATATATATATATATATATATATATATATATATATATATATATAACATAGGCTAATATGCAGCATAATACGCATATTTACAAATATATATATATGTTCGGGAATACTATTTATATTATAACAATAATAATTATTTGTTGCAGAATATATATATATATATAACATAGGCTAATATGCAGCATAATACGCATATTTACAAATATATATATATATATATTCGGGAATAATATTTATATTATAACAATAATAATTATTTGTTGCAGAATATATATATATATATATATATATATATATATATATATATTCCATTTGTAAACGAGTTATTACGCGACAAATTTGCATAGGTCTAATTTTATTATGACCAAAAACTAAGTAATTAAACAATCAATCAAAACACACACACACACACACACATATATATATATATATATAAAAATATATATATATATTTATTAGTAAATATACATATATATTTGTATATAAATATATATATATATGTGTGTGTGTGTGTGTGTGTGTGTGTGTGTGTGTGTGTGTGTGTGTGTGTGTGTGTGTATTAATAATTTATTTTCAATAAATACAGTAATTTATTGGTATGAGATTTTGAGAAAATTTGGGAGGGGGCGGTTCTATCATAGTTTACATAACATACACTCACACACACATATATATATATATATATATATATATATATATATATATATAAGAGAAAACAAACAAGGGAAGAATAGGATTAAGGAAAAAGGAAGGAAAACAAACAAGGAAAGAATAGGATTGAGGAAAAAGGAAGAAGGAAAAAAACGGAAAAGATTTGGTTAGCGTGTATTCTTCGGGGTCAGACCCCAAAGTGAATCTCAATTCTGATTAGCCACATACATTCACAGCAAACCAAAAGATTTTGCCATTTAAATGTAATCATCTGCACAACCACATCACCTGATGATGAGGACCTCGAAACATAGAAATTTCCATGTCGCAATGTAAAATTGATACATAACTATATAATTATATTATATTAAGCTCTATGATACTTATTATATTGAGCACTGTTTGTAATAAAATAATAATAAATAAATGCCAGAGGACTCAAAATACAAAAAACTTGAGTCCAGTTGGAATTATATATATATATATATATATATATATATATATATATATATATATATATGAAGTAATTCAAAAGTTTCAAAATTTACTTTTGTTGGATGGCCATTACAGCTATAAACAGTAACAGTCGAAAACAAAAACTTATTAACTTTATTAATTCAAATCTGTTACATAATTTCTGTACTGGAAGAAACCCCAAAACATATCCATACAGAGGAAATTAAAAAGTTTTTATTAATTTTTTATTCTTACAGACGTATTGTAGTTTTCTAATATTGAATCATAAATCTGTCTGTTTTTCCCCTTTCTTACGTCGTGCTGACAAATTCAATCAATTTTTTTAATCCCATCCCATTTTTAACTTACTGTGTATGAATATGTTTTGGGGCTTCTTCCGGTATGGAAATTTTGTAACATATTTGAATTAATAAAGTGTTTGTCTTCGACTGTTGCTGATGAAGCGAGAATTTTCTCGCTGAAAAGGCCATCCAACGAAATTAAATTTCGAAATTTTTGAATTACTTTATTTATTTGGCCCAGTAATTAGATAATACTATTTACATCGAGCCCTCCACCTTGATCAACTTTAATATTAATAAAATTAATATTAATAAGATTGGGTTTTGGGATTTTACCTATTTGCTCATCCTTTTTGGATTTAATATATATATATATATATATATATATATATATATATATATATATATATCCACACACATTCCCAAATGCCTATAATAGATAACAGAAGCAACTAGTTATCCCAATGGCTTTCCATACTTAATACTTCTCGCCCACACTCTCACGTGGTCATGTGAGACGCCACAAGCTCTAGTGCGATTTTCGCTTCCAGCATGCACGCACGTGTTTGCCAATCCTCCACACAAACAAAATAGACGACTACTACTATCGTACATCCGCGAACTGCTCGTTACAACCAACACTATTGTCATCTTTGATAATGGCTGATGTAAGCCGAAAGCTCAGAAAGGATTAAATAAAAACATGTATCAATATTGTGATTGTCTTTCCTCTTTCAACGATAATGCTATTAAACTTATCAGACGATATGAAAAAAATTTACATAAGATAAATAGACAAAACTTGTTTATATTATCTAATGAAACATGCATCAACACACACACACACACACACACACACACACACATACACACACACACACACACATACATACATATATATATATATATATATATATATATATATATATATATTGGGAAGAGTAAGAACAAATGGAGTGAAAATCCATAGTTCGTAGCATTTACTTTTTAAAAGTGCTCGATACAAATTAGACCAATATATTATTATTATTTTTATATTTTTATTATAATCGTTTGCCCAAATTCTAATCAGCCACAATCGATCATTAAGAGCATATCCTCATACATTAAATATAGAATTAGCAATAACTCTTCCAGTGAAAATATCCTTTACAACATAGGAAATTTCATAATACTGCCTTAAATAGTGGCTATAAATGCCATGTCATCAAATATATGAAACATAACAACAATAGTAAAAATAACATTAGAAACAGAAAAATCATTTGGTATAAACTTTCACTTAAGTAAATAATTAGTAATGAATTAGAGCAGAAGATCCTGATTTTAGTCGAGAAACACTTCCCTAGAAATAACCCTTTTCGTAAGATTTTTAATAAAAATACACTTAAATTGAGCTATAGCTGTGCTGATAGTTTTGAAAATATTATTAAAAGGCATTATAATAAAGTTTTAAGCCCAATACAAACCTAAGTAATAATGACCATATCAAAATAGCAAACGATAATGATACCAGCACATGCAATTGTAGAAATCCGAATGAGTTTCCATTACAAAATAGGTGTCTAACTGATTCTATACACTATTTGTACTAAATAAAACGCAATAGTTAAAAGATTTAATATCGGTAGCGCCAGGGATTCCTTTAAAACTAGATGGTATCAACATATATTATCTTTCAACAACAATGCGTACAGAAAAAAAGCAGCCCTTTCTCAATAATTATGGCACTTAAAAAAAAATTAACAAAGCTCCTAAGGTAAAATGAAAAAGATTTTTAAAATATAGAACTTATAAAGCTATGAGCTATATTTCCTGTGTTTGCAGGAAACATTTTAGAAGAAGAAGGAAAAAGAAAAATAGAATTCTGTATCACTAGTAAGACAGGGATTTTTTAAATATTATAAAGAAAATAAATGTTTATATAATATTTGTTTTTGCACAATAAAATGTAACAAACCCAAATCAAGTTATTACTTGTTTTTTGTTTTGTAAGGATAAATAGATTCATAAGCTGAAACTTGATATATTGTTCATATTACATCTACCAATCAATATCATTAAATCATTTAAATGGCATACATGATACACGCTTGGGCCATCATGTCTCGAAAAAGATTGTGCAGAAAATGTTTTTCGCTCTAGGTTGCCATTACTTTCTACGGTAAACTGGCTGCCAACCACGGTTATAGAACCCAATCTGTTCTACTATTTAACCCATAGCTGAATAAAGAAGCGACGAGTTAATTCAACTGGAATCCGAACTTGGCTCTTCAATTTCTCGTTCCGAGCTGATATCCTGTGCATCACAACGTACGGTCCTGGTTATGACCGTAAACTGCATCCAGCAGCAAGGCCTCTAATTGAGAGGTTGTGAAGAGCATGGAACCACCTCTTAGTTGCTGTTGTTCCCAGGTCCACCCTGACCCGGGGTGGTCGTACCTGCTAAGGTCCCAGCTATGGGCAAATAGTTAACCCCAAACTGGGGTCAAAACACTATGAAAGTATAAAAATAGACTTTTATAGAAAAATGTACATTTTTGAATGAAAAATATTACCAACAATACAGTTTTGAAGGAAAAATTATTACCATAACACATTTTTGAAGGAAAAAAATTATTACAAGCAATATGTCTTTGAATACAAAACTAGAAGACATTTTCAGTTTGTAAAATAAAAAATTCATCAAAATCTGACCAAATTAACCTTCTTACTATAACCGAACATTTAAAAAAAATCCCTTAAAATCCCAACTTTTTGGCATTAAATAACCCACAGAGGTTGATATGCCGTTAAACAAAATTCAGAATCAAACTCAATCACAACGTACATCAACATCATTAGTCTTATAGCCGGATGTAGCCGTAGTGTCGTTGCGGAACTAAACACCTGACCAGCTTCCTCTATGTGTCTCTGTTGAGAGCCAATGTTTGAGTCTCAGTAAATGATCCTTCCAGCGTGCTCTATCATTTTGTCGGGTCATTTTATTACACTCTGTCTTCCTCTTCTTCTTTTGCGTAAGGTGGTACCTTGTAGGATGGCAGAAGACAGATTGCCGATTCTTATTACACGCTCGGGCCATTTTAACTTCTTTTTTCTTTTTTTTGGTGGTAATTAGGTCTAAATAGAAAGCGACCAGGATAGTCCTGCAGCATCTCATTCTTAATGCATGGATTCTTCTTTGTAACTTTGCTTTTACTGCCCAAGATTCGCTGGCCAGTAGAAAGCTTGAGAAGGTCAATGCACGTCACATTCTGTTTTGATTTCAAACATATGTTTTTGTTTTTCCAGATGGTTCTTAGTTTTTCGGCACCTACCATTGTTTCTGTCGCTCATTTCTAACCTGGAGCCATCTTCGCTGATAATCGACCCTAAAAACTTGAAGCGTCTCATTTGCTTAAAAATTCTTTATCTTACTTCTTTTAATTCTTTATCTTTACTTATTTTACCAATATTTATTAATATAAATTTCTATTCACATTATTTACATTGTTCAGACTGTTGTCCTTAACTTTATTGCCATGTTTACGACGTTTTGGCCGTTGTACGATCCGGCCTTCTTCAGGTGCTAGAAATTTGAACCGAACCCTTTATTTCGAAATTCCTACCACCTGAAGAAGGCCGAAGCGTACAACGGTTGAAACGTGGTAAACATGGCAATAAAGGTGAGCACAACAGTCCGAGCAATGCAAATAATGTAAATACTGCCCCATCTCAGAAGTATAGACAAATACTGAAATTTCTATTCCATTATTAATAGTCAAGCATGAAATCTATTTTTTACGCTACTAATTGTTATTACGCAGTTGATGTATATGACCAGTGCTACTGAGAATTAAATGACGTATGGGAATAAAAAAAATAAGAAAGATATTGTAAAATATATATTTATTGTCATATTCTTTCATACTAAGTAACTCCTTGCATCGTAGTGGCTTTATTGCGTTACTTGGAGGGGAAATGACATTTTTAAAAGCCTGAAACGATCATTAGATCATATATAAAGGATCCGTTGCGTGATGACGAGATTCTATGACGAACATAAAAATTTCCGTATCGCAATGTACATTTAATTCATAATTATAATTATAATAATAATAATATATATATATATATATATATATATATATATATATATATATATATAAATCCAGGTGAAAAGGATCCATTGCCTGATGACGAGATTCTATCACGAACATAAAAGTTTCTGTGTCGCAATGCACATTTAAATTTTTACCGTTGCGTAACTCTTAAAATAAATTACATATCTCAAGTAACTTCTGCACAAAAACAAAATTATATTCTCTATCTTTCTCTTTTAATTTTTATCGTAGTTCACGCGGTAGATATCAAAATATTTTTGAATGACTGATTTAAGGAAAAGCTAATATTTCTTTGTCAAATCTTTCGATGATGCTAAATAAAATGCATACTGTTTGTTCATCTGGGAGTTTTTATTCACACACACACACACACACACAAAAATCTAAACTCAAACGTAAAAAGTAAACATAAAAAACAAATATCATTTACCCATAATATAAATGTAAATAGAACGAAAACAGATAATTGCAGCATCAAAAATTTCAAACGTGTTTGAAAGCATAAAAAATATGTAAAAAATAATTAAAATATACTTTGATCTTTCCTCTCAATAATAATATAAACATTTTGACGATAAAAGTTTGTTTTTATTAAGATTGGGGCCATTTAACACCATGCTATGGTGTTTTTTACTTTTTTGTTTTGAAATTTTTTTGTGTTTTTCAGTGAATGAGTAGAGGTACCTAAGTGAAAGTGTATACATTAGCGCCGTACAGACATCACGAAATATATTCCCAATGATTGTTATAATTTTTAATAACATAATCCTTTAGATGAGATGAGGTACACTACCTGCCATAATTATTAGGCCACCCCAGGTTTTTTAAAGAAATGATGCATTTTTTACTATTTTCAGTACTTATTGCCAAGTGGATAATTCTAAATGAAAATAGAAGGGTTTTTTTTGTTATTATTACTTTGCAAAATTTTACAAGGCAGCCAAGAAGTTTTTGCTTTGGCCAGCCAAGAAGAAGAGACTAGCATAGGGAAGAGATCACAAAAACTGGACACCAGAATAGTTCATTTGATGTACATGTTCTTGTGCAGTATTAACAAACGAACCATTCTATTTTCATTTAGAACTAGCAGTATAGCATGGCGTTGCTCGGGTGTAATAAAAGCTTTAAAACTAATCCATGGTCCTGGAGCTCAGACCCTTTTAACGTTGACACGAAAGACTAAAAAGCAATAGTTGTTTCCAGTTAATTAATATATAATTTTTTACACACACACACACACACACACACACACACACACACACACACACACAATAAAAATATTCTTAATGAAATACCACTATTTTACTATTTATTACAAACGAAATTATCCCAGATTTTAACATAATTGTAATAAAAAACAGGATTTTTATAAGCATCATTATAACAATAAAACAATCAAAGTAAATGAGTTTATCATATTTTTTATAATCAATTCATCCCAAGCAAAGGCAGAACCGTCACTGGTGTGCAGAGGGTTGCAGTGAGAAAAAAAGCAAGGTGCAGGGGATGCCGAAGAAAGGATAAGATATGAATGGAATTTAGGAATAAATAAAATGACAACTGACGCTACATTTAAAGTTTTGGAGATTAGAGCTATCGGGGAAACAAGTAAACGGAAGGGAGTTCCATAGACGGAAAGAACGAGAAAAGAAGCTATTATAGTAGAAGTGATTTTCATTTAACTATTTCAACGGTAAAAAAAGTGAGACCTTGATGCCAATCTAGTAGCAGGCGTAAATTTCTGTGGACGGGTCACCAGGGAAAGAAGCTCATTAGAGTAGAAGCCATGAAAATATTTGTAGAAAAGACAGAGGGAAGCCATATCACATTCTGTGAGAAAGTGACTAATTTCAGTTTATGAAACTATTTAGAAGAAACAGGACCTAGAAAATTAAAATTATTATTTCATAAAAGTTTGAATGAGCCGAGTCAAAAGGATAATCCAACTATATATATATATATATATATAAATATATATCGCTTCTCGACCTTTCGGCTGGGATGCGAAATAACCAAAATTTACTTTATACATCGCCTGATGAGGCACTGGGACTTCAATGCTGAAACGAACGTACCTTCGGAGCGATTATATATAGAAAAATTATGTACATGTTCTAAAATATAATTTATAATAAATATTCACAGTTCTATATATTATATATCGAGCACTGTTTTAAATTAATGTTTTGGACGTTGTAAGAATTCTTCGTTCTGTATTCACTCGTATATATATATATATATATATATATATATATATATATATATATAGCTCGAATTCCAGTTGAATGCCCTGCATTCATTTATACGCTAATGCCCTTGGGAAAGGTATTAATCCACCCCTTCTCTCCAGTTATGGGTTAAATAACTGGAAAGATTGGGTTCTATAGCCTTGGCTAGCAACCAATGTACTTGCTGCGGGATAATTAAATGAGGTCTATTGGCTGCTTCATCTGTGGCATTTATATGCACCGACTGAGTGAATCAGTAGTTCCGAAAATTGTGGATGGTTCTGCACAAGCCTTCACTACTTTAATCAAATAACTTGTGTGGGTCTTCTGGCGGTTTACCTTAGTTTCATAACTAAAGAAATTTAGCTGTCAGATCCTCATACATCGAATCCAACGGGAGAGTCCGTTATATATATATATATTAGTCATCCACATACAAGCCCGTTTCGCTGTATCACAGCTCATCAGTGTGGTTAGACATATCCACTTGCTTCTGGCCGGGATCGAAACTCGACCGATTTGGTGTCAGTCGGGGTCTCTACTCCCTAAGCACATGGGATCAGAGAAGGGAAATTTTAACGTCTTGTATGTAAGCAGTGTATACAGACGCCAGTCACCGAGAGAACTCAATATATATATATATATATATATATATATGTGTGTGTGTGTGTGTGTGTGTGTGTGTGTGTGTGTGTGTGTGTGTGTGTGTGTAAGTTCAGATAAAACTTAGAGTGGAAATAGCCATTTTCAACTGCGTTGTGGTGCAGTGGATATCGGCTCGGAACGAGATATCAGGTTGCCGAGTTCGAATTCCAGTTGAATCCATTGTATTCACTTACGCGCAAATACCCTTGGGAAAGGTATTAATCCGTCTCTTCCTTCCAGTTATGGGTTAAATAACAGGACAGATTCGGTTCTATAGCCTTGGCTGGCAACCAGTCTACCGCAGAAAGCAATGGCAACCTACTGTGGGATAATCTTCTGCCCAGTCGGTCATGTCTCTTTCGAGACATGATCGCCCAAGCGTGTTTCATGTATGGCACTTAACTGACTGACTTCTCAACCCCCATATAAACAAAGAATGGGGAAAAATTCCAAGTCCAGAGGTTTGCTCTAGTAAAGGAAGGGGTTGGGAGATATTGGTTTTTATAGGGTTAAGCTAGCGGAATTTTAGTAGTAATTTCTTATTTGGTAGTGGGAGGTTTATGGCTTGACCCTTGAGTTAGTAGTGGTACTCGGTGGGGGAGTAACTGCTTAGCCAAATTTTTTTAAAATCTTATTGTGACTAATTGGAAGAATAGGATAATTATTGCAATTTATACTTATTTCTATGACGAAACATAGTTTATGGTCGAAACATAGTTTATGGTCGACCTCCTTTTATTTAGGAGTATATTCTGGTATTTAAATTGCAAAATTTTTCTCTATTGGTTTTTATAGGGTTAAGCTAGCGGAATTTTAGTAGTAATTTCTTCTTTGGTAGTGGGAGGTATGTCGCTTGATAAGTAGGAGGGAATTTGTTAAAAAAGCCTTATTGTGACTAATTGGATGAAAATGATATTATTGTAATTTATACTTATTTCTATGACGACACATACTAATGATTTCCCTTCGTTTAGTTGGGAGTATATTCTGGTAATGAAATTTCAGTTCACACTCCACCCACGTCTATTGAACAGGTTACGAGGCTCATCCCTTGTTCCCTGTTTAGGATGTGGTTTCCGGCTTTCTCTTTTCCAATCTTTTCACTCTTACGTAGCCCCCTGCACATCAGTGGCGTTACCGCCTTGCTTGGGGTGATATGATTAAAAAAAAAATTAATTTTTTCTGTCGAACATAGATTACATCTGTCTCTTAAGCTATTGGGGGTCCTAACCTTGCCTATGAGCTTCCATCGATCTGGGTAATCTATAAGAAATACCGAACTGAACACTTTATTAGATCTATCGGGATAAACTGTTCGCATTCCACTGATTATATGTAGGGATGTCTAGTTCTTATTTCATTTAGCACTATATGTAATTTGTTTAATGATTCCTATTGATGTCAACCTGAGTTACCGTTTATATATATATACTAGCAGTATAGCGCGGCGTTGCTCGGGTGTAATGAAAGCTTTAAAACTAATCCATGGTCCTGGAGCTCAGACTCTTTGGACGTTGGCACGGAAAACTACAAAGCAATAGTTGTTTCCAGTTAAAGCGAAACCGTAGACTGAAAGAAAAATTAATGGATATAAGTCAAATTTTGATTTCCTGGTATCGATATCAAATAAGTTTTTCGTCGTAAAATGAATTTTGAAGGCTAAATAAGTCCTCTGAGTAAATGGTATCATGGCTGAGACCTACAATTATACCTAATTAGAGCCAAACCCAAAGCAAAAATTAAATAAAAGGGCTGAAAAAAAAAATACAGACATACAGGCAGATAAAGAGACTTTTATATATATATATATTATATATATATTTTATATATATATATATATATTTTATATATATATATATTTTATATATATATATATATATTGTCTTTTATATATATATATATATATATATAATCGATTTTCTGCACTATTGTAAGAACTGCAACCTTGAAACTTCTGAATATTGTTTCTTATGTCTTTGTCTATGAGTGTATCAAATTTGATTAAAATCGGCCACTCCTTCTATAACCCGATTTTTTCGATTATCGATTTTCGATATTTATCGGGGATACCTCGACACAAAACTAGCTAAGAACTCTCGCAGACGCTTGTAATACAACTGTGTAAATTTTCAAGAAAATCGGTTCAGCAGTTTCGGAGTCTATAGGTAACGGATACACACACACACACACACACACACACACACACACACAGAGAGAGAGTTCCATTTATAAATAAGTTTAGATATACCATGTAAGTATTGATGCCCAAAAGTGCCAAAATCTGATATTACATCCATAGACAAAAGTGTATTTCTAACATTAAAACAACGTCATGAGATTTTTTTAAATTCTTCCCGTCTGTATCCTTATTTATCATCTTATTTTATTTTTTAGTGACGTCAAGAACAAAGACTTGCAGATCCAACTTGAACAGACGTTGACGCAGTCTTCATCACCATACCCACAGGACCGTAGCACTCCCCGCATAGGCAAAGTCCGAAACAACAGGACGAAGGCCCGGCGATCGCCTTACTCTCATATTTCGGACGGTTCAGACTACAGCAACGATTATCCTGAGAGGCAGGCGGCCACCTACGACTACATCCCTGATATGTCAATGCCAGTTCAGGGATACCAAGGCGTCATGTACCAGCACCCCCACGAGACAATGGATCGGTACAACCCGATCTATTCCTCTCCTTACCCGCACCCTGCGACCGCCAGCATGGGAGTGTATCGCGACAGCACCTGCGTGTATCCGTACCAGCCACAGAGGTACTTTGACGAGCGTAGTCCTTACAGGAGCTACGAAGAACGATATTATCCCAACCGAGACACTTCGTCGTATTCTAGTTATGTCACTGCTGCTCAGCCGACGACTGGTGTCTTGGATAACGTCGCTACAGTTCGGCTCGGTCACAGCGATTCGAGTCGGGAAAGCTACCGTCAGTCTGATAGCACACAATCTATCACAGCTGGTCAGCAGTACGAGTACCGGACGTCTGGTCCTTGTTCCGGAAGTGGCTCCCGTGACACGGCATCTTCTTATGGCACGGGTGGTACTCCGGGCAGCAACAGTGCTTCGGTATTGAGCTATTCCACACCGTTCAGCAATCGGTCAGAATCTTCCGCCTCTGAAGTGGACGTCGTTAATGAAGAATACGACAAAAGGCACTCGTCGGTCCACCCGCATCGAGGGGAGCGCCACGGGGCTACGACGAGCGGAAGTGGTATCAGTGTTGGGGTCAATCGTGCTGGGGTTGTGACTACCGGGAATGGAGGCTCAAAGTACGACTCTTTGATGGATACTTCCCAACTAGTGAAAGAAGAATCGTACAAGACACAACAGCAGCAACAAGTAGACCCACAACAAACCAATGGTCATCTTAACGTTAGTCTTGCTAATTCGCAAACCAGGGACTCTGTTCACCAATCTGTAATTATGCGTAGACAGTCGAACCAGACATACCAAGTGGGTACCTCCAACAACAACGTTAACACAAACAACAGTAATAGTAGTAATAATGGCAGTAGTAACCGCAGTAGCAGCAATGGTGGGTCGAATTCTGTCGGGGGCACGAACTCCGCGGCCAATAGCACAAACAGTCAAACACACAATCACGGTCAACCGGGGAATCAGCAGAATGGACATCTACATCAACAGCAGCACCACCATCCCCACCAACAACAGCAACATCACCACCACCACCACCATCATCATCACCAGCAGCAAACACACCCCGTTAACGGGTCCACCAGCAACATGGCGTCGTCATCGTCCTGCTCCTCCTCCTCGGAGTCCTCCTCCTCGTCGTCTGTGGTCTCCGTCGCCGAGTACGATGTCTCGCCCGTGTACCTCAAAGCCGAGACGACAAACTCCGTTCAGCACGACCTAAAACGGTCCTCGGCCGCCGTAGGGCCAGTACCAGCAGTGACCACTCCGGAAAATCAAACTGCGGTTACGGTCCTTTCTGACAGCATTGGCGTCGGCGTTGGCGGGGGTGCTCCCAGCAGCCTCGTGCCGGCCACATCAACAACGACGCAAAAACTGTTGAGCATGCGAACCTTGCAAGAGAAATCTTTGGCCGCCGCCGCTGCTGCCGCCGCCGCCGCCGCTGCCACTGAGCAAGACGCTTATACCACATGTCTAAAAGCAGCCACTTGTGGCTATGATACGTACGGACAGTCGGCCCTTTACCAAACTGGACCAATTCAGCCGCAAAGACCCTATCCCATGATGCCTCAGGCAGGTTACACAAGCGTCATTGTGGATGCCCAGCAGTACCAAATAGCCAATGGTTATGTTCACTGACCCGTTTAGCCCTTTGCTGTTTATTTTCATTTTGTTTTTAAATGTTTATTAACACTGCCTAACTGTAAGATATAACTCTTCTTCTTCTTCTTCTTCTTCTTCTTCTTCTTCTTCTTCTTCTTCTTCTTCTTCTTCTTCTTCTTCTTCAGTGTTACTTTAGAAATGTTTTAATTAATTCCTAAACTACAATTCATTATGCCTTTCCCATAATAGTTGTTACATTTGCATACAAATTTCATACACTGAATGTAACAACATTTACGGGACAGACGTAATAGAATTGCATGCAACTTAAATATGTGGTCTAAGTAAAGGATTCTTCCTAAATTTATGGTCAACCTTAAACACTATCCCCAATCTCGCCTCCTTTTTTCGATGATGTCTCAATCAGCCGTTTAAAGATAGCATTTGAGAACAGGGGAACGAGTGGATGGTTAGCAGGGAAAAAGTCATTCAGGCTACCGTAATAGTCAACGGAAAGCACAGCACCTACCCATGAGGTATTGGAGATTGTGGTAATAAATAACAATGTCTCCCCCACCGTTTTTTTTTATTAGAATTTGAATAAAGTATATGCTTACTAAATTCATTTAATTCAATATGTTTTAAAATACGATTTGGGTATATGGGGTCTTGTACGGCGAATATAACCAAGAACTTATATTTTAGTTTACTCATCTAATTTTGGGTAATTTGATGTATAAGGCGACTGGGGACGTCTTATACACCCGGTCACCAAACATACATATAGATATGTATGGAATAAGACCAGAAAAGAAGTAATACCCTATATGTTGGCGTACAAGGCGATTGGGTTGTCTTATACACCCAGTCGACTATTACACCAGCATATATGGTACTACTTCATTTTCTTGTCTTATTCTATATATATCCATATGTATGGCTGGCCACGCGAATACAAGGATTCCTGTACTACTATAGCGGCTAGTTAATCCCCGTTGCAGTCGCTCCAGGCACATTTGCGTTTATTCAGCACCCACAGAACCCACTTGCGTTTTATACTGCAACTATGCTGATCGGACCTTAGTTACAGTTTCTGGGAGAGAGCGCGTTATGTAGCATGAACAACAGTCTAAACAAACGACGCTCAAACACTCGGTCACGATGACTTGTGACTTCGTGCTAAGAAAAGCATCAATGAGCCCTCAAATGGAGCCGTCTACCCAGTTCAACTCACAAAGTTTGGCTCAACCCGTGGAATGGTATTCAGGCATTTTCCAAAATTGCTGCATGCTTGCATCGCCTCCTCCAGACTGATAATATCAAGTCATGATGAGATTCGAACTCCCTCTCCTGGTCAGAAATCGAAATGTCTAGCCTCTCAGCAACGTGCCCAAATATCTATATATTTGTCTAACTAACTAACTAACTCTCTCTCTCTCTATATATATATATATAGTTAGTTACAGGAAAAAATGGTTGTAAAAAAAGAAAGAGCTAAGCACATGAACATTAGCCAAAGCGATTTAGACCGAATCAATACGTAGCCCAAAAGAAAAAAACCCGAGACGAGTAATCAATAACAAAAAAGCGCTCAATATGCAAGCACAGCAGAATAAGTAATATATATATATATATATATATATATATATATAAGTTAATGTAGAGAACTTTTTCACCTCGTAAACTACGCACAGACGGCGATAGTATTAGTTAAAATAAAAATTCCCTGTACTTTTTTTATCTTATGACATTATTTGTTTATCATATGGTATTATTGGTTTACTATATAATGATGTGCGTTGTGGTGCAGTAGATATCGGCTCGGAACGAGAAACCGGGGAGCCGAGTTCTAATTCCAGTTGAATCCATTGTATTCACTTACGCGCAAATACCCTTGGGAAAGGTATTAATCCGTCTCTTCCTTCCAGTTATGGGTTAAATAACAGGACAGATTGGGTTCTATAGTCTTGGCCGGTAACCAGTTTACTGCAGAAAGCAATGGCAACCTACTGTAGGATAATTTTCTGCCCAGTCAGTCATGTCTCTTTCGAGACATGATCGCACAAGCGTGTTTCACGTATGGCACTTAATTGACTGATATTATATTAAATAAGACTATTTTTCTTTTCTTATAACGTATATATCTATTTTAATGTATAATTTAATACAGACAATTTTCTTAACTCGGAGATCACATATTTCAGTGAAAAGTTGTTCTGAGAGATCACATATTTAAGTCACGCCATATAATTCTTTTAAAATTAGAATAATCACTTATTTTTTTAATTATTTTAACAACTATTAAATTCGGTATTCTTTTAAATGTAATTTTAAGTTAAATAGATATGAATCTGTATAATAATAAATCTATTTTATTATTAATTAAATAAAGTGTTGTTACCGATTTCATTTTTTAGAATATTATTTGGTAAATTTTCGGTTTAGGTCCCGAAGGCTTTTTCCCCTTTAAATTTACCCAAAATAGCATTATTTCTGTGCAAATGTATATGCTGAACTCAAATCAACAATTAGTTATTGAAGAAACCTTTTTTGCTTTGAAAGTCCATAAAAAAAAATGAACTATATCTTGCACTTTTTCTCTCCTGTAACTCTCACGAAGTCATGTAATTAACTGCTGAATGACTTTCGGCGTAGGCAACAAATTTCAGCCTATTTACTTCCTTTACTGAAATTTCCGCCTATTTACTTCCTGTAATGAAAGTAATACGCGTAGAAAAAAATCGCGTATTACTTTCATTACAGGAAGTAAATAGGCGGAAATTCCAATAAAGGAACTAAATAGGCCAAAAATAGGCCGAAATTTGTTGCCTACGCCGAAAGTCATTCAGCAATTAATTACATGACTGCGTTAGAGTTACGGGAGACAAAATGAGCGAGATGTAGTTCGATTTTTTTCTGGTCGTTCAGATCAATAAAGGTAGGTTTCTTCAATAACTAATTGTTGATTTGAGTTCAGCATATACATCTGCATAGAAATAATGCTATTTTGGATAAATTTAAAGGGGGAAAAGCCTTCGGGACTTAAAACGAAAATTTACCCATTATTTTCTATTATGCAGTGAAATTTCTTCTGTAAATTACTTCCTCTGTCCCAATAAATGTTGTCGCATTTAGTGTATGAGACTTGTATGTAAATGTACAATTATTACGGGACAGTGGTATCATTCTTTTCAAATCTTTATTTTTAATTGTATTTATAATTTATTATGAATAATAGCCACTAATTTCCTGTCTTTCTCTATCTCTGTCTCTCTTTATCCAAATTGTGCCCGGATGTTCAGAAGGGGCGTTGAAAGACGAAAATATATCAGTGAAAGACATTAAATGGATCCTGAGCATGTCAATGACAGACGTCAAAACTGGGAATTGAACAAATAAATTAATCAAATTCGAAATATATTAATTGTAAAATGATGAATAAATGAATAAAAACAAACAGATGAAAAAAAAAATGGCTACCTGCAGATCAATTCCCAGCAGTTAACAAAAGATGTAAAGGCGAAAAAAAATGTCACAAAAAGGTCAAATAAGAATGATCGCCTCCAGTTATACATAATTTAATTTTTTAAAAAGAAATGTTTTAAAAATGGGGATAGAAGAAAAATGCAATGGCTTACTTGGAAACAGATTTAATAATTATGAAAGTAACGATGTTGTTGTTATGATAAACAAGTTTTTAAAAAATAAATAAAAAAATGTATTTGATGTCCAGTGGTTAAATTAAAAAAAAGAAAGAAAAGAAAAATAATGAGAGAGAAAATTGGAACATGGGTGAAAAAAAGAAAAAGAAAAGAAAAAAAAGACAAAAAATACTGGGAATGACGGGGAAACGATATATATATATATATATATATAAAGGAAGAATGAATGATAGAAAAAAAACAAAAGAGAGAAGGGGCATTTTATGGATTTTTAACCAAAATACAGACAAAAGCAAGTGATATGAAATACACCATTGAAAAAAGGTTTCCATGATTAAAATTTAAAAGTATTTGAAATGTCAAGACATTCAGATTAAACGGACTCTAAATATCAATATGACAGTAATATATAAGCAGACACCCGTATACACACACACACACACACACACACACACATACATATATATATATGAGACAATACCCACACCAGTACACACTATCTTCTCCTGACGATTTTTTTACACTTTTTCTTGTTTCTTTTTTCCGCTCTTTTCTTTCTCTCATTCTCTTTTTATCTCTTTCTCTTCTTCTCTCTCTGTCTCCGCTTGTCTCTGTTTCTAGCTATGTCTGTCTGACTCTCTCTCTCTCTCGCTCTCTCTCTCTCTCTCTATATATATATATATATATATTACGTTTAGGTAATACATTTTACACACACACATTCACATAGATGCATCCCCATATATATATATATATATATATATATATATATATATATATATATATAACGTAGAATACTTGGTATATATGTCAGGCAAATTCCGAGAGAGGAACTGAAAAGAATTCAATGTTAAATTTATTTATTTAATTTACAGAGTAATATAACTTAGAAAAAAAAAATTGGGTCTGACGTGTAGCAAGGTCAGCTTGCGAAATACGTATTACCCATGAAATTGTAGAATATCTAAATTTTTTCTAAAATATTTTTTTTCTAAAATATATATATATATATATATATATATATATATATATATATATATATATATATATAATTGTTTAATTACTTAGTTTTAAAACAATTATATTGTAGAACTTTTGAATATATTCAATTTCTAAACGAGTTATTACGCGACCTAGCTTTCTACCATGAGTGGTGTCTTCAGACGTGGAATATAGTGAAAACAGCCAACCCTTACAACGGTGGCAAAATATGTAGACTGTACCAGGAAGAAATGTTAGTGATCATGCTATTCCCAAATAAAAATGAACTATTGAACGAAAGAACGGAAATTATGACTAAGTGTAACCATACTAAAAATACTTATTATTCATGGATGAAAACGTTATAATTTCTTGTAATTTTAAAAATTGCACGTTCAAAAGTTCCTTGTCACGTGAGTGTCAAAAAAAAAATACCGTTATGTGAGCGTTCTTAAAAAAACGGTAAACGATAAAATCAGTTATTGCAAATAAGACACTACTCATGGTAGAAACCTAGGTCGCGTAATAACTCGTTTACAAATGGAATATATATATATATATATATATATATATATATATATATATATATATATATATATAAGTGTGAACATTTAAGTCAACACTCAGGGGCGACAGACTGTTTCATGCTAAGCGCAATCATCAGGCCACATGTGTTGATGAATAACTCAACATATGTGGCCTGATGAATGGGCTTAGCATGAAACAGTCTAACGTCCATGAGTGTTGACTTCAATGTTCACTCTTATATTTACGTACGCTCTATCTCTGATATTGAGCACTTTATACTATATATATAGCACCCCTTAAAACTATATATATATATATATATATATATATATATATATATATATCATTTATAAAAGATTTTAGATTATTACAATGGGTAATACTCATTTCACCGCGTCCTGATCTTATCGCGGCTTGTCAGGCCCAAACATTTTATAAATTATATTACTCTGTTAAATTAAATAAATGAATTCAACATTGAGTTCTCTTGAGTTCGTCTCTATCGGAATTTACCTGGATTGTATACCAAGTGTACTATTATATATATATATATATATATATATATATGGGGATTTGCCTGTGTGAATGTGTGTGTGTAAAATGTATTACCTAAACGTTCAAAGCACTTAAGACATGAAATGGCTCCCACAAAGGGAAAACGATATTAATATTTTTTTTTTCTGTTGACATGTGTCATATTCTGCGAGACCTGGAAAACGCGGGTAACATAACAGAGGGACAAAATTATGAATCATCGTGAAAAACGTATGTCAAAGTGGAAAAAGTTTTCTTGTGACTCGTTCCGTTGTTTCGAACTTCATCGGACTAAATGTGTTTTGTTGGTGTGATGAAGTTTTAATGGACTTAACACATTAAAAGAAAACTTTTACATTTTGTCATACATTTTCCCCCAATATATATAGTGTGCGGGGGTGATCTCAATCTCGAATACTTCTTAAGCTTTCCTCAAGTTTAATTGATTGTGCACATTCAATGGTACATCAACTGTCATTGTTGTTCGTCATGAGGCTACAACATAATTTTGGGAGGATCAGTAGGGTTTGAGGAATAACTGTATGCCAACAAAACCTCTGCGTTGATAATGCTATGCCTTAAAGCTTCCCGCAAAATTTGAATAATTCCATTTGCCCTATTTTCTTGACTTTATTATTATTATTATTATTATTATTATTATTTGCTTTGAAAACTCTCTCAGGTTTCTAGACATTGCAAAACATAAATTATTAACACTTTCTAACAGCTATTGTGAAAAGGGCGCCTACTCTTGGGTTGCTGATTGTGGGTTAGATGTAAGCAAATTCAAGTTTCCTATTTCGAGGAAGACATTTCTTGCCTAACACCTTCGTGACATCAACAATCCCTCAACATCTGGTGACGAACTTCCTCCTCAAAAATATTTCACTGCTGTTTAATCTTCTGATTAATAAAAAAAAAAGCTGGTTTAAGAGCTAACATTTTGGGGGTTACTTGCTTTTTGTTTCTTCCTATATTTTTCTTTTTTTTTTTTTCTCATTCTTTCTTTATTTTTCATTCTTTTCTCGTTCTTTCTTTAACTTTCTTACTGTTTTCGTTCTTTCTTTCGTTATTAATTTATTTCTCTTCCTTTCTCATTGTTTCCTTTATCCTTCACATTTTTCTTTCCTAATTTATCTTTCTTTTCTCATTCTTTTCTTTCTTTCCTTGAATTCTTTCTTTCTTTCTTTCTTTCTTTTACTTCTTTTCGCGCTCTTTCTTTCTTTCTTTTGCTTCTTTTCTCATTCTTTCTTTCTTTCTTTCCTTTACTTCTTTTCTCATTCTTTCTTTCTCTTTCTTTCTTTCTTTCTTTTCTCATTCTTTCTTTCTTTCTTTTAATTCTTTTCTCATTATTTCTTTCTTTCTTTCTTTTAATTCTTTTCTCTTTCTTTCTTTCTTTCTTTCCTTTCTTTCCTTTACTTCTTTTCTTTCTTTCTTTCTTTCTTTCTTTCTTTCTTTTCTTTTAATTCTTTTTCTCATTCTTTCTTTCTTTCTTTTAATTCTTTTCTCATTCTTTCTTTCTTTCTTTTCTCATTCTTTCTTTCTTTCTTGAATTCTTTCTTTCTTTCTTTCTTTCTTTCTTTTGTTTCTTTTCTCGCTCTTTCTTTCTTTCTTTTGCTTCTTTTCTCATTCTTTCTTTCTTTCTTTCCTTTACTACTTTTCTCATTCTTTCTTTCTCTTTCTTTCTTTCTTTCTTTCTTTTCTCATTCTTTCTTTCTTTCTTTTAATTCTTTTCTCATTATTTCTTTCTTTCTTTCTTTTAATTCTTTTCTCTTTCTTTCTTTCTTTCTTCCTTTCTTTCCTTTACTTCTTTTCTCTTTCTTTCTTTCTTTCTTTCTTTTAATTCTTTTTCTCATTCTTTCTTTCTTTCTTTTAATTCTTTTCTCATTCTTTCTTTCTTTCTTTTCTCATTCTTTCTTTCTTTCTTTCCTTGAATTCTTTCTTTCTTTCTTTCTTTCTTTCTTTCTTTCTTTCTCCACATCTGTTTTTCTCTCTTTAATTCATTAATTTTTCCCAATCCCTTTTCTCCAGTTCCTCTTTTCATGACAATTGTTTCCAAAACTTCTGCAAAAGAACAGACACAAACACGTACTGATCACGAAGAAAAACTGAAAGATATATATATATATATATATATATATATATATATATATATATATATAGGCCTACATACAATGTTAATGGAAAGGTATTTAAAAAGGGAAAAAGATGAAAAGCACAAACTATGATGACATAAAGCATTTTTGTCCACAATTTTACCTGTTTTCCTTGTTTTTTTTTTTCGTTTTGTTTTTTGGTTGGGGAAGGATCAGCATGCTTGTAGTTTTGGGGGACACGGAAGAGAAGATCGAACCTGCTATAAACCACCTACAAAGAAGTACACTTAAAATTTCATCTCTAGCACTCGCCACCCATATCATATATTGCTGCCGCACAATGTTTGTTGTTGCGTTTGCCATCATAAATGTGGCAGAGTATTATATATAAACTCTGTGTATTAGACAAATAAATAACAAAATGGGGCAAAAATACACGTTTTGCTCTTTGAAAGGATTTCCTCAGACTAAATATGTTTTTTATCGATGTAATCATCTCAAGCAGGTACAAAAATTTAAATACCTGGGAAGTGTTCTAACAGAAGATGGAAATTGCGACACTGAGATCTGAAGGCGAATTGGCATAGCGAAAGAAGCATTCCAGAAATTGAGTCAAGTATTAAGAAACAGGACAATTTCGCTAGAAACAAAGAAGAGAGAACTGAATTGCTATGTGGTGTCGGTTCTTCTATATGGCAGTGAATGCTGGACAATATCATCGAAGATGAAGGAAAAATTTGAAGCAACTGAAATGTGGTTCTACAGAAAGATGCAGCGAATATCATGGATCGAGCATGTGAGCAATGATGAGGTCCTGGAAATGATGAAAACGAAAAGGAAATTAATAGAAAGCATCAGGAAGAGATAACTAAAGTTCCTGGGACATGCAATGAGGAAGGAGGGCTTGGAGAACCTGACACTAACAGGCCAGATAGAAGGAAAACGAGACAGAGGACAGCAGCGGATAACATATTTGAAGGACCTGATCAGGTGGATGACGGAACGAGGGGTGCGTGGAGTAACAGGAGAAGGCTTGATAAGAGCCAGCAGGGATAGGGAGACCTGGAAGCCATGATCGCCTACTTTCTGAAAGGCCAGGGCACATAGAAGAAGAAGAAGAAGAAGAAGAAGAAGAAGAAGAAGAAGAAGAATCTATATGTCGGTGGTAGAGAATGAAATAAACAAGGGTTATAATTATACATTCAGGGATATATTGAAGATGCAGAGATGCTAACACTTTAATTTAAATTTTAAATTTTAATTTTAAATTTTTGGTGTTCGACGTTTCTATATGTGCAATCTAGCCGGCTCCATACAACTTACTAACGCCTTTGTTTTCAATTTTTTTTTTCGCTTCTTCTTGACTGTGTCGTATCCCTTCAGTATGTTGACAATTATGAATATCCAAAAATTCGAATCCTTTGAAGCACTTAATAAATATTCTCTTTTTGTTGAGAAGTGCTAAAGAAGAAACTATTAGCATAGAACTTGCAGCAATATACCTATGAAACCTAGTCCCCACCCCCAATGTGGTATAAGGTCAATCTTTTAATTTATTTTATTTTTTAATCATTTCACCCCAAGCAAGGCGGAACCACTTTTAGTGAACAAGGAAGAGATTACAGTGAAAAAAGACTGGGTACAGGGGATATTGAAGAAAGGATAAAAGATGAATGGGATTCAAGAGGATAGAAAATTGGAATTTATGTTGCTTTTAAATTTTTGTTGATTGTAGCTATCAGGTAAGTGGAAAAAAGTTCGACAGGCGAGAAGTGTGAGAAAAAGAAACTATTAAAGTAGAAGTGACCGTTGCATTCAGCTATTTCGACGGTAAAAGGGTGGGACCGAAATGCCAATCTAGTACCCCACTTAAATTCACGTGGATGGGGAACCAGGGTAAAAAGCTCGTAGAATTTGTTATAAAAATATTTATAGAAAAGACGGAAGGAAGCAAAATTCTGACGACAAGAAAGTCAAGATGCCATGACAGTACCGAGTACGTTGCAGATCTTTTTTGGGGTTTCGTCGAAAAACTCCAAACGTATTGCAGGAGCACCAGACAAAATATGGCAACAATGAACAGACGAATGGTAGAGCTATAAAGATAGATTCTGACGAGAAAAAATTTCTGGTCCGACAGAGAAACCCAAACTTTCAAGCAGTTTGTCGCTGATGACCCCACCATACGGCACGTAGTCCAGGGGGATATGGTAACACTCGTAGAGTGAGTTTATATATATATATATATATATATATATATATATATATATATATATATATATATATAAGAATGAAAATAGTTCTTGAAAACAAATCTTGAAAAGGACCTCCTCTCTCTGGTGGACTGGGTTAAGAAATGGCTCGTAAATTTTAATTTTAATGCTTCCAAAATGAAGTTGCTAACCACCATAGACAACCGCTCCTACCCCCATCAGAATAGTTCAGGTTAGTCTCCTTGAAAGCAAAACACTGCGCATCCTTTGCTTAACTCTATCAGCCGACCTCAAGTGAAATGACTACATTGAATCCATACTTAAATCTGCTTCTAGGAAGGTTGGTTCCTTGTGAAGAGCCAGGAGATTTTTCTCGCCTGAATCCATCTTGCACATATATGAATCTACCATCCGCCCGTGCATTGAATACAGCTGTCACATTTGGTCGGGTGCCCCTGCTATTCATCTCTGGCTTCTTGACAAAATCCAACGGAGAATCTACAATGTAACTGATCCCGACCTAGTAGCTCAACGCCAGTCTATTTCTCACCGACGTAATGTGACTTCCTTCTGTCTCTTCAGCAAATATATTCACGGCTTCTGCTCCGATGATTTTTTTGCTAAATAAAGGACCTTTTGCTTTCCAATGTGTTGTGCAAATGCATCCCTGTAGCATTGCTACAGAAAACATTTTGACCACGTTTCAAAAGTTCATATTAAAGAATCCCACTAAACCGAATTTGAGTCTCACTAAACAGTTTCTTTTTACCCTGCTGGTTCCGTTTTCAGCTGAGAAGAGTGGATATTGGAGTTGGTAAGTTCCAGTGATATGACACAAAGAGTTGTGAGTTCAATACCGGCAGTGGTGGACATTTAATGTTTTAAGTTAAAGGGAGATAACTACATGGCTACCGGAAATGGCATTGCACATGGAATTAGAATGATATACCCCAGTGATCGAAATAAAAGGGTTCAGTTCGAAATTCCTATCACCTGAAGAAAGCCGGTGTATACAACGACCAAAACGTCATAAACATGGCAATAAAGATGAATTCAGCAGTCCAATCAATGCAAATAAAGTAAATACTACCTCATCTCAGAAACATAGACAGTTTCTTTTCACTTTTCTGATTTCGTATTAAGCTGAGAATTTGAAGATTTTTCGGCAGACCTGAAGCAGACTACCACCACATTTAATTTCGTTGTTTTCAATTTTTTTTTTTTGATATTTTTCAGCGCAGTACGATCGATTGTTACTTAAACTTTCCGATTATCAAAAGAAATTTTGAAAAATTACAATATTTAAACAAATTTGGGGGGGGGTCAGTTTCTCATACAAGATTAAAATAAATCGATCCTTCATTTTCAACCTACTATAAGGTTGCATGAGAAACTGGTCCCCCTCCATAAAATTGATGAAATATTAAAAATTTTGCAAATTTTTTTTGTCATTCGTAAAGTTTAAGGTGTAAAAGATAATATTGCACTGAAAAATGTCCAAAAAATTTGATAATGAACAAATTTACAGATGGCGGTAATGTCATACCGGCATCTGGTTTTAAAATGGAGGCTCGATTTACTATAAAGTTGTATGAGAAACTGATCCCCCAGAAAATGTTTAAATAATGAAATTTTTCAATTTTTTTTTCTCAATCGTAAAGCTAAGGGGTAATCGATTTTACTGCACTGAAAAAAAAAATGAAAAACAACGAAATTAAATGTGGTGGTAGTCTGCTTCAGGTCCGCCGATTTTTCTTGATCATCTGTCTACATTTATACTGCCGCTGGATCTGAACAAACAACAAAGAACACGTATATATAAAAATACAGTTTTATATTTTTAATCTTCGTCGGTGACGCTTGCGTTGAGCAGTAGAGCAGTCAGAGAGAATCACGCACACGAAGGAGTCGTTGGGAGTCGGAAACTAGCGGAGTTTTCTCTGTTCCTTCAGCAAAAAATTCTAGAATTTCATGGTCTTAAAACTCTCACGAATTTTTGCTTTTACAGGTTATCGCTTTGTTGATTTATCTACGGCGGGATGTATTTGTCAATCACACACGTTTGTTCATTGCTTTTCAAGCTGATTATCGCTTCTTCTTTTTTTCGTTGCGTTTGTTGACATCATCTACGACAGGATATATCTGTCAACCACCTGGGACATGCAATCCTGAGACATGCAATGAGGAAAGAGGGCTTGGAGAACCTGATACTAACAGGCCAGATAGAGGGAAAAGGAGACAGAAGAAGGCAGCGGATAACATATTTGCAGGGCCTGATCAGGTGGATGACAAAATGGGGATTGCGTGGTGGAACAAAAGAAAGCATGCTAAGAGCCACCAGGGATAGGGAAACGTAGAAAGCCATGATCGCCTGCTGAAAGAACAAGCCACATGAAAGAAGAGAACTTAACTCTCCAAGTTTTTGTCCACCTCTGCTGTAGCCACAACTCAACTCTTTGGGTTAAGTTTGTTTCTGTAATACTTTAACCAAAGATTTTATCCACTGGACTATATGTACCCAAAGAGGTGAAAAAAAAAACAAAAAAAAACTAGGAACTGAAACTAAGAAATCTAAAAAAAGGCTTGACAAGTGAAACTAGATCAATCTACACCTTTGAACGAAATTAAAGGTTGGATTTGAAATTCCACCGTATATCAAGTGAAGAAGTCCGGAGAGTACAACGGCCGAAACGTAGTAAATACGAAAATAAAGATGAGAACAACAGCTAGAATAATGTAAATAGTTACACTACATCATCTACGAAATATAAACAGATCTTGAAGAAGGCCGAAGCGTACAACGGTCGAAATGTTGTGAATATGCCAATAAAGATGAGGACAACTGGCCGAATAATGTAACTAGTGTAAATTGTCCTTAATCTACCCAAACGTTTTCCTTTTATTTATTTATTTTTTTCACTGTGAATCCTGGTATACATCATGCCATGCATGATACACACTTTGGGCGATCATGTCTCCAAAGGGACATGAGTGACTGGGCAGAAGATTTTCCCGCAATAGGTTGCCATTACTTTCTGCGGTGAACTGGCTACCAACCAAGTCTATAGAACCCAATCTATCCTGCTATTTTACCCACCTCTGGAAAGAGAAGAGACATAAACTAGGAAGAGAATACTGGATTGCTACATGCTGTCTGTCTTTCAATATGGCAGTGAAGATGAAGGAAAAACTTGAAGCAACTGAAATGTAGTTCTACAGAAGGATGCTGCGAATATCATGGATCGAGCATGTGAGCAATGATGAGGTCTTGGAAATGATGGAAACAAAAAGGAAATTAATACTGAGCATCAGGAAGAGACAGCTGAAGTTCCTGGGACACGCAATGAGGAAGGAAGGTGGGCTTGGAGAATCTGATACTAACAGGCCAGATAGAGGGGAAAAGAGACGGGGAAAGCAACGAATAACATATTTGAAGGACCTAATCAGGCTGATGACGGAACGAGGGTTGCATGGTGTAACAGGAGAAGGCGTGCTCAGAGCCACCAGGGATAGGGAAACGTGGAAGGCCATGATCACCTACGTCCTGAAGGGACAAGGCACACAAAAGAAGAAGGGTATTTGCGCGCAAGTGAATGCAACGAGTACAACTGGAATTCGAACTCGGCTCTCCGATTTCTCGCTTCGAACCGATATTCACTGCATCAAAACGCACATTCACTCGTTCGATTTTGTTTGTATGGCAATGACATACTAGTTGGTGGTTAGCAAATATACTGTGCATCTTTCATGATATAAGAGTGTTTGATTTTTTTTTTTTTTAAATGAATTTATTTAACTTCAAATCCTCAAAACTCATCACTGCTGGATCCGTGTAAATGCCCTAAACTATCATCTGCAGAATTATTACTACTGTCAATCATGTACCATAAATGATCCTCACTACCATCCATTTTATGATGGTAACCATGGTGGCAACTGATACATTCGTCTTGGAAGACGCACACGTATTTTTCAGGGTACTTTTAAGGTAAAACTGCATCTCGTAAACTGGAAAATATGATACGGAGAGAGCACATGACAAATAAGAGAGTTTTACGGAGAACTAGCAGTATAGCCCGGCGTTGCTCGGGTGTAATGAAAGCTTTAAAACTAATCCATGGTCCTGGAGCTCAGACTCATCCGAAAGAATATTTGTGTGAAGTTTGGTGAGAATCGGATAAAAATTGTGGATTCGTATAAAGGACATACAGTCAGATAAACAGATACACACACAAACATTTTGCCTTTTGTATATATATATTATCGATTTTATGCACTATTGTAAGAACTGCAATCTTGAAACTTCTGAATATCGCTTCTTATGTCTTTGTCTATGAGTGTATCAAATTTGTTTAAAATCGGACCACTCCTTCTATAACCCGATTTTCGATATTTATCGGATGTACCTCGGCACAAACCCTAGCTAAGATCACTCGTAGACGCTTATAGTACAACTGTGTAAATTTTCAAGAAAATCGGTTCCCCCGTTTTGGAGTCTATAGGTAACGGACACACGCGCACACAGACGCATACACATACACACACAGAGACAAAGTTCCATTTATAAATAAATTTAGATATGAACTACTATTGGCTATTTTTAAATTCTTTGAGAAAAGAAGGTTTGAAGCTTGTAATACACATGAGGCGCATCTACGGCTAGAGTCAATCAGTCAGTTTAGTGCCATACGTGGTACACCTTTGGGCGATCATGTCTCTTTTGATCCATGACTCACTAGGCAGAAGATTAGACATAGCTCAAAGGTAGAATCGCCGACTGATTTCAATTGGGTCGGGTTTCAATCCAATCCTGATTAGAACCAATCGGATGTCTAACCGTACTGATGAGCCGCGATACAAATCTGTCTCAAGTTGCAGACATAAAATTGCGTAAAAAATATTTAGCTTTCGACAAATAATGAACCTTAGAAGTTGATATGCTGCTGAACGACCAAATCGAATCTTTGGCCATTAAGGTTGATAAGCCGTGAAATAAAGTAAGCGCTACATCGCTACAAACCGTCTTTACGTCAATGAAACCTGATGTCCTACAAACTGATTCCTTACAAAGAAGAATTTTTTTTATTTATACGAATCTATTCTAAAAATCTTGTCGGCATTAAATAAGCCATTAAGGTCGGTATACTGTAAAAGATGGAAAAACTATTTGAAAATACTGATATGGTCCACATAATGCAATACCTTAAATGCTTAAGCATATTAAAACGTATAACACCTACACTAGTCCATTTACAATGTATATAGCTATATCACTCTTTCTCTCTCTCTCTCTCTCTCTATATATATATATATATATATATATTAGTCATCCACATACAAGCCTGTTTCGCTGTATCACTGCTCATCAGTGTGGCTAGACATATCCACTTGCTTCTGATCGATCGATTTGGTGTCAGCCGGAGTCGCTACTCTATCGACGCATGGAACCAGAGAAGGGAAATTTTAACGTGTTGTATATAAGCGGTGTATGCACACGCCAGTCACCGAAAGAACTCAATTCATTTTTGAAAAGTCACGCTCTCTTTCTCTCTCTCTCTCTCTCTCTCTCTCTCTATATATATATATATATATATATATATATATATATATATATATATATATTATAATTATGTTATTCCATTGGTTCATAAAACCATTATATCACTACACAAAAATTCTCATGATTCACAACAATATTATTCTTCTTCAGGTGACATTTTAAAAATAAATGATGAAAATGATTAATTTTAGAAAATATAAGATGAATTCATGGTTATTTCAAAAATTAAAATTTATAAAAGTAAATCCATGAACAGTAGATTTTAATCTATCTGTTCTTTCACTTCCTTGCAATTAATAATATCGGAAAAAGGTGACATCCACGCCGATTTCTACAAAAAGCCTGCCAGAAGGGATGTGCTTGTTCACTACCAATCAGCCCTCTCAGCGCAAAGAGCCGATACATTAAAAACGAGCTCACACGTATCCGGGGTAAATGCAGTAAAGAAGACCGTAACACCCACACTGCACTTTTCAAGGAGATACTGAAGACGAACGGCTACCCCCAGTCCTTTGTGGGACGCCTGGAACGGAAAGATAATAAAGGCCGAAGGCGACATACCCCCTCTAACACTTGCTTCCTGAGATTAACGCACTTCAGTGAAAACATCACTACAAAAATATGTAGAGCTATCCACAGAGAGGGATTGGACATACACCTGGCCCACTACGACTACACTCTTCGCAGACACTTCAATTACAACCACAACATACCAGCAACAACACCACATGCACACTGGCCAATTCCCCTATTCCTGACACCGGTATATGCCACAAGGTATATGTCGTGTACCGCATACAATGTGAGGAATTTTATGTTGACAACACCACCAGCCCGTTAGACATCAGAATCAAAGAACACCTACAAGCACAAGCGTCATATTTCCACAAACCCCTAAAAAATGCAAAAACACAGACAAAAACATAATTGTCAATATTGAAGCTAGAGAGCGGAATCAAGGAAACTTACGCATAAAAGAATTCTTAATAATAGATAAACTATATCCACAGATTAACAATAGACAGGAGCACAACCTGGATTACATAACAGGATAATTAACGCTGTCACGCACCTGACACACACCAGCCACAATAGTAAAATGTATACACGGTTTAACGCACACGAATAAACATACGTACGCACACACACACTTACCCCATGCCCCAACACACTTTACACCGGAACACCTATATATACATATACACACGCACGTATATATATTTTTACACACACACTCCAACATACTATACACTGAACACATACACACACATACATATATACTACAACACACTATACACCAGAACACATACACACACACACACACACACACACACACACATGTATCTATATACACACACGCACACGGACACATGATACCATAAAAGGTATGTCGGTATATACATATAAAATGATCACAGAGGGAAAAAATAAAATAAAATAATTAAAAATAAATAGATAAATAAATAAATAAAATAAAATAAAATACAAAAATATACGCACATAAACACGCACACATAACACACTCACGCAAACGCACACACGAGAACATACGAGAACACACGAGAACACACGAGAAGGAATACAGGACGGCAAAAAAAAGAAAAAAGTAGCAATAAACACGCCAATCAAAGCAGATAGATATAACGCCAGTCATAAAACAAGACTTTGGCAAAAGTCAAACTCACGGTCAGGTCAATGCATACTTAGATAAACCACATATTCAAGCAGACTGATATCATTAGACCGTAAAAAGGCCTCAACTATCAATCACGCATATATATACCATAAACACACACACATGCATAATCTAACACACTTACACATACACACACACACACACACACACTACAATTAATGACAGCAGCAGCCAGAAATGACCATTCGTTGAAAGGCACGAACTCGAACACAAGCTCTTCTACCATTCTGAAGATGAGATTTTGATCTCGAAATATTAATGTATAATAAATAGGTAACACCCAACAACTTCTATACCTTCTTTATTTTACTAAGCACATTGTGATAGCCTTCAAGATCTAACTATATATATATATATATATATATATATATATATATATATATCAAATATGTTTGTTTTTAAGAGCACGTCACGTTGAAACAGCGGTTCCTCTAGGATCACTAAAGTTTAGTAACGTCAATCCTCGTCAGTACCTGGATGGGTGACCGCTTGAGAATACCAGGGGCTGTGAACTTGGATGTGCAGGTGGTGTAACGGATAACGCTCGGGATTCTTCATAGGAGAGCCGAGTTTCAATTCTAACTGGGTTTGTTATATTCATTTACAATGCAAATACCATTTGGAAAGACATGAATCTACCACTTCACCCCAGATATAGGTTAATTAGTAATGTTCATACTGCTAAACCATTTTAAGTAAAAAAAAAAAAAAAAAAAGAATTAAAATCTTAAAATATTTCCTGACTTAAAATAACGGCCAAAAGATTGATAAGCTGCACAGACGAATCAATCAAAAACGGTTGCCCTAAAAGTATAAAATTATTTTTTAAATATCTGTTTTTGAAGCAATAAAATTGCTCATAAAAATATATGTAATATAAACCATAAATATTTACATTTATGTATTAAATAACCCATAGCGTTGATAAGATGCTAAGCAAAAACATTCCATTAATAACGATTTCCTACATTTTTCTGAGAAATGGGCAAAAATCCAACCTCTGTATAAAAGCCGAAGCATTTAACCAAACACATTAAGTTCAGATGTAGTGATTTTGCGAATTCCCACGCTTAGAATATAGTTTTTCTTCCACAACTACATTACGCAATTATTTTTTATCATTTCATCTGTTTTATAAAGTTTCAAGTTCCTGAAGTTTTTGTTTAACAGCCAAGAATAGCATTGTCTTATGAATGTAACGGGGTTTTTTTTACTTAACATACAAATTGATTGAAGTGACATCTTAAAAAACAACATGGAAACCATTTAACATCTTACAACGGTCAGCAATAACGGGGCATTTGTAACACTTAATATAAAAAAAATAAGGGAAGTCGCTACTGACAAGAATGGAAATTTAAAGCATAAATAAAAGCTGAGTAGTAAAATGTTTCATGAAATGCTTATAAAATCTAAGCAGAAAAGGTGGTTCTCGACAGGCACCAAAGGATAATCTGTAATGTGATCGGTTCAGTCCTGGCAGCTCGACTCCAGACACTTTCTCACCGGCGGGATATGGCTTCTTCTGTCCCTTCTACAAATATTTTCATGGCTTCTGGTATAAGGACTTCTACAAGGCACATTCAATAAATAAGGTGAATTTTTCGGTATAAGGACTTCTACGAGGGTCCTTCAATAAATAAGGTGAATTTTTCGGTATAAGGACTTCTACGAGTCTCATTCAATAAATAAGGGGAATATTTCGGTATAAGGACTTCTACGAGTCTCATTCAATAAATAAGGGGAATATTTCGGTATAAGGACTTCTACGAGTCTCATTCAATAAATAAGGGGAATATTTCGGTATAAGGACTTCTACGAGTCTCATTCAATAAATAAGGGGAATATTTCGGTATAAGGACTTCTACGAGTCTCATTCAATAAATAAGGGGAATATTTCGGTATAAGGACTTCTACAAGGCACATTCAATAAATAAGGTGAATATTTCAGGATAAGGACTTCTACGAGGATCATTCAATAAGTAAGGTGAATTTTTCGGTATAAAGACTTCTACGAGGATCATTCAATAAGTAAGGTGAATTTTTCGGTATAAGGACTTCTACGAGGGTCCTTCAATAAATAAGGTGAATTTTTCGGTATAAGGACTTCTACGAGTCTCATTCAATAAATAAGGGGAATATTTCGGTATAAGGACTTCTACGAGTCTCATTCAATAAATAAGGGGAATATTTCGGTATAAGGACTTCTACGAGTCTCATTCAATAAATAAGGGGAATATTTCGGTATAAGGACTTCTACGAAGGTCATTCAATAAATAAGGTGAATTTTTCGGTATAAGGACTTCTACGAAGGTCATTCAATAAATAAGGTGAATTTTTCAGTATAAGGACTTCTACGAGTTTCATTCAATAAATAAGGTGAATATTTCGGTATAAGGACTTCTACGTGGCTCCTTCAATAAATAAGGTGAATTTTTCGGTATAAGGACTTCTACGAGTCTCATTCAATAAATAAGGGGAATATTTCGGTATAAGGACTTCTACGAGTCTCATTCAATAAATAAGGGGAATATTTCGGTATAAGGACTTCTACGAGTCTCATTCAATAAATAAGGGGAATATTTCGGTATAAGGACTTCTACGAAGGTCATTCAATAAATAAGGTGAATTTTTCGGTATAAGGACTTCTACGAAGGTCATTCAATAAATAAGGTGAATTTTTCAGTATAAGGACTTCTACGAGTTTCATTCAATAAATAAGGTGAATATTTCGGTATAAGGACTTCTACGTGGCTCCTTCAATAAATAAGGTGAATTTTTCGGTATAAGGACTTCTACGAGTCTCATTCAATAAATAAGAAGAATTTTTCGGTATAAGGACGTCTACGAGGATCCTTCAATAAATAAGGTGAATTTTTCGGTATAAGGACTTCTACGAGTCTCATACGAAAGCTGCGGCTAGATAATAACCCCCTTGTTTGTGATTGCAATCTTTTGTGGCTGTCAGAGAAATTAAAACAGGTAAACGAGCAGATGGAAACTGCTACCTGTGAGCAACCTGCCAGTTTAGAAGGATTGTCAGTTGCCTCACTTCTGCCGGACCAGTTTCAATGCCGTAAGTACAGAAGAGATCAAATCAGTTCACATCTTCACATCTAGGATTCTCTCTTCTATGTCCTTGGAGTCAAATCAACTTCATTGCCTCTATATTTTCATCTTTTCATGAGATCTGCTGTTTTTTTACACTATTTATATTCAGACTGTTTTCCCTATATTTGTTGTTTTTATCACAATTTTTTGCTCATTGGACACTCATCTTTCTGAGGGGTATATTGACCTGGGTAACCTACATGGAATTCCGAACTGAACCCTTTATTTAATTTATTGGATAGATTGTTCTCATTCCACAACCCCTGTATAGGGATATCTTATCTAGTTCTTACGTTTACCTTTGCTCTGTTATTGCCTGTAATGGCCTAGTGAGTAAGTGTTGATTTGTAAATTTGGTTGTGAGTTCAATCCCTACGTTGGACAGTGTAAACAAGTGGGCAATAACTAAATGGTATTTACATTACTTACATTGCTTGGACTGTTGTCCTCATCTTTATTGCTATATTCACAATGTTTCGGCTGTTGTGCACTCTGACCTTCTTCAGGTGTAGAATTTTGAACTGAACCCTTTATTTTGTTTACTGGGGTAGATTGTTCTCATTCCATGAGTCATGCCACTTCCAGATGTCTTAGTTATCTTCCTTTAGCTGAACTCTGTAGGTCTTTTTTGTTTACTACTGCCTGACAGGTATTGAACTCTCACGTCACTGGAACTAGCCATTGCTTTTATTCACAGGACAAGGTCAGATCGGCTGAAACATTGTGAATATATCAATGGGGATGAGGACAGCGGCTTGAGCAATGTAAATAATGTAAATGAATGCAATATCTCATCTCAGAAATAAAAAGAAAAACTAAACAGTATTAAATAAAAATAAGAACTAGGCAATGTCTCTAGACATGGGCAGTGGAACAAGAACAGTTTATCTCTGAACTGAACCCTTTATTTAATCTATGGGAGGTAGACTCTTCTCATTCCACTGCTGATGTCGGGAGATATCTTATTTTTATTTGATATTGTTCAATTATTGCCTACTCGTTTCCACTGAGTGCAGGAAGTACACACTGCCCAACCCGGGGATTGGACTCACAATCAGGTTCGGAAACCAACACTTTTATCCTCTAGGCCATTGTCCCGTAGTCTTCACTTGTGGATCAAATGAAAAGTTTAGTTTGATATATTCAGATTGATATACACCTGCTGGGAAGGGTGGAGGCACAGCCGACAAAGCAGTATAATAAAAATAACAAAGATGAGGACAATGGTCTGAATGCGAATAGTGTAAAAAATGATAACTTCTCATCCCAGAAATTTAGAAAAAATCTTTTTCTTTATGGTTGCTTCCACAAACACTATGATCTTAACTTTTTCAACTAAAAGGTGAATCATTATCTATTCTCTCTATCCTCATAATTTCCACTTTCTACCACCTTCTCTTTGACTTATATCACACCATATTCTTCATTACGATTCCAACAGTAATCCTCTACCTTGAGTGGCCTTTTAGCATTGTTCTGTTAGACCATCACTCCCATCGATGTCCCCTCACCATTGCACTCTGTTCTGGGATAGTTCATTGTTGTCAATGTTTTTGTAATTTCTTTTTTACAGATATGGGTGCAAATCTCTTTAACTTCTGGGCAAGGTAGTTTTGAATTCAGAGATTTTTCTTTTCTTAGACCGGTTGCTACGCAAGGCTATATAACCCAGTCTGTCCTGTTATTCAACCCATAGTTGGGGAGAGAAGAGATGAATTCATACCTTTTCCAAAGTTATTGGCACATAAGTGAATGTAACAAACTTGACTGGAGTTTTTTTTTTTGGTGGTGGTGGGGGGGGTTTATGTGCGGAAAAAGATCTCTGGAAGCCTCTGCTGATAATGTTATATATCGACAAACAACAAACACGCATATATATAAAAATATAAAGTTATATTTTTATTAATGACGATGAACCGTGTAGCATAGGGAACAGAGAATTGAGAGAGCGCGCTTCTAATGGGTTGACGGGAGTGTAGTCTTATCTGTTGTGTCTCTCTCTTCACCGGCCGATCTCTGTTGCTCCTCTACTGGCGAATCCGTGTGCCGAGGTCTTTTTATAATCTTCCAGAACCGGGACTTTTTCTTCCGGTTTTGCCTCGCCCACGCACGCCCACGTAATTCTCAGAGACACCTGTTCTGTTTGCCTCTGTAGTTATTTCCGCTGCTGCCGGAAATAAGGTCAAACGACATCCGTTCCTTTCAACGACCGGAAACACCCTCGCTTGCATCAGCCTTCCTCGGGTGGGGCCAGATTGTTATATTACAATAAGAAATTAAGAAATTGAAGAGTGTGAAGCTGCTCATCTACTCAGTTAACTCGAAGTAATGAAAATATAAACAAATGGCATGTTAAGTATCATGCATCTAAATGAACAGTTGGACGAATAAAATGCATATATTTACTGTCTTTTCTTAGCCTAGGTCTCGTCTCAGCTGGGTAATGACGTCATAATGGCGTGTCCTGAACAAAAGACAAAGAGAAAATAATAATAATAATAATATCCGGTTACAGAGATAGGATCAGTAACAATTTGATGGAAATTTAGAATGGACCTGAAGGAGACAACCACCACCTTTAAATTTGTTGTTTTTCTTTTTTAGATTTTTCTTTTTAACTTTTTTCAGTGCAATCTTATCGATTACACCCTAAACTTTTCGATTGACAAAAAAAAAAAATTGTAGAAATTTCAACATTTAAACAATTTTAGGTGGGGGCCCAGTTTTTCATACCCCCTCATAGTAAATCTATCCTGTGCAATTACTTTTTTGTTTGCGCATATTCAACAACTGAATCCTTTGTGAAATTTTTAAATAAAGCCATTCTTGGAGTTTCTAAGGAAAATGTTATCGTAAGAACTGAAGAAAAGTTTAAAAAGACAAAAACAAGAGCAACAACTAGTCCCAAAAAATATACAAAACAAAGCCGCCTCTCTCCAATTGTTTAAATAATGAAATTTTTTAAAATTCTTTTTGATAATCGGAAACTTTATGTAATAATCGATAAGACTCCGCTGAAAAAAGTAAAAAAAAATTAAAAACAATAAATTTAAAGGTGCTGGTAGTCTTCTTCAGTTCCGTCGAAATGTATAACACACACAGACAGAACAGGCAAAGTTAACCATGCAGACATGTTGACCAAAAACCACAAAACAGGATGTGCTTTCTTATTGCTACGGCAGTCCCTGGCGATCGTAATGCATCTTTGAAGATTTTCAAACTATCAAAATACAAGTATTTTTGAGATTAAATCTAAAAAATGTGGCACCTGAGGACATCAATAATTTCAGTTGTAGTTGGAAAGAAGCAGAAGCAAGCTGCATTCACCCTAGTCGGGTTGAGCGGGCTTCCTTCCCGATGGAGGAAGATTCATTGGGATTTGTTTAAGGGCAGAGTCCCAAGTTCTACCCTGTTATCTAACCCATAACTGAAGGGAAGGGGCGGGTTAATACCTTCCCCAAGGGTACCAGTGCGTAAGTGAATGCACGGTATTCAATTGGAATTCGAACTCGGCTCACCAATTTCTCTTTCAGAGCCGATATCCACTGCCCCACAACGCACATCCATCACTAAACGCTTACAGTACCTGGTATTCCCAAACGGTCACCCATCTAAGTACTGCCCAGGCTCAACTTCGGTGATTGAATGAGAGCCGTGTATTCAACGTGATATGACCGTAAGCACAGTTGTAGTTGGAGCTCTCGGATTGATTGGAAAATGTTCCGATAGACTCATTGAAGTGATTCTTAATATCTTGTGCCTTAAAAAATACAAAAATTATACTTAAATGTGTGAGATCTTACGTTTTGGATTTTTTTTCTAATGATCAGTGAAAATGTCATGAAGCCATTTCCGGTTTTAGGTCTCCGATTGGAACCCGGAAAGAAATGTTTATACAGCAGATATCAAAGGCAATAATAATAACAAAAATAATAATAATAATAACATACATAGAAACAACAAAGGAATGGATGATACAATTAGTCAAACAACATGAAAACAGAAAGAAAAATATTCAATAATAAAAGAAGGCAGTAAATACAAACAAGATTTACATTTAGTAGATTTTGTAGAAAAGCAAAACAAAAGCCAAGAGTCAATTGTTGCGTCAAAAAATATGAAAATGAAAGCCAAAGATAAAGCTCTTGAACAGATGAAACAGCGCTGGCAAGACAAACCTCTGCATGGCCAATATCCAGTACGTGCCAATAAATCCAATGTTGATAAAATTAATACTCATCGATGGTTACGTGCATCTGGATTAAATTCTGAAACTCAAGGCTTTATTCTTGTTGCGCAAGACCAAAGTCACTTCACTAGGAACTTTCAGGTAAATATTATACATAATAATATGGATCTAAAATGCAGGTTCTGTGATAAAAAACCAAGAAACAATAAACCTTCTAATCTCAGGATGTTCTGTACATGCCCTGAATGAATATAAAATCGTCACGATAGAGTTGGGTAATGTTTACACTGGACAATATGCAGACACTATGGAAAATATGTAAACAAACACTGGTATGAATATCACCCAGCACCGGTTACAGAAATAGAAGATGTCACCATTCTATGGGATTACACCATCTAAAAAAAATTAAAGCAAATAGGCCAGACATTATTGTTAAAAACCAGAAAAAAACTTACCTATTAATTGATATGGCTTGTCCAGCGGATTGTAACATAGCAACCAAGGAATTCGAAAAACTGTCAAAATATAAAGACCTGGAAATTGAAATAGAAAAAATGTGGAAATTGAAAACAAGAATCGTGCCAGTGATAGTAGGTGCACTTGGAATGATAAAAAGAAATCGAACAAAACAACACATTGAAAGAATCACTGGAAACCCCCGCTTAAGAGATATACAAATAATTGTCTTGTTAAGTACAGCACAAGCACTAAGGAGAATTTTGTCTATGTAACGCTAGGGATGTTATGGGTTATTAAAAAAAGCATGAAATATAGCCATAACAGCAAACCACAAGTTACCTTAGGTCTTTTCCGCAGACTTGGTAGGTAGTGTAGGCATAGCAGAAATCGAAAATATAATAATAATAATAATAATAATAATAATAGCAGAAATGTATAGAAAACAGATGAAAGAGAGAAAATAGTTCAGGAAGTTAAATCCTGACTCAACCAAACCAAAATCAAGTTGATACACGCTGGAAATGCTGGTAGGAAGTTTGTGAGACATAAAGGCCATAATCAAGAAAATTTAAAATAGAAAGTATTCGAGACAATGCTTTTAATTTTGCAGTCACGTATGGTCAGTGGCTCCTGCTATAAATGTAGAGATGCTTGATAAAATCCAAAGAATCAGCAATATTATTGGCCCTGATCTGGTATCTCGGCTTCAGTCGAATTCACGTTTCCTTAATATAGCTTCCCTGTGCTTTTTCTGTAAATACTTGCATGGCAGTTGTTCGGATGAACTCTTCGGTATGGTACCTCGACGTAAGGTAATGATTAACAAACTTGTCTCGCTAGAACCTATTACAACTGAGTAATGAAATCGATCCACACAAGGTACCCCATAATTTCGGCCCTTTGACACATTTAAGCAGTGCTTAGAAAATCAACTCTTCCCTATGGTTCCTTTAAGAATTTAAACTTCATAACAATAAAAAATCGATCCCCCACTTTGTGCCCAGTAGACGCTTTAATTGTCTTTGCAACTATTAAGTCAATTAGTTAAGTGCCATACGTGATACACGCTTGAGAGATCATGTCTCGAAAGAGACATGACTGACTGGGCAGAAGGTTATCCCGCAGTAGGTCGCCATTGCTTTCTGCGGTAGACTGGTTGCCATCCAAGGCTATAGAACCCATTCTGTCCTGTTATTTAACCGATAACTGGAGGGAAGAGACGAATTAATACCTTTCCCAAGGGTATTTGCGCGTAAGTGAATGCAAGGAATTCAACTGGAATTCGAACTGCGTAAATGCCTTTGAACTCTGTTAAGGCGGTAAAGTGAGAATTAGGCACCTTCAACCCCTATGATAAAGTTTAGCAGACATACACGCAAAAAAAGTTGTGTCAGAATTACAGTTTTCTTTTCGCACACATATTAACCTCAGCTATTTTTATTGATCTAAAAAGCTTTTTAGAGAATTTGAATAAAACCCGAACAAATGAAAAATGGATCTATGCATGCTATATTTGCAGTTTACCATAACATAAAAAATAATCCAGAAATAAACTGATATGTAACATAATCTGAGAAGAAAATATATAATATTAAAAAAAAAAGTTATTTTTTCTTGAAATAAATTTATATCTGTGAAGAAGAAATTTTAAATAAACACATTGAAACAATTAACTGTATTTATTATAGCAGTATAGCCCGGCGTTGCTCGGGTGTAATGAAAGCTTTAAAACTAATCCATGGTCCTGGAGCTCAGACTCTTTGGACGTTGGCACGAAAGACTAAAAAGCAATAGTTGTTTCCAGTTAAAGCGAAACCGTAGATTGAAAGAAAAATGAATGGATGTAAGTCAAATTTTGATTTCCTGCTATCGATATCAAATAAGTTTTTTTCGTCGTAAACTGAATTTTGAAGGCTAAATAAGTCCTCTGAGTAAATGGTATCATGACTGAGACTAAGAACTACAATTATACCTACTTAGAGCCAAATCCGAAGCAAAAACTAAAATAAAAGGGCTGAAAAAAATACAGACATACAGGCAGATAAACACACACACACACACACACACACACACACACACACAAAGATCTTGCCTTATATATATATATATATATATATATATATATATATATATATATATTATCAATTTTCTGTACTATTGTAAGAACTGCAACCTTAAAACCTCTGAATATCGTTTCTTATGTCTTTGTCTATGAGTGTATCAAATTTGATTAAAATCAGACCACTCCTTCTATAACCCGATTTTTTTTCGATTATCAATTTTCGATATTTATCGGGGGTACCTTGACACAAAAACTAGCTAAGAACACTCGCAGACGCTTATAGTACAACTGTGTAAATTTTCAAGAAAATCGGTTCAGCCGTTTCAGAGTCTAGAGGTAACGGACACACACACAGACACGCACTCATACACAGACAAAGTTCCATTTATAAATAAGTTTAGATTATTTTCATTTATATCTCTTTATGAGATGGCAAATGATCAATTTTGTATTGTAATTGCTTCACATATTTTAATAATATAAACTAACGGAATCTGTGGAATTTCCACGGAAGGTTAATTATAATTTCCTGGTAAAAATTTTACTTCTTCATACTACAACTGATAGTAACGTCTTCAAACATAAACGTATTGGGCAATAAAATAACGATAACACAAAGTGTAATTTTATTAAAATATCTATAAAAGTAACGTCCATAGAAGCTACTTTACTGTAATCGTATATTAAGCGGCGTATGCACAGACCGTAACCAAAATACTGTACGCTATTTTGTGAGAGATTTTGAAAGAGAAAATTTTTTTTTTTAATTACTGAAAAATCATGGCTCCTGTGTACATTGTGAACAGAAAAGACCAATTGAGTAATGGCCAAGGATGTAGAGGCCAGAAATTTCGTTATTGGGTCGCGGGATTCGACAACAAACCTACCTATTTTTACTATATTGTACAGTATACACATATATACACACACAATTACTGCTACAACCACCAGCTTAAGCTGTTACTGATAAGATAATGCTATAGGCTCTTTCCTCCTACTCTCTCATTCTTTACTACCCTTCCGTTTGGCAAAGGTGAGAGAAAGGCTGAGGATTATAAAAAGATAGAGGGGAAGGCAAAATTCGTGTAGAGAGTAAGTGTAACGGACGGAGGAACTAAGTTACTAAGGAAAGAACAAGCGGAATTATTATATGATATAAAATTATTCAATATCTGTTTATATTTCTAATGTGAAATCTCTCTTTTTTCTATGATAATTGACTCGACTTGAGTATACATATACTCCTGCCATAGAGAGATCCGTTAGAAACATCGTGAGAGATCCGTAATTTACCGAACGATACCGAAGTTTCACAGAGAATACCGCGTCAGTAGTCATAGTAGCTCTGAGCTCCACTCAGCCAGAATAGTATTACAGAGCAACCGTCAGTTCCAACGTGGGCATACTTTTCCAGCGCGGCTTCACTTCAAAGACTTATATATATATATATATATATATATATATATATATATATATATATATATATATACCTTACTAATCGTATTCCTGGATTACTAACCAGTTCCAGTTTGTATTTTTACGTTTAATACAACTTATTCTCCTATCTCTACTATCTGTTTTGTGCGGTTCCTCACCCGGAATCCACAACAATTTCTGAGATGTGGTATTGTAACTATTTGCACCTTTTATATTATTCGGACTCTAGACCTCATCTTTATTGCCATATTCACCTGGTTCAGTGGATAAAAGTGTTGGTCGAAGTGATTCAGTGACCTTGACCCAAAGAGGTGAGGGTTCAGTACCTGGCCACAGCATAGGCTAACAAAGATTTAGAGAGTTGAGATACCAAATGGAAATAAATGAAACTGCGACATTCAGAAAAGGCACGGTACGTGAAACTAAAACTCTCTACCCCAATGGAATGAATACAGGGTTTGGTTCGAAATTCTAATGGATATCACCTGAAGAAGGCCAGAGCGTACAATGGCCGAAACGTCGTGAATATGACAATAAACATGACAACAATAGACCGAATAATGTAAATAAAATTATTCTTGTAAAATAGAGTTTCACATTTTTCTTGTCATTTCAATAGAAATAAATATTGATGGATGTTTCGACTCAGACCTGGAAATTTGCACATATGACAATAGTCACAAATAATTAATGAGAGAAAAGACTAGGTACAGTGGGTATTGAATAAAGGATAAAAGATGAACGGGATTCAAGAAGATAGACGATGGCAGTTGATGTTGCGTTTAAATGTTCTGAGTTTGTCGCTATCAGGGAAGAAAGTAAACGGAAGGGAGTTCCATAGAGGGAAGTGCGAGAAAAGAAACAGTTGGATCGGAAGCGGCGGTTACATTTAATAATTTAAACGGTAAAAGGGTGGGACCTAAGTACCAATCTATTTAATCTGTTCAGTCAGTTAAGTACCATACGTGAAACACGCTTGGGCGTTCATATCCCTCCACAGCATCCTCACATAAATCACTGCTTTTTTTTCCAGTTAAGTGCCATCCGTGATACATGTTTGAGGGATCATGTCTGGAAAGAGACATGACTGACTGAGCATAAAAATTTTCACGCAATAGGTTGCCGTTACTTTCTGCGGTAGACTGGTTGCCAACCAAGGTTATAGAACCCAATCTGTCCTACTATTTAACCCATAACTGGAGGGAAGAGACGGATTAGTACCTTTCCCAAGAGTATTTGTGCGGAAGTGAATGCAAGAAATTCAACTGGAATTCGAACTCGGCTCCTCGATTTGTCGTTCCGAGCCGATATCCACTGCACCACAAAGCACATCTTTGGGTGAATGATAGAAAGATTTATGACTGACTGGGCAGAAGATTATCCCGCAGTAGGTTGTCGTTGCTTTCTGCGGTAGACTAGTTGCCAACCAAGGCTATAGAAACCAATCTGTCCTATTTGACTCATAGCTAGAGGGAGAAGAGATGTATTATATTAGTAAGTAGCAGTTAGTTGGGGATCAGTTCATTACTTCATAACAATAGAAAACCGATCCCCTACTTTATGCCCAGTAGAAGTTTTAATTATGTTTCCAACTATTCAGTCAGTTTCCAACTATTCAGTCAGTTTTCAACTATATAGTCAGTCAGTTAAGTGCCATACGTGATACACGCTTTGGGCGATCATGTCTCGAAAAAAACATGACTGATTGGGCAAAAGGTTATCCCGCAGTAGGTTGCCATTGCTTTCTGCGGTAGACTGGTTGCCAGCCAAGGCTATAGAAGTCAGTCTGTCGTGTTATTTAACCCATAAATAGAAGAAGAAGCGATAGATTAATACTTTTCGCAAAATGATTTGGCGCGTAGGTGTATGCAACGAATACAATTCGAATTCGAACCCGGTTTCTCGTTTTGTCATTCCGAGCCGATATCCATTGCACCACAACGCAGATCCAAAGAGAGTCGCACGCTTCTTTGCAAACTGTCGAATTGACAAAAGCAATATTCACAAATTCAAACTCGCTGAACACCCACCTTGGCTACTAAAACAACCAGAATTCATTCTAGAATTAACAAAACACTCCAAATCTAATACTCAACTTATATCGATAATTTAAATAAGATCCAAGAACAACATCCCAACTGGACACAGATATACACAGACGGCTCTAAAGACAGAAATAAAGTAGGAAGGGCAGCCATCTTTAACCGCATCACACTCCAAAAACGCCTACCAGACAATACATCAATTTTCAGTGCTGAAGCTACAGTCATAAACTTAGCTTTAGACCTCATCCTCGAACTTAACCCCAACAAATATATATTTTCAGACTCATTATCAGTGCTAATGGCACTAAAAAACAAAAATCTAAATAACCCTCTGATCATCAATCTCCTAAACCTCATCACCCAAAATAAAAACATTATTGCTGCCATATCTGGTCGGGTGCCCCTGCTGCTCTCCTTGGGCTTCTTGACAAAATACAAAGGAGGATCTGTAACGTGGTTGATACTGACTTGGCAGACCGGCTGCAACCACTCTCTCACCGGCGTGATGTGGCTTCCCTGTGCCTCTTCTACAAGTACTTTAATGGCTTCTGCTCCGATGAGCTTAGATCTCTGGTGCCGCCTAAGCATGAATTTACACGAGATACTAGATTAGCAACTAGGTCCCACCCTTTTACAGTTAAACAAATAAGATGTAACCGTAAATTCTACTCCAACAGCTTCTTTTCTCGTGCTTCCCGCCTGTGGAACTCCCTTCCACAAGTCTGCTTTCTCAACAGCTACAATCTCCAGGTGTTTAAATGTAGGGTCAATAAGACACCTCCTATCACACTAATTCCCAATTATTCTCAGAACACTCTCATCTACCCAACCCTCATTCTCTGTATCCTTACCCGCCTATCACCCGCCCTCTGATATTTCCTATATTTAATCATCCTTTCTCCACTCTACGTAGCCCCCTGCGCAGTAGTGGCAGTGACATGCCTTGCTCGGGGTGAAACGCTTATAAAAAAAAAATTTATGCAGGATTCCCAGCCTCATTGGTCTCAGAGGAAACGAGATAGGAGACATAACAGCTAAAAGATCATTAAACATCAACATTAGTGATATAAAAGCACCCCACACAGATTACAAAACTTTAATCAACAACTTTATTACGACCAAATGGAGAGAGTTGTGGAACTCCTGCAAAAATAACAAACTCTACAAAATTAAACCCATCCTCAAAGAATGGATAGAAGTTAAAATTTCTCTTGTCAAGAAGAGAAAAAGTAGTAAATAGGCCACACCGCTGTCCCCCATTCACACCTACTAAAAGGTGAGGAGGCACCAATTTGCATTCCATGTCAGGAGCTCTACACAGTGAAACATATACTAACAAGCTGCATAGATCTTGAACAAATACGATTAAGATACTATCAAGAAAACAATCTGAAAGACATCTTTAACAAAACTGACCCAAATAAACTTTTAGAAGTTCTAAAAGCAATAAAATTATATAACAAAATATAGTTGCAAAAGAAGATAGCATATAACCATCACACATCAAATCACAACACCTCTACTTATATCTCGACAGCAATAGACTCACAAAAGATCAACAAGCAGTAAACAAAAACCAAACAAATTCTTCAGCATTAAATGACCCAAAAGGGTAGATATGCTGGTAAAACAAACAACTAAACTAAACTAAACTAAACTAATCTATCTATCTATCTATCTATCTATCTATCTATCTATCTATCTATCTATCTATCTCAGTTGGTTCATATCTATCTATCTATCTATCTATCTATCTATCTATCTATCTATCTATCTATCTATCTAGGTCTCTTCATATCTATCTAAGCAACAAAATTATATAATAAAATATAGTTATAAAAGAAGATAGCATATAACCATCACACATCAAATCACAACACCTCTACTTATATCTTGACAGCAAGAGACTCACAAAAGATCAACAAGCAGTAAACAAGAACCAAACAAATTCTTCAGCATTAAATGAGCCAAAAGAGTAGATATGCTGGTAAAACAAACAACTAAACTAAACTAAATTCATGTGGTCGGGGACACCAGGAAAAAAGCTCATGAGAGCGGTTGCCATGTAGAAAAGAGAGAGGGAAGCCACAGCACGTCGTTGATAAAGTGACTGAAGTCGAGACCAAGTCAGATCTTTTTTTGGATTTTTTAGAGAACCTCAAGATAAATAGCAGAAGCACTCGACCAGATATGGCAACAATATTCAATGCACGGACGAATGGTAGATTTATAAATGTACAAAATGGATTCTGACAAGAAAAACTTTCTGGCACGACACAGTGCTCCAAACTTCCTAGCATTAAATGCAGCTATAGATTCTATGTATTGAAAAGAGAGTGCTTATTAATTATATTTATATTATACTAGCATCATAGCCCGGCGTTGCCCGTGCAACTCGGGACATTTTAGTAGTAGAAGAAAAACAACTATTCTATTTCGTTTTGCGTAAGCGTGATTTAATGTTTTGTGTGACATTGTAAACAACATTGCGTTTGTTTTTGTTTCAAAATATTTACATTTTTGTTGACTAAATGAATTTAGCATAAAAATAAAAATTATTTATTTTGTTTTACTGTAATCAGAAATATAAAAAAATATTACACTCTCAGTTCAGAAATTTTCGAAGAATATTTAAAAATTAGACATTTAATTTTATAGGAAAAAGTTACATTAATGCCACACGAATTACAGACAGTTGATTTCCTGCATGAAATATTTAGCGAAAAAAAATCACATTTTTTTTGTTGACCAAATGAATTTTTAAAACGTCGGAATAAAAATTAGATACAAAGGCTCATTTTTTTTAATAAAAAATATTTTAGTCTCGTTTGACACGTGTGATTTGATTTCTGTAATGGAATCTAGCAACTATCTTAGATCTGAGATGTTTTACGGAGCAAATGTAAACAATCGGCTCCATTGGCCAAAAAGTGCAAAAGGGAAAATTGCTGAACTTAAACTCAAAAAGTATGTGTCGACCTGGCTTCCCTGTAGATATGTGTTCCTAGAAAGTTTGAATGGCGTAGCTTAAAAATGTAGGCTTGCATAGGGAACAGCCACACACAGACTCACAGATTGCTTTTTATATATATAGATGATTTATTGTCTAAGTTTTAGTTCGAAACAAATAAAACCATACAATAGAAAAATAGCATCCCAGCACTATAATATACAGGGTGTCCATAAAGTTCGTGCGCATTTTTAAAAATTTTGACACATACTTTTTGAGTTTAAGTTCACCAAAAAATTTATAACTTTATTTGTATTTGCGGTAGAAATAATTTGTAAAAAGGACTAGAAAGAAGTAAATCTATACTTTTTAAGGTTTTATTGAAATTTTATTTAAGTTTTCACATGTCCTCCATCATTAGCAATACAAAGGGTAATACAATTTTTCAGGCGTGCATAGCATACAGTCACACACAGACTCACAGATTGCCTTTTAATGGTGTAATGATTAGCAAGCTCGTCTCGCTAGAATCATTATAACTGAGTAGTGAGTTCTATCCTCACTGGATATCCCTACTTTCGGCCGTGTGTCACGTCTAAGCTACGCTTAGAAAATCACCTTCCTCCAGGTTTGGGATTTGGGCGTAGGGCTAACAAGCCTGCCCCATAAACAAGTTTGTTACGGAAACAGCAAAAACGCTGCCCCACACACCACTGGGTGTCAAGGTAAGTTTTTAACCGAGTCTAGTCTTATGAAAACTGTGCCGAAATCATGTAAGTGTGGGGTTGGATATCTATCTGGAAATGTTTTCTCATTGAGATTACTTAAATCTACACAATTATTTTTAAAATCTTTCTGCGTGAAGATTTGTATTATTCTTTTCAATTTTCGTTTAGTAAATATAGTCTTCGCTTAATAACGTAATAACCTAACCGCAACGAGGCTTTGAAAACATTTTAAATATGTTTTAAACTTTTATAAATTATTATAGTCAAAAATAAAAAATTTAAACAATTCTTGTAAAAATTCATTATTCATCGAATAAAAAAATTCTTCAGTCCCGTATATATAATATTTATAAAGGCAATTAAAAGCTTATTCAATTAAATAATGTCATAGTTTTATTGCATTTTTTATTTTACTATTCAGAGCAGATTTTTAGGAAAATTGTGACTGACTGAAAAAATAGATGATTTACATTTCCCAAGAAGTCTTGCTTTTATCAAATAAAACAAAGTTTCGTAACTATATAATTTCTAGAAATTTCATGAAATTGCGTGAAGATGGGTAACAGATGTAAAAATAAATTATAATTTTACCAAAGTTTTCCCAAAATAATTATTTCTCAAAATAATTTAATTAATTCGTGAATAAGTCCTGAAAGTTTCATTAAAATCCGATTATTTTTTTATTTTTGCAAGAATTTCCAAATTAATGTTTTTCACCGGACACAAAGGAGTTTTAAGTATGATTACGTTCATCATAGTAAACTCTGGTAAAAATCTGGTCTCCCGCTGACGAGAAAAAAGAAGATTTAAAAAAAAAATTCAATATGTTAGAAAGGATTTTAAAAATAATTTAAAAAAACACTCTTTGATCTTTACTCTTGAAAATAATAGAAATATTTTGAAGGAAAGACTTAGTTTTTATTAAATTTGGGACCTTTTTTTCTTTACACGATGCTAGTTATTTTGTGTGTGTGTGTGTGTGTGTGTGTGTGTGTGTGTGTGTGTGTGTGTGTGTGTGTGTGTGTGTGTGTGTGTTTTTTTTGTTTTTTTTTTCAGCGAAAAATTGGAGGTATCTAATATCTATATATATAAGTAATTCAGGATGTCTAAAGAAGTGTGGGATTCTAGTAAAATAAAGCTGTCAATGTTTTATTGTACCAGTTTTTTTCTTGTAAAAAGTTGCGACATCAAACCATCCGTCGCTCTGCCGTTTTTCTGGTCCCATTACAATTCCTTATGAAAAGAAAGGTTAAGCCCAAGTATAGCTTCGGGGATTATGAAATAAAATATATTTAAGGGGTCTGGAGTCATGTTGAAAATAGAAATTGGAAGGTTTATTTTAAACTATTTATTGTTTGGCAAAGTATAATTTCGTATCCCTATTTGAATTTGTTGTGGATTCCACGTGAGGAACCGCACAAAATAATGAACAACAAACCAGATATTTGAGATAGAAAAATAACTATATTAAAAGTAAAGATACAAACTTAAACGCAGGTTAGTAATACAGGAATACGATTAGTAAAGAATATATATATATATATATATATATATATATATATATATATATATATATATATATATATATATATATACTAATCGTATTCCTGGAGTATTAACCTGCGTTCAAGATTCGTTTTTTTAGGTCTTTGTGAATCTCATTCGTGTAAAATCCTTTGTATAATAAAGACGGAGGCTGATGATGGTTCACCTGAATAAGCCTATGTTTCCGATTTACCATGAAATAACGTGTCTGCCTTAATTTTTCTTATATATATATCACACACACACACACACACACACACACATATATAAGAAAAATTAAGGCAGACACGTTATTTCATGGTAAATCGGAAACATAGGCTTATTCAGGTGAACCATCATCAGCCTCCGTCTTTATTATACAAAGGATTTTACACGAATGAGATTCACAAAGACCTAAAAAAACGAATCTTGAACGCAGGTTAATACTCCATGAATACGATTAGTAAATATATATATATATATATATATATATATATACACACACACATACATATATATATATATATATATATATATATATATATATATATATACAAGACTTTAAAGTGAAACTGTACTAGAATTAGTATGTCCATGTCGGAAGCTGACGGGTGCTGTGTAATACTATTCTGGCTGAGTGGAGCTCAGAGCTACGATGACTACTGACGCGGTCTTCTCTGTGAAACTTTGTTATCACTCGGTATCTTACAGTAACTTACAGATCTCTGCCGTAACTTAAGGATCTAATGTATCTCACTATGGCAGGAGTATATGTATACTCAAGTCGAGTCCATTATCATTGAAAAAGGGGGATCCCACAACAGAATCTATTCCAAGCACATTAATAAATGTCAAATCCTGGTGTGAAGAAATTTTAGCTGAGAACGTATTAGAATTTTGAATACTGCTTTTTAATGCTTAGAAGACTGTGAATATTTGTTCGATTGTCACAATCACCATTATTTCCTTTGGTACTGCTCAAGACAAATTTAAGCTTAGTACATGTGCGTTGTGGTACAGTGGATATCGGCTCGGAACGAGAAACCGTGGTGCCGAGTTCGAATTCCACCTGAATCCATTGTATTCACTTACGTGCAAATACCCTTGGGAAAGGTATTAATCCGTCTCTTCCTTCCAGTTATGGGTTAAATAGCAGGACAGACTGGGTTCTATAGCCTTGGTCGGCAACCACTCTACCGCAGAAAGCAATGGCAACTTACTGAGGGATAATATTCTGGCCAGTCAATCATGTCTCTTTCGAGATATGATCGTCCAAAGCGTGCATCACGTATGGCACTTAACTGACTGACTGAACATAATTGTTGGAATCATGATTAAGTTTTCTATTGGTCATAAAATGGGGGATCGGTTTTCTTTTGTTATAAAGTAATAAACTGATATCCCACTAATTATTGCGTAATAAAATACATCTCTTCTCCCTCTAGCTATGAGTCAAATAACAGGACAGATTAGATTCTATAGCCTTGGTCGGCAACCAGTCTACCGCAGAACGCAATGGCAACCTACTGCGGGATAATCTTCTGCCCAGTCATTCATGTCTCTTTCGAGACATGATCGCCCAAGCGTGTATCACGTTTGGCACTTAACTGACTGACATATCGACTCGGAACGACAAATCGGGTTACCATGTTCGAATTCCAGTTGAATTCCTTGCATTCACTTACAAACAAATACCCTTGGGAAAGGTATTAATCCGTTTCTTCCATCAAGTTATGTGTTAAATAACAGAACAGACTGGGTTCTATAGCCTTGGCTGGCAATGGCAACCTACTGCGGGATAATCTTTTACCCAGTCAGTCATGTCTCTTTCGAGACATGATTGCCCAAAGCATGTATCCCGTATGTCACTTAACTGACTGACTGAATATAATAGTTGAAAACATGATTAAGGCTTCTACTAAGCATAAAGTGGGGGATCTCTTTTCTATTGTTATGAAGTAAAAAGCTGACCCACACCAATTTCTACATAATAATATAATACATCTCTTCTCCCTCTAGCAATGAGTCAAATAACAGAACAGATTGGGTCCTATAGCCTCGGCTGGTAACCAGTCTAACGCAGAAAGCAATGGCAACCTACTGCGGGATAATCTTCTGCCCAGTCATTCCTGTCTCTTTTGAGACATGATCACCCAAAGTGTGTATCACGAATGGCACTTAAATGACTGACTGAACATAATAGTTGAAAATAATAATTAAGGCTTCTACTGGGCATAAAGTGGGGGATCGGTTTTCTACTACTGACTACTTAATAATATAATATATCTCTTCTCCTTCTAGGTATGACTCAAATAACAGGACAGATTGGATTCTATAGCCTTGGCTGGCAACCAGTCTACCGCAGAAAGCAATGGCAACCTATTGCGGGATAATCTTCTGCCCAGTCAGTCATGTCTCTTTCGAGACATGATCTCCCAAGCGTGTATCACGTATGGCACTTAACTGACTGACATATCAGAATTTTGAATTCTTCCATTCTAGTTACTCATCTTCATTTGCACAACTGGTACTACACCGTTTTTCTACATTACTTAGACTGGCAACAAAATAAACTTAGTAAATATTAGGTGCTTGAATTTCCCTGGCCTTGTACCATTCTCAGTTAAGCTTACTATTCAATCTTGCATTAGACTGTACTATTCAAATCATTCACTTGACTAACTGTAGTTAACCTTTGATTAAAGAACTTCCATTTCCCATATTCTAATCATTGGCAACGTCTAGGCTATTCGATGTTCTTCACCATTGTTACTTCAATCTAAACTTCTTTTTGCATCGAACAGACCCAACCTTTTTCCATTTAAAACCATTTGCCACTTTTCTTTTCAAAAGCTGATATATTGGTCGCAAAATGTTATAAAGTCTCAACAATTATAAATGAAAGAGGAAGGACACTTGAAGATTGCGATGAGTGGCAACGAAAAGGCTGGTAAAATGTGCCGGGACGTGTCCAGCCTCCTCTTCTTTCAATAAAGATTGGATGACGTCATTCGGCTGTCGTCTGTTTGCCATAGAACATTCTAATGACGGACATTTTTATACATCAAAGCGGCCATTTTGTTTGTGATGTCTGATAGCTTTTGTGCGTTTGATTGACTGAATTTTACTGCTTCGAACAGCAGCGCGCATTTTCACACGAACTGGGAAGGAATGTATGCGTTTTCGTATTTCTTCTTCCTTTTTTTCTTCTTTCGATTTTCGTTGTTCTTTCTTTCTGTTTTCATTCATTCATTTTCATTCCATTTTCCTCTTTTTTGTTTAAGTTTTTTGTTTTATTTTCTTTCTTTGTATTCATTATCATATCTTTCCGATCTTTTGTTTCTTGCTTTCTTCTTTCTCTATTCATTCCTATTTTATATTTTCGTATTTTTCCCTATTTTTGCTTCATTTTATTTTTTATTATTTTTCTTCTTTCTTTATCTTTTTTTATTTCTTTCTTTGATTTTTTTTATCTTTGTTGATAAATTGTTTTTTATCTTTGTTGATACATTATTTTTTTGCGTATTTTGTTTCTTTTTTGTTTTTTCATTTTATTATTATTTTTGTTTCTTTTTATGCTTTCTTTCAAACGTTTCTTTCATACGTTCTGTCATATTTTTTCATTTTTCTTTGTATCGTCATGAATAGATGATTTCGTTATTTTTCTTTTTTTCTTTTATTGTTTCTTCTTCTTCTTCTTTTACATTTTTTCTTTTTTTCTTTACATTTTTGACTTTCTTTGTATCTCGCTGGTACACAGTTTTCGTTTTATATTTGTGTTTCTTTTTTCTTTTCCTCATTAGATTTTTCTTTCTTATTTTTTCATCGCTTCTTATTTGTGTCTTAACTTTTTTCACTTGTTACCTTTTTTCACTCGTTACCTTTTTCAGTTGCTACATTTTCACTTGTTTGTTCTTTCTTATTTCATTGGCATTCCTTGTTGTTGTTGTTGTTGTTGTTGTTGTTGTTGTTGTTGTTAGTGGTGGGGGTGTTGGTGGTGGTTTTTGTAATTCTTTTCGTTTTCATTTTTCCTTCTTCCCTTTTCCTCTCTTCTCTATTTTTCGGTACATTTTTCTTTTCTCTCTTTCTCTTATTAGACTTTCGATTTTTTCTTCCTTTATTTTATATTATTCATTAGTCCCCACAACCAGAGGTCGCCGAGGTACCAGCCAGACATTTGGCATTCAGGGTGTCTCAGAGACAAAGAGTCGGCTCTTTCATAGCGAATATCTTCTTTACAAATAACGTGATTTTCTAACCTTTTTTCCATTTTCCGGTCACAAAGAACAAAGACAATTTTTACCCATTAACCATTATGAAATGTAAGTGTCGAGATATTTGGGAATTAAACCAGCAGCAGGGAGTGGCAATTTCACGCCTTTTTCAAAATGAATAGTGCAAAGTTTATACAAACTACTCAAATTGGGATTCAAATTTGGTTCACCGATTTGTTTTCTGCTCTGAAAACTGAGTAACATATCACATGTCGTTTTTATGCAATAACTAGCAGGATAGCCCGGCGTTGCTCGGGTGTAATGAAAGCTTTAAAACTAATCCATGGTCCTGGAACTCAGACCCTTTGGACGTTGACACGAATGACTAAAAAGTAATAGTTGTTACCAGTTAAAGCGAAATCGTAGACTGAAAAAAAAAATGAATGGATGTAAGTCAAATTTTGATTTCCTGGTATTGATATCAAATAAGTTTTTTTCATCGTAAACTGAATTTTGAAGGCTAAATAAGTCATCTGAGTAAAAGGTATCATGGTTAAGACTAAGAAGTACAATTATATCTACTTAGAGCCAAACCCGAATCAAAAACTAAAATAAAAGGGCTGAAAAAAATACAGACATACAGGCAGGTAAACACACACGCAAACATCTTGCCTTTTATATATATATATATATATATATATATATATATATATATATATATATATAATCGATTTTATGTACTATTGTAAGAACTGCAACCTTGAAACTTCTGAATATCGTTTCTTATGTCTTTGTCTATGAGAGTATCAAATTTGATTAAAATCGGACCACTCCTTCTATAACCCGATTTTTTCGATTATCGATTTTCGATATTTATCGTTTGTACCTCGACACAAAACCTAGCTACAAACACTCGCAGGCGCTTATAGTACAACTGTGTAAATTTTTAAGAAAATCAGTTCAGCCGTTTCGGAGTCTATAGGTAACAGACAGACACACACAGACAAAGTTCCATTTATAAATAAGCTTAGATAGGAATAAAAAATGTCCTACTTTAACTGAATCCACTTTCACTGTTGAGACTTTCCTTATTTCTGGGAACACAGCAACAAGTTTTTTTTGTCAGAACAGAATACAGTATTCCGTTAATTATTAGCCAATCAAATTCGTTATTTGTTAGCCAATCATATCGCGATCTCCTCTTTCAATGCATTTTACGAACGGCAAAAAACTAATATTTTATACTAGAAAAAGTACATATGAAAGTACCATTAATATGAAAATATCTCTAATTGTTTAACGAAGGAATCAGCCTCCTCTTCTGTTCCGATACGGTTAGTATTAAAGTTCCCAGGCTGTTATAATCTAGAAAATGAAGTTAACTTTTAATTGGAAGAGCCAACAAAATTTCATAAAAATCGTTTGTAGCTCTTATCGACAGAGGCGAGAACACACCGACTGGATCATCAGACGAGCAATATTGGTCGCCAAAATGAGCAACCTATTAAGTAAATGCTAACAGGCTCAGATATAAACGACTAAAATTTACCCATCTGCTAACAAAATAAATGCTTAGAGACTGGAATATTTTTTTTTAATTAAGTTTGGCATTAAATAACCAAACAAGAATTGACATGTCAAAAAAACAAAGCAAACTAATTCAAATGCGTAAAAACATAAAATGGTTCCGAAAATAAAGTATTGTCTGAAATCTGAAATTAGAATATGAGGTGGGGAAAAACTATCAGTTTAACACACTTCCCAATAACGAAATAAATGTCTAAACAGCGGGATTTTCTTTATTGAAGAGCTTCCTGGTCAGGATAGGAAATCGCCAATACCACTCATATTACACTGAATCAATAAATTACTCGGACTAATATCCTGATCAGTTTCTTTTTTTTTTCTTTACTGTAGCATTTTATCTGTAGCATGTGATTTCTGTTTTGGAAGAGCTTCTTCGTCGATCCGAGAACTTTTTAGAACCTTCTAATACATACAGACACTCGCGATGTTTTATATATATATATTAAAAACTTTAATCCCAAAGGAAAAGCAGGAAGATAAAATAGACATTGATTACTATGTAGTTTTTTGTGGCGTAAATTTTTGAACTTCCGCTGGCAAAATCTTAATTTTCATAATTTTTATTTCTTTTTTTATTTCATTTTGAAATTTGTAGTTGCCGATGAGACGTGAAATCTCTCTTAGGGATTTCATGTTGAAATGATCATTCAACGGTTTTGAACTTCGAAATTTATTTTATTCTATATATATATATATATATATATATATATATATGAGTTGAATATATGAATTGAGATCCGACAAGATGAACAGAATAAGTAAAGAACAGGTAGAAAAAAGTGTCTTTAATCTAACATATTTCACTTTAACAAGCTTCTTCAGAGATTTTTAAACACAATTCGTCTTTAAAAAGTCTCTGAAATATTTTTTTTTAGTGGTGTGGATGAATCTTTTTTTAGTGATGTGAATAAGGCTATCATGCTAGCATTCTATACAAGTATGTTGAGAATGTTTTTTAGGTTTACGTGTATGTTTAAAGGGATCGTAATTAAGGTATGGTCAGATAGGTGTAACGTGAGTTTTCTCGATAGATATGTAGTGGTATGCCCAATAAGAAAGTGAATGAACAGGTAGATCAAAACCTACTGATCATTCATTTACTATTATAAATAGTGCTCAATACAAAGTTGAACTTAGTATTGTAAGTTTGTTATTTTAATGGTTTATAAAAGCATTATATCGCTATACAAAAATTTTCATGTTTCATGGTAATATTACGCTTCTTCAGGTGATAATTTAAAATAAATGGTGAAAATGATTTATTTAGAAAATATAAGATGAATTTATGGTTATTTAGAAAATTAGGAAGTGGTAGTTGGAGAATATGCTTGCAGGTATGTCAATATTGTTTAATAAAAAATGAGAATTTGGTTGAACTATGAAGTTGATGATTTGGGTCATGAAAAGCAACAGAGTAGCCGGATGTCATGGCATGACACGTTTTAATTTTGTCTGAGTAAGTTTACAAAGTGGGACCATATATTATTTAAATGGGTAGACAATACATTTTAACAGCAATTTGGAATTCAGTTTTTTTTAATTTGATTATGTACTACCACATCAGTTAAAGAGGCTGGAATGTTTAGGCTAGAATTAGAATTAAATAATTATAGTATACTAAGGTATATTGGATTAAATAAGTATTGGGTGCGTCATCTATTTTAGTAAAAACAATAATTTTAAGTTATATTGAGGTATAAGTTATAAATGAACAATTGTAATTAGTTAAATATTAGAGGAAAATATTTTCGATGTATACATAAAACCGTAAACATTGAAGATACTTTTCTCTAAAATTTAACATATACAAATGCAAAACCACACACTACCTCAAATTAATTGAAAATAAAATTGCCAGCACTTATAAATTAGATAGATTCAACAACATAATTTCCGAAATGGACCTTGATACAGCCAATTTTGCTAGCAAACTAAATATTGCTGATAAGGTAGGAAAAATCTCTTCTAAAAACGCTTATCTTTTATTTGAAGACCACAATCCTAAGTTTAATAATAAATTACAAACTAGATTAATTAATCGTACTTAAAATGATTCAGGATTAATATCTAGGGAAATTAATTGGTTCACCAATATTAAAGAAAAACCTAAAACACCTTTTCATAAATTTGATATTTGATATCAAATTTAAGAAAAAAGTTTTAGTTTTTTCTTTAATATCGGTAAACCAATTAATTGTATCGGAAGTTATTTTTTTAATAATTTCTTATTCTTCTATCTCTCAAAACTTTCTAGATTGTTGTATTAGCTTCGCTAAAACTATGTAGAGATCACCTATAGGGAAATTAAGATTATTCTAGCAGTTAGAAAGTTGATTCTCATCTTTGACCATTTCACCTAATCCAAAGGTCCCTATGAGAAATTCGATGTCCCTATGAGGGTATATGATTCAGCAAAGTTACTGATTTAGTAGATATTTATACCTTAGATATTTATATCTTAGATATTAATTTGAATTGTTGACCGCAGACAAATTGGCTTATACCGTGATGACGATCTTATGTTCATGTCTAATAGCAATGAGCCCTTGATTACTATGATCCATAAGAAAATCATTAGGGCCTTTAAATTACTAGGTTTTAAATTGAACTTTCCTCTAACCTGAAAATTTTCAATTATTTGAACATCAATCTTAATCTAAATGACGATTCCTACAAACCTTATCTTTAAAAAGTGATACCCCAAGCTATATTAGTTAATTCCAACCACCCTGATATTATTATAAATCAAATACCTAACACGGTTAATACCAGAATTAACATGTTGTCTTTCAACCTTAAAATCTTTAATGAAAATAAAAATTATATAATAAATCCCTCCAGGAAAGCAGTTTTAAGGACAAATTGGTATATGTAAATCCCGTTGTTAAAACTGAATCATCTAAAACGAGGAATAGTTGTAGAAAAAGGTAAGTTGTATGGTTTAGCCCCACTTCATTCTGTAGACTATCTAACATTAACATTGGGGAATATTTTCTGAAATTGGTAAGTAAATATTTTCGTACCACTAACCCCCTATAAAGAATATTTAATATTATTAAAATTAGTTATTCTTGCACACATAATACAAATATCATTAATTCTCACAATAGAGAAATTTTAAAGAATTTCTTCTTCTTCCTGTGCCGTGTCCCTTCAATACGTAGGCGATCATGGACTTCCACTTGGCTCTGTCTCTTATCGCTCTCAATGATTTTTCTCTTGGTATGTCTTCTAAGCCCCGCTCCTTCAACCATTTGCTCAGACCTAACAAGTACGTCTCGCGCTGCTTTCCCTTGTCTCGTCTTCCATTTATCCGACCTGTAAGTATCAAATTCTCCCGGCATTCCTTCCTCATTGCGTGTCCCAGGAACCTCATTTGTCTCTTCCTGATATTTATTATCAGTTTTATTCTCCGTTGCATCCTTTCCAACACCTCATCTTTGCACACGTGCTCTGTCTATGGTATCCTCGGCATCCTTCTGTAAAACCACATTTCTGCTGCCTCAATCCTCTTCTTCATTTTTGATGAGATCGTCCAACATTCACTTCCATGCAGAAGGACAGATATCACATAGCAATCAAGCACTCTTTTTTTTTCTAATGAGATTTTCCTGTCTTTCAGTAATCTGGTTAGGTTCTGAAATGTGTCTTTGGCCATTTCCATGCGTCTTTGAATCTCCATGTCGCACTTTCCATCCTCTGTCAAAACACTTCCCAGGTATTTGAATTTTTTTTACTTGTTTTATTTTCATTTCTCCAGCTTACAGTTGACATATTGGTCTCCTCTTTTTGCTAATGACCATACATTCAGTTTTCTTGAGGTTTATGCTCAGTCCTTTCTTTTAACTTTCTTTTGCTAACTTCTGTAGAAGGCCCTGCATTTTCCTTTCTGTGTCTGCTATCAGCACCGTGTAATCCAAATACATGTAATATTTAAACTGGTATAATATCTTCTTGCAATTGCAGGTCCATCAACGTTTGTCCCGTGGAAGGTAAATGTAAGTCTACCCAAGTGATCTACTAAGCCAACATCTACCCCCAAAATAATTATCAAGTTTACATTGGGGTTTCGGCAGGAGAATTCAAACAATATTACTACACCCGTAAACATTCTTCTTCCAACCCCCAATCTAAAATTCCAAACTTTTTTTCCTGAAGATTTTGGGAAATGAAAGAAGGCAAAATCTTAATTTTCATAATTTTTATTTCTTTTTTTATTTCATTTTGAAATTTGTAGTTGCCGATGAGACGTGACTTCTCTCTTAGGGATTTCATGTTGAAATGATCATTCAACGGTTTTGAACTTCGAAATATATTTTATTCTATATATATATATATATATATATATATATATATATATATATATATAAGTTGAATATATGAATTGAGATCCGACAAGATGAACAGAATAAGTAAAGAACAGGTAGAAAAAAGTGTCTTTAATCTAACATATTTCACTTTAACAAGCTTCTTCAGAGATTTTTAAAGACGATTCGTCTTTAAAAAGTCTCTGAAGTATTTTTTTAGTCGTGTGGATGAATCTTTTTTTAGTGATGTGAATAAGGCTATCATCCTAGCATTCTATACAAGTATGTTGAGAATGTTTTTTTAGGTTTACGTGTGTGTTTAAAGGGATCGTAATTAAGGTATGGTCAGATAGGCGTAACGTGACTTTTCTCGATAGATATGTAGTGGTATGCCCAATAAGAAAGTGAATGAACAGGTAGATCAAAACCTACTGATTATGCATTTACTATTATAAATAGTGCTCAATACAAAGTTGAACTTAGTATTGTAAGTTTGTTATTTTAATGGTTTATTTTAATGGTTTTTTGGGAAATGAAAGAGGGGGGATTTAATCCACTAGTGAGTTGGAGATTAATAGGTTCGACCAGCAACCTCAAAAACCTTTACAATAGATACAATATAAGTAAATACTGTCATAAGTTCAAATTTAAATAGAAACTTCCTAATAATTAATTTAAAATTAAAATTCCTTAAAATAGTTTCTTCATTTCTTCTTATGCACCGTACAATTAAATTATATTATATAATAATTTCCCTTTATTAAATCTATTTTCCTTGTAGTTCTATCGTTTTCATTTTTAACTTAATTTATGTTTAACCAGTTTGTTTTTATATTGACATTATTTGTGACCCTTTGACAGTGGCCTTGTAAAGCCGTAATTTCGTCTGATCTATAAAGTCGGCGCAAAAAGTTTTGCTGGTTTGTAAAAGGGGCATTTTAAATCATTGTAATTTATTTTATTCATATTGTTATTATTTAAACATATCACCATGATTAATTTATAACTTTTTCTTTCAGATTATTAAAGCATTATTCATATATATAACTGTTCTTATTGTACTACAGTTGATTGCTGCTGCTGCTGCTGCTGCTGCTGCAATATCCGCAGTGATAGTTTCAAAAACTGGAAATAATTTTAAGTGACTCTCTGTCAGTTCTCAAGACGGCAGAAGGCAAGTACTTTCCGCAAAATATTTACTGTGCCTCAGATTTATTTTTTGTCAGCCAAGTTGCTAGGCTAGATAAGATTCAGGTGGTATCAAGTTTCTGAAAATTCTTTGGAATTAACCGAAGGACTCTAATGACAGTTTTGCCCAGCCTTCAAATGTACATTATACATTCTTTCAATATTTACACTCAATTCTGAGTAGTTCATTAACATTTCAACCCCTGTAACTCGCTCCAGGAAATATGCCGAACTGGTTATTGTACACTTTGATTTTTATTATATACTCGTTCCTCCAAAATCACAGAGTCCTAAGGTCAGAAATGGTTTCATGACATTTTCCACTGAGAATTTTTGTAAGAAAAAATAAAACAGCCTAAAAACATAAATATTATATATAAAATTGGCGTAGATAGACTTAATTATCGCCCAGTTCACACTCCACCCACGTCTTTTGAACAGGTGAAGAGGCTCATCCCTTGTTTCCTGTTTAGGATGTGTTTCCGACTTTCTCTTTTCCAATCTTTTCACTCTTTTTTCTTTTTTTTTTTTTATTGGAGTAGATAGACTAAGCTATCGCCCGGTTCACACTCCACCCACGTCTTTTGAACAGGTGAAGAGGCTCATCCCTTGTTTCCTGTTTAGGATGTGGTTCCCGGCTGTTCCAATCATTTTACTCATAAGTAGCCCCATGCGCATCAGTGGCGTCACCGCCTTACTTGGAGTGATATGATTATATATATATATATATATACTGTTAAATATAAGAGACAATGAACGTCTATTATGTTTAATCATGAGCCGTTCGTATTTTGGTTTTAATTTCAGGTAAATATAAAGACAAAAATTCTCCAACATTTGGATAATTTTTATTAAGTTGGTTCTAAGCTTTCGGCTCACATGAGCCATCTTCAGAGAAGTTACAAGGACGTTAACATAAAAACATCCACGATCAAAGACGATTTTTATCGTGTTGACATAAAACTTTGCTACGCAACAATGACAGTTACCAAAAATAGCAAATGCAGTTCGCAAATTTGTAATGTGTTTCTATGACGTCACACCGCGTGAGAACTCGAAATGATAACAGAACCATATATTTAAATGCAATGTAATGTGTTATGACCAGATTTAAACGTGATTTTATTAAGTGTGGGTTGTTTGGATTTAATGTATATGGTCACCAATATCTGAAGGTTCTTTTTACTGTGTGTATGAGTGAGGATTACTGTATTGTTGAATAAAATCTGATATTAACTACATGGCTAAGAAATGTTGTTTAATTATACTCTGATATATATGTTTAATTGTACTCTGATATATATATATTATACTGTTATAACCCTTTCTCTCTAGTCTTCTTCTCTGGGTTGAGGTATCTACTCGGTCCTAACTGAACTTAAGGATTTGGCCGTAGATCCCCTGAGCATCTGTAGATTAGTCGACCAGGGAGGACAGAGATCAGACCTGCAGGTCGCCATTGTCATCCAGAGAATCCACTTCCACATCAATATTATTCTCGCTTTCCAATTTCACCTTGGCGCCACTAAAAGAAAAAGAAAAAGAAAAGATTAGAAATATTGGGACATGAAAAATCCAAAACGTTTCAACCCTTTCAACATGACTTCGTCCAATCCCTGCATTCAGCTTGTTTGATATACTTTATATATGTAAACTTAAAAGAAATATTTTCAAGTTCTTTAAATTCTTACTCTTTATGTATCACATTGTTGCTCTTCGCTCTAACAGTTTGTATTGAGTTTTGCTGGTTGAAGTTTCGAATCGTTTACATACCTAGTCTAACACTTCCTCCCTAGCCCCTCAACCCCCGTCGTCTTCCTCTCTGGGTTAAGGTGTCTACTCGATCTTAACTGAACTCAAGGAGTTGGCCGTAGATCTCCTGATCATCTGTAGGTTAATCCAACGGTCCGCTGGTTTAAATCTGCTCCCTGCCCACGTTGTGATTATTGATCCAGAAGGCAGAAGTGTTGTTAGTCCAATCACGGTCGACTGAAGATGTAGACAAGGCTGGGGAGTGTGAGTTAAAAAATTTAGTATGCAGCACAAAAGAATAACATCTGCAGAAAGCCGGACAAACAACTATTCAATGGTTGCATTGTTAACGACTTTTATATAAAAAAAAAAGAAAAAGGGTTACAGAAAACACAAGTATTTAACATAAAAAATGGAGAGAGAGAGAGAAAGAGTGTGTGTGTGATTAACTTCTTGCTAGTCAACGTGTACCAGTCTAACCCTTTCCCACAGATATATCCTGGTCAACGGCCTCGGTCTAACCCGATAGAGAGATAAGGATCTCTGTGCGGGGCTTAAAGTTATAGTGGCGTTCCATCCTGGTCAACGTGCACCCATCTAAAACTTTCGAGGAAATGGTATTTTGACCAACATTTTACATTAATTTTCATGACATAAACTACCAATGCTTGCCCGGGCAAATTCTCTCTTCTCTTTTCAAAAATGCTCTCCAGACTTTTGTCGGAAACAATTCTTCTCAAATACAATGCTGGGACCACAATGTCTGATCAAAGGTGGTGGTACAAACGACGGATGATGCAATTCCGATTTTGTTGAGCTGATGACGAACATTAAGCTTCACATACTAGGCGGTTTCTCAGTGTGACCGATACGACGACGATGCTTCTCAAAGTTCTTGCGCGATTATTAAATTTAAAAAAAAAAACGCAACAAATTCGGAGAGACGATTAAACTTTTCAAACCATAAATCAATTTGTCGGGAACCACTTACTCTGACTTCTTCACAAAAATCAGTTTCACATAATTATTTCATAAGCCAGTCTTTCCTTGTCCTTTCGTCGTCACCGTCTGAAACAATAGGACCAAAGCCAAATGTAAGTAAAATATAAAATATATATATATAAAGACATCTTCGGTTGGGAAGTTTGGTCAGAATTGTCAGCAACCCCACTCCATCAGAGAGACCCGATCTTACTCAAACGCACGCTCACACGGTTTTGGCCTGACTCACATTTTCAGCATAACTACGCATTTATATAAAAACACGCGGGGTTATAACCGACACTTGGTCATGCATGCGATTATCACGGGGTTCTGGCTGCTTTAGCCAAAAATCATGTGAACTCCAAAGTTCCTTCTAGCTTACTCAGCTCTAATTCACTTTTTAGTTATTAAAAATTATTTCGTTCATTTCCATTGTCTTCTGATAACCCAGATTCAATTGGTACAACTTCTGCCAGAGATCAGATTTCTCCACATATATAAATAAAATACACTGGTTTTAATTTTACTCTTCCAATTTCCTCCAATTTAAAAAAAATATATTGCCACGTTTACGACGTTTCGGCCATTGTACGTTTCAGCCTTCTTCAGGTGCTAGAAATCTCTCTCTCTCTCTCTCTCTCTCTCTATCACATTTCAGAACATGTACAAACTACTACAACTACTACAAAATTGTACATTATGTTTCGACATTGAAAGAACAATGTCTCATCAGGTAGTTAATAATCTTAGTAATAAACTTTTTTTTAAGAAAATTTTCTAAAGTATAATTTACAACAAATATTAATTGCTCTAATTTTATATTGAGGACTATTTTAAAATAATGTTTTGAACGTTGCAATTATTTTCTAAAGCCCTTTGTACTGCGTGTTTGTGGGTATAATGTTTGGTTTTTCTTTAAGGCTTGAGGCATCAGGGATCTCTTCTATCAGAATCTTTTTTTTTCAATCAAACCCTAAGGCAACAACCTCAAGTAGAATTATAGAAATCTTCATGCGCCATACTTTGAGATCTTTATTCTAAAGATTTTCAAAGACACATGACTGTCTGCAGAAACTGCCATGTCGATAAGTAAGGACATTTTGTTTTTGTCGTTTTGATCACAATGTCTCGGAAATTAGCTTTGATTGTTTTGTTGTATCTCCGAAGAAAGTAATGGCAACCTACTGCAGGAAAATCTTCTGCCCAGTCAGTCATATCTCGAAAGAGACATGATCGTCCAAAGCCTGTATCATGTACGGTATTTAACTAACTGACTGAACATAATAGTCGGAAACAATTACAGCTTTTACTAGGCATAAATTGGGGGATCAGATTTGTATTGTTATGAAGTAATAAACTGATATCCCACTAATTATTACTTAATAATATAATACATCTCTTCTCCCTCTAGCAATGAGTTAAATAACAGGACAGATTGGGTTCTGTAGCCTTGGTCGGCAACCAGTCTACCGCAGAAAACAATGGCAACCTACTGCTGGATAATCTTCTGTCCAGTCAGTCATATCTCGAAAGAGACATGATCGTTCAAAGTGTGTATTACTATGGCATTTAACTAACTGACTGAACGTAACAGTCGGAAACAATTAAAGCTTCTACTTGGCATAAAGTGGGGGATCAGAATTATATTGTTAGGAAGTAATAAACTGATCCCCCACTAATTATTACTTAATATAATACATCTCTTCTCCCTCAAGATATGAGTCAAATAACAGGAGAGATTGGGTCTATAGCCTTGGTCGGCAATCAGTCTACCGCAGAAAGCAATGGCAACCTACTGCGGGATAATCTTCTGCCCAGTCAGTCAAGACTCTGGTTGCCAGCCAAGGCTATAGAACCCAATCTGCTGCCATATCTGGTCGGGTGCTCCTGCTATCTACCTAGGTGTCCTTGACAAAATTCGATTAATGTGATCGATTCCGACTTGGCAGCTGGGATACAGTCGCTTTCTCACCGGTCTTTAATACTTATATATAAGTACTGAGTCTCTGGTATTTCCAGTTAAACATTACAGACAGTGACGATTCTACTGGGGCGGGTGGAATATAGGGCCACCCCCACCCCTGAATTTCTGTTGGCCTCTCGGTTGGCCCCACTACTTTTATAAGTTTCAAAAATTTATGAAACTGATCAGTCTCTGATTGTCAAAAGATTTGATCTTCAGCACTTTTTTATTTTACGTTTTCCTTTTCATTTGACATTTTAAGGACACATACAGAAACAATTCTGACAAAATAAAATGGCCAGATAGATAGAAACAGACATGTTGTTAGGGAAAGAAAGAGACTTAATAGTCATATTTTCATATCTGAATGGAGCCTTAATTAGAAATAATGTCCCCAACTTGATATGTCGATACAGAGGCAATCAGTGATTTATGGCCAAGTGAAATAATTGGTCAGTAATTATGCTGCATGAATTGCCTCCCTCCTTAGAAAAAAATTGGCCCCTAAGTGCCTCCCTAATTTCGGTGTTTCACAGTCGCCACTGATTACAGATCAGTCAGTTAACTGACTGGGCAGAAGATTATCCTGTAGTAGGTTACCATTGCTTTCTGCGGTAGACTGGTTGCCAGCCAAGGCTATAGAACCCAATCTGTCCTGTTATTTAACCCATAACTGGAAGGAAGAGACGGATTAATACCTTTCCCAAGGGTATTTGCGCGTAAGTGAATGCAATGAATTCAACTGGAATTCGAACTCGGCTCCCCGATTTACTTCTGATCTACTACTACACAGTCTCTGGTACTTCCGGTCTACTAGTATAAAATCTTTGGTGCTTCCTGTTTACCAATATAGAGTCTCTTGATATTTGAACTAAGTCTATTGGTAACAGTATGTTTTGTTCATTATAAATCAACGGATATTGGCTTTTATACATGTTATTATCTCATTCTGCTTCGCATTATTCCGGCTTTCTCTTTTCCAATCTTTTCATTCTTACATAGCCCCCTGCACATCAGTGGCGTTGCTGCCTTGCTCGGGGTGATGTGATTAAAAAAAAAAATTAGCAGAATTAATGTGGAGAGGTTTTTCTCTTAGCAGACCACTGTTATTTCAGTCATGTTGACTTGAAAGTTTTTATGAAGGCATTATTGTGATGTCTTAACACTTCAGGGCCTTTTTTTTTTTACTGCTGTTGTTTCCCAATGTTTTTCTATATTTATATTTTTATTGTAGTTTGATATCTTTGTGTATAAGTAATTCTTTTTGTTTGATAAATTTTGTTTCTTAAGTGGTGTAGAATTTGCAGGTAGTTGTTTTTTTTATTGTGTTGACTTCTTTTTAGCATGCTTAAGTATATATTGATCTCTTTTTCCATTTTGGGCTGACATTTTTACTGTGTTGGATCAATCATTTTTTTTTACTGTGTTTGTATATATGCTTGTTTAAAATTTAAAAAAATTTCACTCTACAGGAATGATATTTCTGAAAATGAACTTTGATGTATATAAATAATACCTATAGCAGATTATTTACATTATTTAGAGTTGAACTAATATCTTCCTCACTCTTTTGAACAGGATAGGGGTTTGCCCATTGTTTCCAGTTTAGTATTGGGTTTCCAGTTGCTCCTAAAGCCTTTCCCTTCTCTCTTACTTCTAGTTGCCACTTGCATCTTAGTGACTTTATCACCATGCTTGGGATGAATTGATTAAAAGAAGGTCTTCTTCAGGTTGACTGTTGATTTGACAAACATTCAGGGAATTTTGAACTGAAAACTTCATTTAATCTATAGATTAGATTGTCCTCATTGTGCTATCCATGTCTAAGGATATCCAGTCTTGTTCTTATTTCACATACCCCAGGTAAGAGATTGTTCTTGTTCCACTATGTCTAGGAATGATACTTTCTTTTTCTTGTTTCTTGTTTTTTTAAAGTACATCTCTGTTATTGCTAACTCTTTTCCAACTGTACTCAAGTCTAGACTACATGCTCCAGGGATTGAACTCCGAGTTACTATACCACCAAATTTGTAAGCCAATCCTTATGACAATTGTTTTATATTGTTGATTAAATAAAGGGTTCAGTTCAAAATCCCCTGATAATTACTTGGATTGACATACACCTGAAGATAACTAGTGGGATAGGGAAAGAAACATTGTCATAGCATCAAAGATGCATATATTAATCCAACTGTAGATAATGTAAATAATGATATCTGGACAAAGTTTAATCGTTACACCTGCAAAAATATCTGTCAAAAGGATGGTTTTTTTCCTGATACTGCTAATCCGGTTCACACTCCACCCACATCTATTGAACAGGTGAAGAGGCTCATCCCTTGTTTCCTGTTTAGGATGTGGTTCCAGGCTTTCTCTTTTCCAATCTTTTCACTCTTTTATTTATTTATTTTTTTCTTCAATTGGAGTAGATAGACTAATCTATCGCCCGGTTCACACTCCACCCACGTCTATTGAACAGGTGAAGAGGCTCATCCCTTGTTTCCTGTTTAGGATGTGGTTCCAGGCTTTCTCTTTTCCAATCTTTTCACTCTTTTATTTATTGTTTTTTTCTTCAATTGGAGTAGATAGACTAATCTATCGCCCGGTTCACACTCCACCCACGTCTATTGAACAGGTGAAGAGGCTCATCCCTTGTTTCCTGTTTAGGATGTGGTTTCCAGTTTTCTCTTTTCCAGTCTTTTCACTCTTACGTAGCCCCCTGCGCATCAGTGGCGTTTTCGCCTTGCTTGGGGTGATATGATTTTAAAAAAAAAAATATTGTGTGAATTTACATACAATGAAAAATAATAATAAGAGTTTTCGTTATATTTCATATTGTCGAAGAAAAAATCAATACATTTTTTAGAAAAAAATTAAAAAGCAAATACATTCGCGTCTCAAAAAATAGTAAAAAGAATAACGTCTGATTTAATACAATCTGTCCTTATTTCACAGAAGAGTTCATTGCAAGTGAAGAGTTGTGTCCCTTTTGTAAAGCCGTCTAAATTGCCTACTCATTCAAAGTAACTAAAGACTCAGTCGCATTGCTTCTTGAAAAGGACGTGTGTGGGCCGGAGAAGATAGAGAAACGTATAGGAGAATGGTGAAAAAGAAATGGAAGGAGAGAAAGGAGGAAGAGAAGAATAAAAAAACGGAAGAATAAATACATCTAATGAGAATAAAAGAGAACATTCGAGAGAAATCAAAGTTCATGCAGAAAGAAAGAAAGAAAGAAAGAAAGAAAGAAAGAAAGAAAGAAAGAAGTTCATGTAGACAGAGGGAGAGATAGCGGAAGAAAATTCAAGTAGACTCAGGGAAAGAAAGAAAGAAAGAAAGAAAGAAAGAAAGAAAGAAAGAAAGAAAGAAAATACATGTAGATAGAAGAGAGATAGCAAAAGAAAAAAGTTGAATTAGATAAGAGGAAAGATATTGAAAGAAAGAAAAAGTAAAGTAAAGAAAGAAAGAAAGAAAGAAAATATCTAGAGAAAGAAACCTATGAAGAAATAGCATTGAAGCTAAACAATTCTGAAAAACAAAATAGACCTAAAATAACCTGAACGGATTCTAAGACAGAAGCTTCTGCCATATTTGTTTGTTTGTTTTCCCTATTTCGGCTTCTCACTCCTTTCTGTTTCTTTTCTTTTCTTCTTTTGTTTTGTTAATTTCTATATTTTTATCTTACAAATTCGCTGCATTACACTTGTGAGATCTTTCTTTTAAGTAACCAATTTCATTCCAACCTGAAATAAAAGTAGTGCAACAAGCAACTATTATTAAAAAAAAAACGAACTAAATTTTCACCTTCCGCTTCAGTTTATAATTATTTTATTTCAGTCTTGAATTCTCACTTTACCATTATTTTCACAATTTCCGCTAAAATAACTGTTACTTTTTTATTAGAACGGTTGTCACAAAGTATTATGCCTATCTGCGCGATAAACATACATATGATTATCAAAATAATCTATACCGATTGTTACGAGGATGCATCTATATATAAAAATAATAATAATAATGTCTAAAAGGTTGTAGTAAGGGATTCTATTGAGTCCTACTTATTATTACAAAAAAGTTTTAATTCATGAAGTAGTCGTAAAAATAAGGAAATTAGAAATAGAACGTATGGAAGATGCTAGAATGTCCGAGAAAATTCCAGTAGATTCGAGAGAATTCGAAATGTTCTATAAATATGCAAATTAGGTGTTAGCCCCTATAAAATTAAGTTCTGGGAAGAGAGTAGTCAGTTGTTAACAGGATTTGCTGACATTATCAACTCCGGCCTGATTTGTAGATCTGTGCATACAGCCAAAAGAATCTCTAAGAAAAGTTGCCGACCAACTAAAACCTGAAAGAGAACTTCATGGAACTAAAAGGATAAATAGATATTTTTGAATCTTTCATTGACCAAACTAATAATTATTCTTTATGTAAACATTTGAAGATTTCCTAAACGTATAGCACTTAAACTTCTTCGCTATCTTAACTGGGTAATGATATTTAACATCTTTCTTCTTCTTCGTAACACGTACCCGTCACTCTACCAGTAGTATACTCTGTTTTCTGTTTTGAATGCAAAAATTGCAAATTTTGTATATATATCATTTTATGCTTATATTTATATGTGATTTTTAACTCTGAGTTTTGGTCAATTATTTTGTTTCTTTTGTTACACTTAACACGTAACAAAATATATACATTTTTTAACTAGGCATGGAAAATGTGACACTAAAATCCGAACATGCATTGGAATCGCAAAAAATGTTTTTCCAAAAACTAAACAATTGTTATAGTGGAACATCCTACCATCCCCGAGAATAGAATGCTCTACTTTATAAAAGACGGTAACGAGCGGTACGAAGAAGGGAAAAGGTCTTAGGCATTCGCCTGACTGCTCTATGACACTGTCAGCTATCTGCCTTCGGGTAGAAGGCGCTCTCTGCTTCCGAGCAGAGAGCACAAACCCAGTCGTGGTTCCGCCGAAGGGTAGAACCACGACTGGGGAAAAATAGACAGAGATTTTTTGGCCCAGCTATATGGCCGGGAATACCCACTATAAAATGACCATGTGTCACATCTGGCCTTGCGTGGGAAGGCTAGTAAATACGAAAAAGTCTTAGGCGAAGGCATTCACTATTCGATAGTCTATTCCGCTCCAACCCGTGGCTTGCCTATATGTGTATTATTGTTAATTGTACCTTACTACAATAAATCTGTATTTCTTATTCCTAGTGTGGAGTTCCATTCTTCAACTGATCATTTTATACTGTATTCCTTTTTGGGATATATCAACAGTGTACTCAAAAACAGGATAAATTCGTTAGAAACAAAGAAATGAGTACTGAAATGTGATGTAATATCAATCTTATATTAATGAACGTTGGATAATTTCCTCACAGATGGAAAAGAAACTTGAGGAACCAGAAATGTTGTTCTATAGTAAGATGATGAGAATGCCATGGACAGAGCATTTAAGCAACGAGAAAGTTTTAAGCAAAATGGACGTAAAAAGGAAACATACTCATGATCAGAAAGTTGCTCGTTAGTTTCTATTTAAGTTGAATTTTTAACCCAGCAAGTCAAACGCCTATGTACGTAAAGCAAAACCCACCATAACAGATGAAGTTTTCTAAGCCAATTTAAAACTTTGACTTAATATTCAGTCAGTTAAGTGCCATATGTGATACACGCTTGGGTGATCATGTCAAGAAAGAGACATGACTGACTTGGCAGAAGATTTCCCCCAGTAGGTTGGCATTACTTTCTGTGGTAGACTGGTTGCCAGCCAAGGTTGTAGAACCCAATCTGCCCTGTTATTTGATTCATAATTAGAAGGAGAAGAGATGTATTATATTATTAAGTAATAATTACTGGGGGATCAGTTTATTACTTCCTAACAACATAATTCTGATCCCCCACTTTATGCCACGTAGAAGCTTTAATTGTTTCCGACTGTTACGTTCAGTCAGTTAGTTAAATGCCATACGTAATACACACTTTGGACGATCATGTCTCTTTCGAGATATGACTGACTGGGCAGAAGATTATCCAGCAGTAGGTTGCCATTGTTTTCTGCGGTAGACTGGTTGCCGACCAAGGCTATAGAACCCAATCTGTCCTGTTATTTAACTCATTGCTAGAGGGAGAAGAGATGTATTATATTATTAAGTAATAATTAGTTGGGTATCAGTTTATTACTTCATAACAATACAAATCTGATCCCCCAATTTATGCCCAGTAAAAGCAGTAATTGTTTCCGACTATTATGTTCAGTCAGCCAGTTAAGTACCATACGTGATACACGCTTTGGGCGATCATGTCTCAAAAGAGACGTGACTGACTGGACAGGAGATTTTTCCCGCAGTAGGTTGCCATTACATTCTGCGGTAGACTGGTTGCCAGCCAAGGCTATAGAACCCAATCTATCTTGTTAATTAACCCATAAGTGGAGGAAAGAGACGGATTAATACTTTTTTCAAGGGTATTTGCGCGTAAGTGAATGCGAGAAACTCAACTAGAATTCGAACTCGGCTCCTCGATTTCTCATTCCGAGCCGATATCCACTGCACCAGAGCGCACATCCGACTTAATATTACTGGTATCATAAAACGTATGGCTCAAAAGCTCAGATTTTCAAGTTTCTGTCCTGTTGTTGGTTACCAAATACATGTTGGGTGATCTTCGTACATTGTTTACTATTCGTCTTCGTTGGTAACGACGGCAAAATACGGAAGCCGGCGATGGCAGGTAGACAGACGAGAGCTTCACACAACCAGTCCGGGATGAGCGTTGTGGTGCAATAGATATCGGCTCAGAATGAGAAATCGGAGAGCCGAGTTCGAATTCCAGTTGAATTCGTTGCAAATACCCTTAGGAAATGTATGAATCCATCTCTTCTCTCTACAGCTATTAGTTGAATAGCAGGCCAGATTGAGTTCTGTAGCCTTGGTTGGCAACCAGTCTACAGCAGAAAGCAATGGTAACCTACTACAGGATAGTAGACGACAATTCTACTCATACAGCTTCTTTTCTCGCACTTCCCGCCTGTGGAACTCGCTTCCTTATTCTTGCTTTCCTGACGGCTACAACCTCCAGGAATTGAAATGAAAGGTCAATACTCATTTCTTAACTAATTGACCCTAGTTCTTTCCACACCGCCCTCAATATCCTTTCCTTTCTCTTCACCTTTGCAACTGTCATCACACCTGTATTCCCATCCTTCTCTTGCTCCTTTCTAACTGATTCGTCCTTCTCTTCACTCTCCTCTACTCTTTTTACTCTTATGTAGCCCCCTGCACATCAGTGGCGTTACCGACTTGCTCGGGGTGATATGATTAAAAAGAAAAAAAAACTTCCTATTAATGTTTAAATATCTAATAAACAAAAAGTATGCGAATATGGAAGAGAGTTCTACAGGCGGGAAGTGCCAGAGAAGAAGCTGATGGAGTAGAATTGTCGGCTGCATTTGGTTGAACTAACTGTGAATAGGCGGGACCCAGTTGCCAGTCTGGTTGCACGAGTAAACTTATGCGGCAGGGGCACCAGTGGCTTAATTATTGACTTACGTCCATATCGTCCATATCACGTTGAAACATCAATTCTCGTTTTATCACCAAAGTTAAGCAACGGCAAGCCTGGTCAGTACTTAGATAGGTAATCAGTTGGAAACTATTATCTGTTATGACATAGTTTTTTTTTCTGCTGACACCCTTGTGCAAATTAATTGAAACAACTACTTTATCTTCCAATCTTTTATCATACGATCAGTTTGAGACCCACTGAAGTGACAGGGTGTAAGATTAAGTAATTTGCAGTGGTGTGCAGTAATATAGATATATTTTCGGGGTGTATGATGAAATTTATTTGGCCTTGAAAAATATTGCGTCAGATTTTTATCACGCCCAGACACTATTGTCTCGACTGTTGATTAGTTGTCCTACAGCCACTGTCTGCGATTGACGTTACTCCCAAGTAGCGTACGAAAATTGTAACGCTGCACAGACACACTGGTAAGCCTTACAGAGAGATCGCGGATATTGTTGGTGTCAGCTTTTCAAATGTCAGTCATATCATCAAGGCGAAGAAACAAACTAGATCCATCAGTTCAAAACGTAAAGGAAAATACTGTTAGAAGAGAAAAACAACGCCAAGAGACGACGTGTACGTGACCAGGGAAAGTGTGAAAGATCCAACGAAGACATTATCCATTTTGTTTCAAATAATTGGCACAAAGTTGTATATTATTGTAGCGAATTACCTCGTAGATCCAAGAGGACCAGAGTAGCGTAGCCTATAGTTGCGAGCAAAATGCTCACGATGCAATCTCTTTGAGCACCGGCGCTGGAATGACGAGGCGCATGCGTCAGTAAGTCAGCTCAAGGCTGGCAGTGCGCCTAATATGCAAATTCTCTGATAGTTCTTATTGAGTTGATAGAACAATTATTATTTTTTTGTGTGTGTGCATTAAGCGTAATTCTTGGCATTGTGTATCAAACTAGAATTCGTTACGAAGTTGTTTCTCGTCATTGTGCTACTTACATATTTTCTGCTACAATTATAGATATATGACCAATCTTCAATATTAGGAGTTAGAATAGCCGAAACTATCCGGAGGTGCAACGGAGGCGGGTGGTTTGCTTATTTTAAATTTGCACTTTATTTATAAGTGTTTCATTGATTAACTATTTAATTAGTCGTGTTTGTGTTTTGAAATCATTACAAATGTCGGGATGATTTTTAAATTCAATTACTATCGGCTTTTCTTGAAAAAAGTATGTAAACTTTGTTAACAACAGATATAGTTACTGGACGTCTCATTCAAGTGTAATGGTTACTCACGGTCTCATTCTAATGTAATGGTTACTTGACGTCTCATTCTAGTGTAATGGTTACCAGACGTCTTATTCTAGTGTAATGGTTACTAGAAGGCTCATTCTAGTGTTATGGTTACTGAACGTCTCATTCTAGTGCAATGTTTGACCAGCAAGATGGACTTTCATAAAACGATTAGCAATGAATTTGATATTTAACACTTCATTAACGTGTAGGCTTACGGCCATATCACGTTGAATAAACTGGTTCTCGCTCGATCACCGAAGTTAAGCAACGTTGAGTCTGGTCAGGACTTAGATGGGTGACCGCTTGGGAATACTAGGTGCTGTAAGCGTTTAGTGACAGGTGTGTGTTGTGGTGCAGAGGATATCGGCTCGGGAAGAGAAATCGGTGAGCCGAGTTCGAATTCCAGTTGAATACCCTGCATTCACTTAAACACTGGTACCCTTGGGAAAGGCATTAATCCGTCCTTTCCCTGCAGTTATGGGTTAAATAACAAGGGTAGGACTTGGGGACCCTGCCCTTAAAAACAAATCCCAATGAATCTTGATACTCGAAAAGAAAAAAAGTATTACTAGACACAAAATCTTACATAAAAACAACAATAAATTGTTGAAAGAAAAAAGGTATTACCAGCAATAAAATAAATAAAACATTTAGTTGGCAATAAATGATTTTATGCCATAAAAACAAAACAACCAACAATCTTTAACGTGTATTGGAGGCCTGCGAAACCGTTTGGGAGTATTTGAAAAGATCCCGGAGTCAATGATCTGCCGGTTGCATTCGGATCTATAAGCAACTGGAGGACATTTTGAACATTTGTTGTGAGTTATTGTTTTGAGATAAAAAGATGGTCTTTTGGAAATATGTTTATATGGACATTTTACCATGTTTTGGTGCCGGGAACCTGCCTCTAAAATTTGTAAAAGTATTTTTGGAATATATTTTTGATTATACGTTTAACAGCGTTTATGGTAAACATTTGGTAAAGTTTTGGAAAATTAAAAATTTGCAGACATATGTCTATATGATGTTTTGGTGCAAGGAACTCTCCGCCAAAGTTTGTAAAAATATTTTTTGATTCACGATATAAAGTACTGTGCAAAAGTATTAGGTCAAGAACTATTTTATCTTTTATGAGGCATCAAAATAATTGCGACAATTTACCAAACGCACCTAGTATATATACAGTACTGTGCAAAAGTATTAGGTAAAGAACTATTTTATCTTTTATGAGGCATCAAAATAATTGCGACAATTTACCAAACGCACCTAGTATATATACAGTACTGTGCAAAAGTATTAGGTAAAGAACTATTTTATCTTTTATGAGGCATCAAAATAATTGCGACAATTCATCAATCGCACCTAGTATATATACAGTACTGTACAAAAGCATTAGGACAAGAATTATTTTATCTTTTATGAGGCATCAAAATAAAGTTTAAAATCACCCCTGTCCTAACACTTTTGCACACTACCGGTTGTGCGCAAAAGTATTAGGACAGGCGTGATTTTCCTAAAAACCTCACTGAAATTCTAATACAGGGTGAAAAGCCAAGTAAATTGCGAATAAATATTGATTATTGAAAATTTGTTGTAAAAGAAATGTATTTAAAAAAAGTTATATTTAATTTTTCCTATTTTCTATTAAACAAGTTATTTTGAAACTACTCATTATTCTATTATCCTTGGATATGACTGACTTTTTTCTTATTCCCCCGAAATTGACAAATCTAATGTTACTTTGCAAGACACACTTTGGAAACAAATACAAGCTGCTTGGCAGGAGATACCATTAGATACATTGAAGAAGCTTTGCATGACAATGCCTGACAGAATGAAGGCTGTGATCAAAGCAAAAGGCTATTATACTAAATATTAAATTTATTTTGTAACAAGTATTTTTTTCTTGTTAAGGCATTTGTTGAGTAAATCAAATAAAATTGCTTTAATTAAATTGTTATTTTCTGTCAATATGCCTCATAAAAGAAAAAATAGTTCTTGTCCTAATACTTTTGCACAGTACTATATATATATATATATATATATATATATATATATATATATATATATATATATATATAAATTCAGGTAAAAAGAACCAACAGTTTTACAACTCTGTGTTCTCCGGCATTTATTTTTTTTTTAACAATTGCTGAATAAAATAAATATTGTAAAGTATAATAAAATCATATAATTAAATTTGTTTTTTAATTAAAAATACATTGCGACACGGAAATTTCTATGTTTTGAGATTTTTATCTTGTCATCAGGCAATGTTAGATCATAGTTTACATATAAGAAACAATACGTTTGTTATTTATAGATATGCGAAGGCCTAAAAATTTATGTATGTGTGTTCAATTTACACCTTCACATATCTATAAATAACAAACGTATTGTTTCATATATTTCAATGAAAATCATTTTCACAACTATGATCTATGAACTATGAGTGTATATTATCATTATACACGCCCAATAGTTGAGAGTGTTCTAATTCATTGCTGAATGAATGATACGTAGATGCCAGTGTAGCTACTGTTTTTCAAAGTCTACCATTCTTCCAGAGTGCTCAATCAGGGTGTGAGAGCGTAAACAGTCATCCGCAGACAGATCTGTTTCGAGGTATCACAGCTCATCAGTACGGTTAGACATCTGATTGCTTTTTACCCAGGATTGAAACCCGACCGAATTGGAGTCAGTCGGCGATTCCTATATATATATATATATATGAAATAAAGTACTATCTACATTCTTATAAAAATTGTATTCAAATGGAAAATAAAGCTTCACCCACATTAAAACATCAATGGGGTAAAGGTGTAAAAAAAAGCAAGACAACAAGCCTTTGTATGACTTTCTTTTATCTTCTTTTAGTCTCTCTTTTGTCACTTGCTTTGTTTTCATTTTTTTCTAGCTTTTTTGTTTATATTTTAGCATTTTTTTTTCTCACACCTACTTTCCGTTGGTACCTAGATCAAAAAATTGGCAGCCAATA